>OZ022507.1:78997395-79510028 GCA_963989385.1 Ctena decussata
GGATGCAGTTTGTCGTGGAAGTATTCAATGCCTTTCTTCTCTTACAGTTTCCATTTGTACAGGTCGTAAAGTTGAGAGTGCAGATTTGCTCAATCTCTTGTTTTAATTTTGTCTTGGAAGCGTTGTCATTCGCGATTATACCTCGTAGTAGCTTATCATTTTTTTTTTTTTTTTTTTTTTTTTTTTTGCTTTCGACGTTTAAACGTTTGCAGTAGCCGATTAATTCTTAGGGTATGTAAAAAAAATTGGCATATCCATGTTCCGTGAATTTTTGACCAGACTAAGTAGACATTCCACCTGTTTTGACAATACAAATCTAAGTGCGGAAAGGTACACGACATCGTTCATTTAGAAAAGTCTCAAAAAGTAAATAAATATAGGAAGACGGTCTCCCATAGGAATTAACTTGCAGTAAAAGCTATCTTCGCACGCTATTTGTGGACTGGTGTTCTTTTAACTCCTATTTGATTTTGTTTGTATGATCAATTATACACGCAGCGAAAAAAGAAATGCTATATTCTTATGATTATTAAAACTGTTTGCTTACTCCATGTTTATAAACGGCGTAGAAGCTACGTCGTATCAGCCTCGATTTAACGACATGGCATTGCACACACATTGACGCAAAGTTGTGAATCCGCTGTTAATATTCTAAGATACTTTACAATAAATCAAAGGCGTTTTTCTTAATTTCTTTCTTTTTAAGGCATACTTAAAGACTATATAGTTGTAAAAGTACATACCACTTATCAACAATACATTGTAGTACTAGCTGTTAAAGTACTGGACTGAGCCACGACACGACAAAACCAACAAAGTAACACGTACGCCCAGAGAAGGCTCAGATCAGCCTGGACATCCGCCCGATCTGATCAGTCTTCGTTGTCGGCAAGGAGGTAGCTTAAACCCTTGGCAACCCTTCAAGCGCACTGCGAAGACTCTGATCAGATTGGGTGGATGTCCTGGTTGATCTGGGTCTTCGTGTGGCGAGCATGCCACTTTGTTGTGCAACGGCTCAATTCAGAAATAATTGAGGCCTTGTTTTCAGTAGCGTTATCTTGCAAACGGCTCATTAACACTTTGTCATCTGGACACTTCCGGAGATCGCTACTCACAAGAACTCATAATGAAACATTAAATGATAAAGATCTATTAAACTTTTCCTCTTACTAATCTGTGCATCGGCATATTTATCTGGCAAAAAGCAATTTCGCAACATTACAGTACTTTACATGAACAGACTTAAATAAACCGAGCTTGCTATATGCGTTTCTTTAATAAAAATAATTACATTATTTGAGAATGAATAATAGGTTTGAGAAAATTACACTTTTCCATTGTAAGAATTTCAGGTAGCATCTCACTAATAATTCAATAGCAGCATGGTAAACAATGTATGCCATGCTCCTCTCGAAGTATAAGTGAGATGACGCTATAGATATGTTACTACAGCAACTATAGAATTACCAACTGTTGTGCTTAGCACTATTGCAGTACGACGTCTCGATCACGTCACTTAGATATCAATATGAACTCTTTTTTGGTATGGTAACAGATGTATGACTCATTGGTTTCGGAGCTTGGCAAATAATGTATCCTATGCTCCGCCAATTTTTTAATGACACCACAAACTGTAATTTTTTCAACAGAAATTCCAGATTTTCTGAAACAAAGAAGTTATTTAATTTTATGTTTAATGCATTTTACTTGCTTTCAGAAGATCTTCCTTCAGAAATTATTTCATCCTCACTGTAATTGGTTTTATGTGACGTGTGGCAACCGTAAAAAGCTTCCCCATACTTCTTTACATGTATAATGCAGATTATATATTTTCTGGTCTTTTGGGATCCTTGAGCCCGTTGCAAGTCATTTTGAAAATAAGGTTTTGCTGAAATCGATGATGCGGCAGTGTTTCCATTACACATTGCATACGTGCAGACTCATTTAAACAGAGACTGCATTATTAGTTTCGCTTATGCGTTCCATATTTCCAAAGAATCTTTATTCAAAATTTATTTTAGCTGTTGGTACCGAAGTTGCTTTGTTGATACCATAAGCCATATGTATATAAACAATAAATCTTAACACCTCTCGGGATCCGTAGAAGGCTGCTTTGTATACATGCAAAAGCTTGGAATTGGACTGCGCACTTCTCCATGTTAGTATCCTATTCTCCTGTCGGGCATGACATAATCGTGGCTTGAATAATATGTCTGCTTAAGTTTTGGGGTAATATTGAGTCAGTTTTAAATTACATTGAAAGTCAGCCAGCAAAACCACAAACGTCAAGCACAGATTCTGAAAGAAAAAGACGTGAAAATCATACAATACGAAAAACTGAGTAGGGCATATCTGATAACAAACACCTTTATTTGAAACAGCGGGATCCGTTAGGGAAAATATGCCTCGGAATGAAGGATGGATGGACGAGAAAATCATACAATACAAAAACTGAATAGGGCATATCCGATAACAAACACCTTTATCTTACCCGTTAAGGAATATCCACCATAGATGTATGGATGGATTCGGATTTTACGTTCTTTTCAACAGTATTTAGTCAGAACAATGGGAGGGTGATAATGAAAGGTTGTGTGCAACGGAATCCCGTTTACCTTTGAAAAGATTCTCGCTTCAAGCGGGGATGGAACTCGGGACCGCTAGATCAGTAGGCCAGCAATTAACCTACTGAGATACCGAGGTTCCTCATCCACCTTGGAATGATCAGTATTAAGACTACGGGGATCAAACATATCTTATTCACATACGAGTATAAACATCGATTTGCCAAGGCTCGAAGAAGCTCTATGAATACGATGCGTCAGCTGAGGTTTCAAATTTTTTCCGAGGGTCCTGGCGAACGATACTGCAATAAATCAAACGTGAATGACCGACATTCTTTTCGGAGCTCATTAAAAACAGTCATCGAAAATGTCTGAAATTTTGTATTTCATTGTACATTGTGAATCGTGACGTCATTCCAAGAAAGCATGGATAGTTTTACCGTTGATAAAGCTAAAATACAACTACAAGAGTACCGGTCCTTGTATAGAAATCCATGCCCATAGCTGTTTGAAACCATGATCGAATGAAACATCGTTGGGCTTGCTAAATCACAGTTTGGGCAGCTACCTGCTTACACGACGTTAGGACGTGACCTTTTATGCAGCCCTGGAAAATATTTCATTCTCAATGGCGTAAGAAAACTTTGAGTTTTTCGCGGAATAACGTCACACTACAAAATGCACAAGGATTGATTATTTTTGCGGTTTTCACGAATTTTTAAGAGTTTTTCAAGGAAATTCAAAAATAAAATGCAAAAATAGCAATTTTACATATTTGTTTTATTGCATTAACATTTGTGCAAATATTAATATATAGATCCCTATATTTTTAGATGCAGTGCCTTGAAATTAATAAGTTGACAATTACGACTTGGAACCAACCAATGGCATAAACTTGAATTTCAGCTTGTACTTTTAGTTTATAGGAGATATCTTGAAACTGCCTTTTAAATCTAGATGGTAATTTTAGAATTCATCTAAGCCGTTTTTCCTCTCCATTTCCGTAAACTTTCTTCCCCGATTAATCCCCACTTTTGTGATCAATTTCTCTCAGATTACAAGACACAATCCAATCAATTATAAAATACCATATTTCCACAAACCATCCTGACAGTTATTTCTGAGTAAACAGTGTAGACCACAATCAGACTGCTCAAAAATAACAATCTGAATATGGTATATATCGTTCACCACCAGCTCTGTAAAACTTCCTGCAGACAGGTCACAATAGATTCCCAATGCGAAGGTGAAATAGCAATTTATAAAACTTGTTTATTTCTTCGAATGTTTACTTTAAATACGGAAAAGAAACAATGTCATTGCTTTGGCTTCAAACTATTGCAGTCCACAAACCAATTGCAACTAGATTAAGGCTGTGTTTAAAATATTCTGAAAGTGTTTTCTGACCTACATGCATGTTTGTATTATGTAACATTCATTGAAACTCCCATAAATAAAGAAAGAGCATGATTCTGTCTCTTTTATTTCCTGTTGTTAAAGTATCTTTAAGGAAGAGTTCGATCAACTTTCTCTTCGGCTAAATGCAGCTGGTTCACTGTGACACGTCATTCTCATCCATAATCGTTATAATCAGAGCAATTCTTACCAGAAAAAAATCTTTGATCATTTTATCTGTGATGTTAATGGCCATTTGAAGACAATAGCATGGAACGTTTGCTTATTATTTCTCTTTGAAGATGATGATAACATTAAATCTTGAATCGTCTGAGACGCTGTGTCAATAAGTAAGAGGCGTCACATGGAAAAGTATGTTAAAAGCCGGTGATAAAAGAGAAACTATATATAAAGATATAAAGATACACAGGAAAGGCAAACATCACAAAAAGACACTGAAAGAAGGAGAAGGAAATAGGAGAAGAAAAAAGGAGACAATGCGGAGAGCACAAATTTTACAATAGACACACTTAGTCTAGCTAAAGAGAACCACATTAGAACAACCGGCCAGTAAAAATTTCTTGGCTGACAGGGGTGGTGGTTAGAAGCTTAGAAGGCAGCAATCAGCAACCGACACAATTAAACCAGGCCCCGAGTCTCCCTTTTCAATCGGGTAGCTCTTAAAGAAAATGATTTGATCCTTTAGGGATTCTGAATTTTTTGCGGTGACTTTTTTGTTCGCATGAGAAGTCAACACGCCTACAGACAATTTATTTGCTTATTTTTTATTTTTTATTTTTTCTATATATTTCTTCTTTTCTTTTTTTTTTTTTTTTTTTTTTTTGCATGAAAGATTTCTAACATTCTGCTTCATGTTATATATAAATGTGAAAATTTCAAGACAGTTCAGGTTATGATGGCAGAGTTTCCAAGTCTGTTCTTCAGAAACTTAGTTGCGATGTCTGAATTATGCGAATGCAGTGTTACACATTGTTAAAGACTAGGAAGAACATTTTTCTGTCTGCAGCATGATGTGACAATGACAAGTTTAATGAATGAATTCCGTGTCTGGCTTGATCAGTTAAATGAGACGCTGCAGTTTCCGTATCGTATCAGAAATGACGATGTTGATATTCAAACTGTTATATTATCGTATGTAGGGCATCTTCAAATGATGTGTGGAACAAGCTGTAATATTAAACAATTAGTGACTGTTTGAGACGGACTCGAAGTGGTATTAAACGATAGACTTTGCGGAGGTCAAAAAGAATTGTTTACTGTTCCATGACACTTCATGTTCACCGAAACAAAAGTCTACAATTGTTTTATTATACAATAAGGATAACTTAAGCTGAAGTGTCAATTTCGTTGACTTGACGTCCGCTTGACGTTACTTCACAAATCATACGGCATTGAGACCTAACGTCACCAACCGTGCAATATTAAGAAACTAAGTCGCAAAGGAAGTAACATGAAGTAAAATCTTCTCACGTGATCACCTACGAACCCAAATGATATGAGTTTTATTTGTAGATCATGTAAAATTTACACTTATTTCTGACTATACTTTGAGCATCTGTTTTATCCCGCGATGATGGAGAATTGCCCACGTGTTATGATAAAGAATTTATGTGGTGGTAACTGAGCGATTGGATAGGACGTCATGGCGTTCGACTGAAGACCAGGGTCAAGCTCGGTTCGGCTGTGCGAACAGTTAAAATTTTAGGAACGCCAGCCGAGTGTTCCTGAACAGTGTTCTGAATTGGTGCGCACTGTTCCAGGCGATAATGTGGGTTGGAGAAAACAAATAGTCAAAACAAAATGGCAGAAAAGCAGACGATACCGAAAAATATAAAGAGAAGATATAGGTCTAAGTTTGTTTAACAAATTTGAATTATCGTCTCTAAAAATTCAGATTAATACACCCAAAATGTTTTCAAACAGAAGAGAATGTTGCTCAAAACGCCACCGTGTAATGATTGTTCGATGACCTGGACGTCGCGTACGATGTTCGTCTTAAAACGTTACACTCAAATGACGTCGTGATTATTGGCAATTAAGCGTGCAAAGAATATTCATTCGTTCGTTTATTCTATCGTTCACTTCAATAATTCATTCACTCATTCATTCCCCATCCATTCATATTTATTGACTTTTATTGACTGTATTACTGACAGATGATATACAGTGGACATCGTAATCTCAAACACTGATATCTCAAAGGTCCCTCTTATAACGAAGAATATAGATTGGAACTTTTTTTCAACCCCGGATATTTCAAACTACTGGTATTCAAAGTCTGATTTCTTGGAACCAGAAGATTTCTTCAAATTATCAGTATTTTGAGATATCAAAAGGTGACTGTAATTATTGATCTTTCTGAATGGTTGGTTTAGTGATTATAAAAATTAAATAAAGACATGGTTTGTATCAAATTTAACGCGCATTTTATTTCACCGAGAAGATGACTATCTTGGTGCATACCTCCTGATATCGTCAGGCGTTTCTACGTATATATACCGAACGGCTAGTGTATACACATATGCGATTAGGCGTTGAGAAGGTTTAGAGAGCGTCTTTTTTAAATCTTTTTTCTCTCCCTCTTGTCCATAATACAAGCCCTTTACTTCGTTACTTCATTATTATCGATAACTGCAGCTAATTAATAAAATATCTTCTTTTACCAAAATGTTTAATGTCACTTGTATATAATGAAGTATTTTTCGGTGACCTTTTTTTAAATTATATATCAATAGCTGGACATTCACACTTAAATTATCAAACAAAACGGAATGAAAGTACGTCATTAGAGCTCAAAATTGCGTTCCTGGGACATTTTATGAGAAATCAAAATGACATTCTTTGTTTCTTAAATTTAAAGCGCAATTCAGAAAGCTGCATATTTCTGTAATCTACAAACAATGTGCATTTCGTATAAAGTTCGCTAATTCATACATGTTAATTCAAAATCTTGCAAATTAAGTTTTCCCTGAGCAGTTCAAAAATTGGAATGGCGTTTTTACGTCATGGGACAAGTACTGAGAAATCGAAACTGGCATCTTAAAATTTTTATTTCACGAACTGTCTTAAATGAATATATCTTACTATAAAGAGTAAACATTGTGCATTTAAGATAAATTTTCATCATACCCATTCCCCCTTTCCTTCCGTTTTTATATGTATTTGTTCATAACACCGGTGACATTTCTACTGTCGATGGACATTTTCTATTTACAATTATACTTCATATTTTCTCACCTTAAAAGACGCCCGTATGAAAAAAAGATAGGAAATTGTGTTAAACATGCATTATGGTAATCGAATTTTAAAAATTTGATATATTCTCGTGCGTTTTATTCGGTTCTTTGATCATTTTTTGATTGGAGGTGGTCGAAAAATGTAACGCTGGACATGAGATTTTGGACTAAAAATCGCATAGCTTTGCCGTTCCTCCTTAAAACGGTATATTTGAAATAATTGAAATATACACAGTCATATTCTGTAGAGTTTTAGCTTTCATTTGATGTATAACATGAATAGTTTCTGCTGAAAATGAAAGATTCTTTCGCAAATGACCCTCTGGAAGTGTGTATTGTTCGAACATCGTGCGCGACGTCCATGCATTCGACACTTTCCTGCTCGATAAGTATGCCCAATTACGGAACTCTAACTGCTGTTCTGACACAGTGCGCACAGCCGAATCGAGCATGACCCAGAAATGACCAAGGCTGTTTGTTAAGAAGACATAAAACGGCCGTTAAAAAGATTTCTGATCTTAACGTTTTGCGTATTTTTCGATATACCAGTTGTGATACGAAGCATAGAATGCTTAAATAAAGTGCAGATATAGAACTGAAAGTTTATTTTTCGACGTTCATCGTGCTAAGAGGCTACTGGTCATTTTATGAAGCTCGCATATCATCGAATATTAGCTTCGCTCACTAACTTCATCTGATGACCGTCGAAAAGCTAGCGTTTCATTCTTAAGGTGATGCTTTGTGGTAAATGCAAAAATCTGCATTAAACCTTAAAAAATAATGTATCTCCTCGAAAGTTAGCAGATTTCTTACTTTTGTTGTTCTCTACATTTTAGAATACAGAAAGAGGTACATGCTGCTTACAAAGTGTTTTTAAAGAAAGATCAAAAAAAAATCTGCGCAGAAATCTAAAAAAATCACATAGCTATTGAAAATTTACGTAGCGCTGACGGTACGATATTGCCTTACGAAGAGCGTCCTAGCAATGATTTGTTCACAATCTTTCTCAAATTGTAAAGTAGATCAGATGAAAACGGTAGGTTATTCTCAAATGTTCAACCATGTATTAGGTGCATGTACACTGGATGCATTTATGAAATATAGGGTGGACAAGCATACCTATATAACACCTACAATATAAATAATGCATTACTGATGCTACGACAGGTGTGTACATGCAATTGTTCAACCGTGTTAAAATAGTCTCACCTATGTGTATTTTGACAAAAAATGAACACAGGCTACGTTTTTTTTAAATCTTCTCAGCCTGATGAGTTGAAACAAAATATTGCAGGGACGCTCTTCGTAATGCAATAAGGTACCCTCAGCACTAAGTATATTTTCAATAACGACAGTATTGTTTGAATTTCTGCACAGAAAAATAACCTTTGATCTTTCCTTATAAAAACACTTTTTAACATCAACAAATTCTGCATTTTGGGATTGTAAATTAAAAGAAACGTCATAAAGAAGGAATTTGCTACGTTTTGTGAAGATCTGTTGTATTTTTAGCGTTTTATGCAGATTTTTTATCTTTGCCCCAAATCATTGATTATCGCTATCTTAGATAAATAATATAAATTGGAATAGATCATAGATATAGGATGAACTGTAAAAGCACGCTTGAAATATTTCATAACCTATCTATGCCTAAAGGACTCGTCTACCCTTACAAATTAGAAGAGTTAATTTATCAATTGAGTGGTGTCTGGTTGAGTTTATTTTCATCATGTCTTATGCAAATAGAGTTTCGCGCTGTCTGATCTGGGTCTGTTTGCCAATGTCCCCTCTAAGTATAGGCAACTAAAAATACATGGGTTTTAAAAGTAAATGTAAAAATCAGTATATCATCTCTGGCACTATATTTTGCTGATCTGCAGTTGTAGCTATACAGCACAGCTGGAATTGCCTTTTATGATCTTGAGAAAAACAACAGACGCTAAACAACCCTATAACAAACTTCGATGTGTATTTATAGCGTGTGGACATGAATGATTTTACGAAAAAGCCATTTTATGTGGAAATGCATTGCCTTTTGAACGATACACGCTCCGCAATGGGCAATAAGAAACGTATCATCCAGCTCATAACAGACTATATCGAGCGAGCCTTGGATCGTCGGGACCAGTAGCCGTACAGGCGATGATTTTAAAGGCATGATGCAGCTTCCATTGGTCAGTAAATTATTCTTATCATAACAAACATTGGCCCGTTCAAAAAACAAAATGGCGGTCAAAGCAAATCAGTACTAGTATTCATGTATCCTTTCGCGCTATCGGTACAGGCTGTCGGAGGGACACTTGAAAACATAAATACAGATGAAAAAATTCTTTAAATCTAAGGCATACGAATGTAATATACAGTTTACTGAATCGTCCCATTTAAGATATAGGATTTATAAACCTCGGGGGCTTTAAAGATCCGATAAAGAAACTCCTCCTTCGGACTCGTTCTTTGATCTTCAAATCTCCCTCGGTTAATAAATCCCATATCTGAAATGGGACGATTAATAAACTCTGTTTATCTTGTTGTGGGCAAAAGTATCCAAAACCACAAATCTGAATTCGTTAACTGTAGTAACATTGACAAATCCGAAATTTTTAGATACACAGACATGGGCCCTTATATGCATTTTTTATGTGTCTCAAGGCTCAGCTCAAAACATGCTACTATTTAGTAGTCGTTTAAGAGCTGAAGTAAACTACAAAGATTTAAAATAAAATGGCAAAACTATCTAATTTCCTGTCAAAGATAGATCAGTTTTACATAGCACTTTTTATTTTATCCTCAACTACAAACAAATTTCAGAGCCTGATAAATGTTGTGCATATTACTTATCATGATGGTTTAAGCTTTATTTGCAAAGAATCCAATGTTTATGTGCGACATTTGTACTTTGTGGAATTAACTTATTTGAGCATTCATAAATATAAGAAGCAATAAGAGATTTTCAAAATTAAAATTTGCCATTATAGCATGGTAGTAAACAACAAAAAATATATTAACTTTAAGATCGAATAAACGTTTCAAATTCAGTTTTTAAGTCTTTTCAGAAACACACTAAAGTTTTTATTCTTTTTTTATATGTACGACTTTCAGCACACTTGGGTCACAGAATATAAATTCCGTAATTAAATTACCTTGATGATCGTTTCAGCTTATAGGATAGTCAGCCTCCGTCGTCGTCTACGTCGTTCATTGTCGTTCGTCCACATTTCCAAACAAATCGTCCTTTGAAATAACTAGGTCGATTGTAACCAAATTTCAATTACAGCCTCCTGAAATTGGAGTAAGTTGAAATGGATCGGGTCACATGACCGACATGGCCGCCACGCCTGTATATGGTATAAACGTTTTAAAAAAGTAAGGAGGAAAATTCTCAAGAAATGACACAATTCAATTCCAGATCCAACCCAAGTCACCCTGTGGGAAAGAAAAAACACAAAACTAGCCATCACCAAATACAACACCAGCGGCAGCCATGTGAACAGCCATTTCCTATGTAGATGGTCAACAGGCTACCCTGAACATCACAAACAATATATCAATAACAGACATAGCAACTAACAACACATAAAACAACAAAGAAGAACCTAAACAGAACTGCCGCCTTGGGACGGCCAGTAATGAAATTACGGGGGGTGGGGTTGGGGGGAGGGGAGGGGACTAACCTGTTTGTGGTCGACCAACCCTTGCCCTTTGTTCTACCCTGGTTCATCTGATACTTAGTTGTTCAACCCATGAAAAACAACCACCACCCGCACAACAGTCTTACAAAAAGCACCAACCCTGACAATGAGAACAAATTATACGTAAAATATTAAACATCCTTTTACCTTTTTTTAAATTTTATAATGTTAGGACTAGCCTTAACATGAATTATATATCAATACTGTCAAAGCGGCAAACATCACATGAAACAACTAAGAAGAACCAAAACAGAAGTGCCGCCTCTTGACGGCCAGCAATGAAATTAGTGGGGAGCTTAACCGGTTTTTGGTCGAGACCTAGGTCCTGCTTTGGTTCATCAGACACTTAGCTGTTCGGTTTGCGCGGAGGATTCCTAACTCATAAATGTAATATCTCAGGAACATATAAATCAAAATTAAAACTAAGCTAAAACAAACATGGGGACTCACAGTTACAGCAACACTGAAATTCTGGAGCAGAAAAAACCTACCAGTTAAACGAATTCATCTTCATCAAAACCATAAGTCTGATGGCCTTTAAACTTGGTATTTAGCATCGGATACTCAAGTACTATCAAGTTCGATCAAATTACGACCTTGGAATGATCTTGACTTTTTACGGCAAAGTCTAACTTGCTTTCTGATGCTATAATATGGGGAATTGCTATAATATCAGATTTCATGGACAGTGCAGAAGAATTTTGGTATGAGAATTGGTATATGCAGTTAACTGTATGAGTACATAAATATCTTTTGCTCCGGAGGAGTTTATAAGATAGACAGGCTCAGTCGTTCCTCGTCATTGTCATTCGTCAACATAATCCTCAAAAACCACTGGGCCGATTGCAACCAAATTTCTTGCTTTAAAGGAGCAGTCTCTATAAGGCCATTTTTATGGCTAAAACCGATTTTCTTTAAACTTTGTATACTTTAACTGATATGTATTGACTGTCTTATGGTGCAATACCAGATTGTTTGATTCACTGGTTTTCGCTGTATAAACAATTTAAGTGGGTGGGGTAATTCCACGCCATTAAAAGTATAGTTACAAAAATGCTATTATTTCTATTCCATGTTCATGCTTCAAAATGGTGGTTGCAATAGGAAAAGTACACTTCTAGACTTAAAAGATAATGATAATTTTGTTCTGAAATTCATACCAGAATAAAATTTATATTCGCTTGTAAGATGTACCCCAATTTCAGTATTTTTTGTTCTCCGACTTTACGAAAAACCACAACACGTTCACAGTTTTCAAGATTTTTTAAAAATCTTTTGCTATTATTATGTTGATATAATAGTCATTGCAGGCATATGTCAGAATTTATTTTATGATCATTAATATGAGAGTTATTCCCCCACGAAATTTGATTTTGTCCGTTTTTCAATATCAGCATGCATTTGTCATTCCATAGTACTCCAAACTCCATTTGGAAGTTAATAACACCTTTTGATGCAAATATTTGTTGATTTTTATAGGCATTGGAGTTACTTTTGCATGCGACGATGTCATGTTTTATTTAATTTTGAAAAAAGGATACCTCGCATCTGGAAATTAACAAATTGCCAATGACTTTTAAGCAGGGTTTGCTTAGTTTTTGCAACCTCATTAAACTCATGCTAAATGCTTAAATTAAAGTTCTTATGGCCCATTCGTGTTTTTACGCTGGTTATTATTCACCTTCTTCAGAATCGCTAGACGTACTCCATGTGTCAACAGCAGCATCTTTTACATAATCAATGTGCATCTTGCTCGGTTTGGCTTCACTGTTTTCTGTTTTGTTGCGGTAATATCCTAAATACCAAAGCACTGAAGCCACATGTGCACAACACCCAACGGTGCGAGCACCACTTTTGCACCCACAATACCATCCAGTGATTGGGTTCAGCCCCTGAGTGTATTCAACCCACAAGTTATATGTATTATTTGATGTGTGACGAGAACGTATCTGTGCTTTGAGAACACCGTCATCTTCTTTGTGTGCCATTATCTCATATGATCCCTTTCCGTCAAAGTGTTCATCCGTCTAGGATTTGGCCTGTTTAAGTTGGTATATTCCCATTGTCAGGTCCCTGAGTTCATTCTCAGTCAACTCTGGGAAATTGTCAAGCTTTGTGTCATCAATCTTTTTCCATATTACCCGTTTTTTACCTCAACCACTTTTCATGACCTAATCCTGCAGCTTATTTGGAGATTTTTCTAGAGCCATCATACGTCTGGCAATGACTTTATCTGAATCTGTGCTCGTTACCAAAGGAGGTCTAAATGCATTACACAAAGAGCATACAATTCTACTATTAGAAGAGGATGTGGTTCTTGATATATACAGCTTGATTTTCTTTTCAAATAACTCTTTGCCAGTAGTTTCTGATGGAGGTACTTGGCATTATATTTGGTTCCATTTCTTTAAAAATGGAGTCAGGCAAGGGTCACTTTTATCCCCATTACAGTAGTAGAATTGTATGCTCTTTGTGTAATGCATTTAGACCTCCTTTGGTAACGAGTACAGATTCAGATAAAGTCATTGCCAGACGTATGATGGCTCTAGCTCTAGAAAAAGATTGATGACACAAAGCTTGACAATTTCCCAGAGTTGACTGAGGATGAACTCAGGGACCTGACAATGGGAATATACCAACTTAAACAGGCCAAATCCTACACGGATGAACACTTTGACGGAAAGGGATCATATGAGATAATGGCACACAAAGAAGATGACGGTGTTCTCAAAGCACAGATACGTTCTCGTCACACATCAAATAATACATATAACTTGTGGGTTGAATACACTCAAGGGCTGAACCCAATCACTGGATGGTATTGTGGGTGCAGAAGTGGTGCTCGCACCGTTGGGTGTTGTGCACATGTGGCTTCAGTGCTTTGGTATTTAGGATATTGCCGCAACAAAACAGAAAACAGTGAAGCCAAACCGAGCAAGATGCACATTGATTATGTAAAAGATGCTGCTGTTGACACATGGAGTACGTCTAGCGATTCTGAAGAAGATGAATAATAACCAGCGTAAAAACACGAATGGGCCATAAGAACTTTAATTTAAGCATTTAGCATGAGTTTAATGAGGTTGCAAAAACTAAGCAAACCCTGCTTAAAAGTCATTGGCAATTTGTTAATTTTCCAGATGCGAGGTATCCTTTTTTCAAAATTAAATAAAACATGACATCGTCGCATGCAAAAGTAACTCCAATGCCTATAAAAATCAACAAATATTTGCATCAAAAGGTGTTATGAACTTCCAAATGGAGTTTGGAGTACTATGGAATGACAAATGCATGCTGATATTGAAAAACGGACTTAATCAAATTTCGTGGGGAGATAACTCTCATATTAATGATCATAAAATAAATTCTGACAATGCCTGCAATGACTATTATATCAACATAATAATAGCAAAAGATTTTTAACAAATCTTGAAAACTGTGAACGTGTTGTGGTTTTTCGTAAAGTCGGAGAACAAAAAATACTGAAATTGGGGTACATCTTACAAGCGAATATAAACTCTATTCTGGTATGAATTTCAGAACAATATTATCATCATCTTTTAAGTCCAGAAGTGTTCTTTTCCTTTTGCAACCACCATTTTGAAGCATGAACTTGGAATAGAAAAAATAGCATTTTTGTAACTATACTTTTAATGGGGTGGAATTACCCCACCCACTTAAATCGTAAATACAGCAAAAACCAGTGAACCAAACAAGCTGGTATTGCACCATAAGACAGTAAATACATATCAGTTTAAGTATGCAAAGTTTAAAGAAAATCGGTTTTAGCCATAAAAATGGCCTTATAGAGACTGCTCCTTTACTTTTATATTTAGGGCAAATCGTTTCCAATTTGATTTCGTTCATTTCCTATGAAAGGTATTCAGTAATTTCTTGTACATTCTCTCGGGAGTAAAAACAAAAGTTCGTTTTGTCGCATTGACGTATGGGTATTATCTAATTTTGAATAAAGATGGTGTGCAAACACCTGCCAAATTTATCCAAATGGAGTTTCCCTGCTTTATCCGTGAGAAATGCGACAGATGGGTGCGAAAAGTGCGGACTATTTGCGATAATGATTTCTCGTACGATTACTCAGGGGGATGCTGTAAAACACTTTTTATCTGCGGTATCACAATTCCGCGGTTTACTGATAATGATATATTGGCGTTCAAAATATTCCGTGTCTTCAAATAATGAAGAAAACTGGATGTTAATTGTAACAGTTTTTGTTGTTTCAGTTCTAATAACGATGTTCCCCATGTTGCTAAGAGCTGCACAACGCTGGCACTGTGTGTCTGGCCACTAGCAGTTTTTCCTAGTTTTATATTGATTTATATATTGTGGCGTCTATTAGAATCGCCTCGTATAGGCAATTCTTATAAGATACCACAATGCATATTTCAGCTCAATGGGATAGAAAATATCCCCACTCTCATTGTACTGTCCTGTGAATCCGTATGTTTTTTTTTTTTGAAGTCAAATCCTTGCGCCAATTCCGCTAAAATTAAGTCATCGCTAAATAAATGTGTTTCACGGTATTTTGTATAGGTATGAATACATCTGGGGTGCAAATCATCCGGTCCTACATTTTGTCCATTTTCAACCTCGGTTGTCTGCTCTTCATTCAACTGCTGATGATATAGAAAGAGAGACGTTTATGTGACTTCCTTTTTGGTTCCCTAGACGGCGATGCCTTTCCGAAATGCGATCTTTGGTTCCAGTAAAACTAGATTAAGCCCCAGTATTCTATAACCGATCATTCCAAGGCGGTTCTTTGTTGTGGTTCCTCAGCGTTACATGTTGTTATGTCCGCGTTTCTGTGGTCTTCTAGCAATATGGTCACGTGTGTAGATGCCAATGTTTTGGTTTAAATTTAAATTATAGAATATGGTGAAATAGATGTACATGTATACCTGCTGTTTTTCATGGGGGTATCTAAATGGCGATCTGTTTGGGAAAAGAGCTGTTCATTCAGTTTACGTGCATGTCTTTCGCTACCTTTTGTCAGTGTATGTATATACTTCTTCCCCTTTCGGTTTTGAGGGCGGAACATAGGATCTAATTGTATCAATTCCTGATCATTTTCTTTTTTTACTCTTCTAGAGGTGAACAGTCTTTGCTTTAAGACAACCCAGTTGAGATTTGAGAAGAAAAAGAGAAAGCAATGATAGTTTCTCTGAAAGTGTATCAGTTCACCACCTTGAAAAAATATACTCAATAAGATGTTCACGTAACACAGAAACTGGTAAACCCTTCTTCAGCGGACATGGCATTGAACAATCTACTAATCTAATTTGGAGACAAATTTCTTTCGAAGGTCTAAAAACACTTATGTCTGTTATCAAGTAGCGACGTTTGACACAAAGGTACTCAATTTGTGAGTTCGTTCAACTGTAAACAAAGTTCACCATGTTTCTGTGTCTGTTTTTGACATGCTATAAATCAAGTGCGGTTGGGTAGAAAACCTCATTAGACCGTTGATGACAATGCTTAGATAAGGCGAGGCCTAGTAACAATATCTATAAAATATATACTGCCTTTTTTATTTTTTTCTGTTTTAGTTTGGTTTAGCTTTTATGTGGAGAAACATCTTTAATGGTTGTATCATCTTCATTTGAATGATGGTTCTACCCATAAGCTTTCCTAGATTTAGACAGACCTGATGCTAACTTGTGATATCAAAATAAATACTTCAGTCAAAGAATTAACAATTCATATAGTTGTGAATAACTCATTTAATGGCCCCATTGCTCTATCAGCATGAAAACTTTTATCAAGAGGTATCGCTGCAAGCTTCTCACTATTGTTTCGTCAGTGTAAATGACCGTGATTAGCCAGCTTTAAACAAATATAACATCCTTGAGTTTCACATAAAAAGGATTTGAAAACTTATTTGGGTCATTTTTGTTGGCAACTTAAATGACCTACTTTCGATTTCATAAAATGGTAAAAATACAATGTACATGCGTGGAGTCCCAATTACAATCCCGCCTATGTTTATGTAGCATTGCTAGATGGGAAACCAGAACAGAAAATTGTATTTTTGGAGCGATTTGTTATTTTTTCAAAAACTTGTTTTCTCTACTTTTTGCCAGTTATATGACTCAATATATGCACAGCAACCCACAATATATTACTAAACGTGAAGGTTGCGCCGCTTTTGACAGTAAATTAAGTTTAGGCGTTTTAACCGCTGATAGGATGATGGAGACTTTAACTGACATTCGACACACAGTCGTCCACAAGCGGGTAGTAAAGTTGCTAGCCGTGACAAGCTTAATAAGTGAGCCGCCACTCGACAAAACCAACAAAGTGGCATGTGCGCCCAGCAATGTCTCAGATTAGCCTTGGCATCCGCCCAGTCTGATCAGAGTGTTCGCTGTCCGCATGGAGGTAGCTTAGACCCTTAGCTATCCTCTAAGCGCAAAGCAAAGACTCTGATCACACTGGGCGGGCACCGAGGCTGATTTGAGTCATCGCTTTAAGCACATGCCACTTTGTTTGTTTTGTCGTGTCATGGCTCAAATATGGATGCAGTTTGTCGTGGCAGTATTCAATGCTGTTCTCTTACAGTTCCCATTTGTACAGGTCGCAAAGTTGAGTGTGCAGCTTTGCTCTTCCTCTTCTTTTAATTTTGTCTTGGAAGTGCTGTCATTCGCGATTATAGTGCGTCGTACTAGCTTCAATATCCAATATCTTTTTTTTTTTTTTTTTTTTTTGCTTTAACCGTTTTTTAAAAACATTTGCAGAAGCCGATTATTTCTTAGGGTGTGTAACAAAACTGGCATATCCATGTTCCATGAATTTTTGGCCACTGACTAAGTAGACATTCAACCTGTTTTGACAGTACAGAACTAAGTGCGGAAAGGTACACGACATCGTTCATTTAGAAAAGTCTCGAAAAGTAAATAAATATTGAAAGACGGTGTCCCATAGGAATTTACTGGCAGTAAAAGCTATCTTCGCACGCTATTTGTGGACTGATGTTCTTTTTACTCCCATTTGATTTTGTTTGTATAATCAATTATACGCAGCGAAAAAAAGAAACGCCATATTCTTATGATTATTAAAACTGTTTGCTTACTCCATGTTTATAAACGGCGTAGAAGCTACGTCGTATCAGCCTCGATGTAACAACAGGGCATTGCACACACATTGACGCGATGTTGTGAATCCGCTGTTAATATTTTAAGATACTTTACAATAGATCAAAGGCACTTTTCTTAATTTTTTTTTTAAGGCATACTTAAAGACTGTTTAGTTGTAAAAGTACATACCACTAATCAACAACACATTTTATCACTGGCTGTTAAAGTATAGGACTGAGCCGCGACACGACAAAACCAACAAAGTGACATGTGCGCCCAGCGAAGACTCAGATCAGCTTGGACATCCATCCAATCTTAACGGAGTCTTCGTTGTCGGCATGGAGGTAGCTTAAATCCTTAGCTACCCTTTAAGCGCACACCAAAGACTCCGATCAGACTGAGTGGATGCCCAGATTGATCTGAGCTTTTGCATTGTCCACATGCCACTTTGTTTGTTTGTTGTGTAGCGGCTCAGGTCATAAATGATTGAGGCCTTGTTTTCAGGAGCGTTATCTTGCGAATGGCTCATTAACACTTTGTCATCTGGACACTTCCGGAGATCGCTACTCACAAGAACTCATAATGAAACATGAAATGATAAAGGTCTATTAAACTTTTCCTCTTACAATTCTGTGCATCGACATATTCATCTGGCAAAAAGCAATTTCGCAACATTACAACACTGCACATGAACAGACTTAAATAAACCGAGCTTGCTATATGCGTTTCTTTAATAACAGATAATTACATTATTTGAGAATAGATAATAGGTTTGAGAAAAGCACACTTTTCCATTGTAAGAATTTCAGGTAGAATCTCACTTATAATGCAAGAGCAGCATGACATACAATGTATGCCATGCTCCTGTCGAATGATAAATGAGATGACGCCATGGATTTGTTACCATAGCATCTATGGAATTACCAACTGTTGTGCTTAGCACCTTTGCAGAATGACGTCTCGATGACGTCACTTAGATATCAATATGAACTCTTAATTGCTATGGTGACAGATAAATGACGTCATTAGTTCCGGAAGTTGGCAAAATCCGCCAATTTTTCAATGACAATACAAAATGTTTTTTTTTTTCAACAGAAGCTTCAGATTTTCTTAAACAGAATTATTCTCGAGTCATTAAATGCCATGTTTAATGCATTTTTCTTGCTTCCACAGGATCTTTCTGGAGAATTTATTAGAACGCAGATTATATGTTTTCTGGTCTTTTCGGATCCTTGAGTCTGTTCCAAGTCATTTTGAAAATAATGATCGCTGAAACCGGTGATGGGCCAGTGTTTCCATTATACATTGCACACGAGCAGACTCACTTAAACAGAGACTGCATTATTAGTTTCTCTTATGCATTCCATATTTCCAAAGAATCTTCATTCAAAATTTATTTTAGCTTTTGGTACCGAAGTTGCTTTGTGATACCATAAGCCATATGTATATGAACAATAAATCTAAAAACCTCTCGGGATCCGTAGATGGCTGCTCTGTATACATGCAAAAACTTGGACTGCGCACTTCTCCACGTTAGTATCCTATCCTCCTGTCGGGCATGACATAATCGTGGCTTGAATAATATGTCTTCAAGTTTTGGGGTAATATTGAATTATGCTTCAAACATACTGATTTCCAAGTTTTAAATAACATTGAAAGTCAGCCAGCAAATACCGCTAACGGTAAGCTCAGATTCTGAAAGAAAATGACGTGAAAATCATACAATACGAAAAAAAAGAATAGGCCATATCCGATAATAAACACCTTTACCTGAAACAGCGGGATCCGCTAAGGAAGATATGCCTTGGAAAGACGGATGGATGGACGTGAAAATCAAACAAAAAATACGAAAACCGAATAGGGCATATCCGACAACAAACACCTTTATTTAAACAGCGGGATCCGTTAAGGAAGATCCACCATGATGTATGGACGGATAAATGGATAGATTCGCATGTTACGTCCTTTTCAACAGTATTTAGTCAGAACGATGGAAGTATGATAATGAAAGGTTGTGTGCAATGGAATCCCGTTTACGTTTGAAAAGATTTTCGCTTCAAGCGGGGATGGAACTCGGGACCGCTAGATCAGCAGGCCAGCAATTAACCTACTGAGCTACCGAGGTTCCTCATCCACCTTAGAATGATCAGTATTAAGGCTACGGGGATCAAACATATCTTATTCACATACGAGTGTTAACATCGATTTCCCAAGGCTCGAAGAAGCTCTGTGAATACGATGCGTCAGCGGAGCTTTCAAATTTTTCCGAGGTACCTGGCAAATGATACTGCAATAAATCAAACGTGAATGACCGAAATTCTTTTCGGAGTCCATTAACAACAGTCATCGAAAATGTCCGAAAATTTGTCTGAATTTCATTGTACATTGTGAATCGTGACGTCATTCCAAGAAAGCATGGATAGCTTTGCCGCTAATAAAGCTAAATTACACCTACAAGAGTACTGGTCCTTGTATAGAAATCTATGCCAATAGCTGTTTGAAACCATGATCGAATGGAACATCGTTGGGCTTGCTAAATGACAGTTTGGGCAGCTACCTGTTTACATGACGTTAGGACGTGGCGTTTTATGCAGCCCTGGAAAGTTTTCACTTTCAATGGCGTAAAAAAACTTTGAGTTTTTGGCGGAATAGCGTCACACTACAAAATGCACTAGGACTGATTATTTTAACGGCTTTTAGGAATTTTTAAGAGTATTTCAAGGAATTCCAAAAATAAAATGCAAGAATAGCGATCCTCCATTTTTGTTTCATTGCATTAACATTTGTGCAGATATGTTATATTAGCCGAAACTACGTAGTCTGGCCCATGTTCCTACTTCTGTATGTATTCTCTGCTCTTGAAGGAACTTTTTAATATTTTAATGCAAATATTAATAAATATAGATCCCTATATTTCTATATGTAATGACTTGGAATTAATAAGTTGACAATTACGACCAACCAATGGCATAAACTTGAATTTCAGCTTGTACTTTTAGTTTATAGGAGATATCTTGAAACTGGCTTTTAAATCTAGATGGTAATTTTAGAATTCATCTAAGCCGTTTTTCCTCTCCATTTCCGTAAACTTTCTTCCCCGATTAATCCCCACTTTTGTGATCAATTTCTCTCAGATTACAAGACACAATCCAATCAATTATAAAACACCATATTTTCCCAAATTGTCCTGACAGTAATTTCTGAGCAAACAGTGTAGACCCTGATCAGACTGCTAAGAAGGAGCAATCTGAATAGGGTATATGCTGGTTGCCACCAGCTCTGCAAACTTCCCACAGATAGGTCATAATAGATTCCAAATTCGAAGGTGAAATAATTTATAAAAATTGTTCATTTCTTCGAATGTTTACTTTAAATACGGAAAAGAAACAATGTCATTGCTTTGGTTTCAAACTATTGCAGTCCACAAACCAATTGCAACTAGACTAAGGCTTTGTTTAAAATATTCTGAATGTGTTTTCTGACCTACATGCATGTTTGTATTATGTAACATTCATTGAAACTCCCTTAAATAAGGAAAGAGCATGATTCTGTCTCTTTTATTTCCTGTTATTAAAGTATCTGTAATGCAGGGTTCGATAAATTTTCTCTTCGGCTCATTGAAAATGGTTCACTGTGACACGTCATTCTGATCCATTATCGTTATTTTCAGAGCAATTTTTATCAGAGGAAAATCTTTTATCATTTTATCTGTGATGTTAATGGCATTTGAAGCTAATAGCATGGAACTTTTGCTTATTATTTCTCTTTGAAGTTGATGATAAAATTAAATCTTGAATTGCCTGAGACGCTGTGTCAATAAGTGAGCGGCGTTACATGGAAAGTTATGTTAAAGGCCGGTGATAAAAGAGAAACTATATATTTAAGGAATGAATTTCATTTTTCTGATGTTTATCGAAGTATAAACTACATTGGGTCGCGTGCAAAGTAAGTGATCCCCGAAGGGGTTCCTGTAAACTTTGCTAGCTACCCAATGTAGTTAATACTTCGATAAACACCAGAAAAATTAAGTTCATTGCTTATATTTACATTCTTTTCTATCTATTATTTGACTACAAATTTTCGTTTGGGGCTACAGTTGAAGCAGAAAAACATTTTAACGCATTTTTCCACTAAAACCGGAACAGCGTCAACGACGTATCAATGACGTCATAATGTCGCTACGTCCAAACAGATCGGATAACCATGGATTATTTTGACGTCACTTAACGTCACGTAACGTTGCGTGAACCGATGTAGTTATTGAAGTATAAACTACTTTACATTCTTATGGTTTATCATAGGGCTTTTCAATAAATGCATGGAGAATGTAAATATAAAGATATAAAGATACACAGGAAAGGCAAAAAGTCACAAAAAGACACTGAGAGAAGGAGAAGCAAGGAGACAATACGGAGAGCAGAAATTTGACAACAGACAAACTTAGTCTAGCTAAATAGAACCACATTAGAACAACCGTACAGGACCGGACAGTTAAAAGTTCCTTGGATGACAGGGGGTGGTGCTTATTAGCTGAGAAGGCGACAATCAGCAACCGATACAACTAAACCAGTTTTATATGCGTATAGCAAGCTTTGCCCTAGGTCTGTTTTGTGAAAATAACATTGGTTTTCAGACATGACTGCCGTGTTTGAAATGTTCTGTTTAGACGATACTGATGCTGTTGTTTTCCTATGACATAACAAATTCTGCCGCGGTCGGACCCTTACATGTAGGCGATGTAATCCTACAAAACTGGAAGAAATGTTTGACTGATTGGGTTAGTCACTAACCGTGCAGACTGCACCAGAATCTGTTTTGAGCATGGTTTTAAACTCTGTAATCTTATCATCTTTGACGCTTCTTTTTTCCGTTTACTAGTGCATTATGGTAGTAGGATGCAATCAACCTACACATAATCCTCGCGAGGGCTATTGCAGTATTGAAAGAAAGAAGGAAAGAAAGAAAGAAAGAAAGAAAGAAAGAAAGCACAATAACTTTACTACGGATAAGGCACCAGTGATTTGTTCAATATGGAATATGAATAAGCACATTGTAGACAATGTTTTGTTTTTCGATTTTTATTGTTATTCCTTTAAAAGAAACAATTCCATTGCTTCGGCTTCAAACTGCTGCAGTCCACAAACCAACTTCAATTCGGCTTAGGCTCTTAGGCTAGGTGTTCTTTTTTTTCAATATATTAATGTGATCTTCTGACCTATATGCATATTTCTATTTCTTAACATTCGGTGGAACTCCTTTAAAGAAAAGCCATGCTTCTGTCTCATTTATTTCCTGTTCTTGAACTATTTTTAAGATACAGTCAATAAACTTTTTCTTAAGTTGAATGAAACTGGTTCAGTGTGACATGTCATTCTCATCCATTATCGATATTTTCAGCACATTTTTATCTGAAAAAAGTCTTTTACCACTGTATCTGTAATGATAATGGCCATCTGAAGACAATAGCATGGAACGTTTGCTTATTTTTTTTTTTTGAAGCTATTAGCCTTAATCTTGAATTGCCTAGTAAGTTTTGTCAATAAGCAAGTTGTGTCACAGAAAAATATTGTATGGCGTATGCTAAAAGAGAAAGAATATAAATGAAGATACCCTGGAAAAGAAAATTAGAAAGCAAAACTTATGTAAAATAACGGAAGAAGAAGAAAAGGTAGAAAAGGAAGAACAAACGCGAACGACAAGCGAAACAGCACAGTTTGAGAAAGGCACACACACTCTGTCTAGCAAAGAGAAACCACAACAGAATCAGCGCATTGAAAAGGCCAGAAAACAAAATTAATAGGAGCTTCAGTGTTAGAATTTTTTGCAGGTAACAAGTACTTGCTACGTGTATAAAAGCTAGTAGTAAAACTCATATACCTATTAGCAAAACCTGAAGGCCAAAACAGTCCGCTGCCACTCAACATTTGTCAGACTTATGACCAAACAAAATTCCATAAGGTCAAGGGCATTGATAATGCCTTTGGCCTTATGGAATTGTGTTTAGTTTTACACATAGAAGCAGTATTATAATGAAAATCGGCTAGTACTTCCATGAAATTAACTTTTACCAAAGAATTCCTAGGCAGCAAGTCTTTGCTACCCACTTTTTCATCAGGTGGCAAATGAAAGTTATAGGTGGCAAATTTGCTACTTGCTACTGTTAATTTCTAACCTTGGGCTTAATGGAAGAGAGACACAATCAGGAACCAACACGAATAAACTGGTGGGTCACATGCACATAACCCTCGCCCTAGAGTTATTGTGAACATAACACTGATGTTGAAATAGGTATGCTATGAGTCATTGTTCTGTTAAGGGGATTCTGATAATGTTGTTACCCATAAAAGAGGCAACCATCCCACGATGCAGGCAAGGTAGAGGTAGTCTTACAAACAGAACTGAAAGATGGTCGATATTAGTAGTCTACTAGAGGCCGTTCCAAGGCGTTAAGAGTTAATTCTACGTCAAAGGTCTTTTTTCTCAGATTTTATTTCTGATTTGCCATATCACTCTAATTTTATTTTGTTCGGACCAAATACTGCTAGCTTTGAAGGTCAAATGGCTTTTTAATCCAACCTTTAAAAACACGCGTGCTTATTATATCGGGTGTTTTCTTTACATAATTCAGGATACCAATTTCCATATTTATGAAGATATGGGTGGATGTTTCTTGATACCTTGAGTGTAAATAATTCAAGTACGTAATGAGATATTATAAGTATCTTTCATGAGTGTATGGTGCGGATAAAAAATCCGTCACAAGCCTCGTGATGCCGAACAGTGATCCCGAGTGACGTATTTTCTATCTGCACCTCCCACCCGTGGTAGATGCTTTTCTTGCACAACCTTTGGTTTCAAGAGAGAACTTGTTAAGTGTTTAATTTTAGTCGTTCAGGGGTTCCTAGTGTGTCTTAAAAGAAAGACGCTATTAGCGTCTGACGTTTGACTCTTTACGGCAATGCCTGACGTGGCATAAACGGCCTTAATTTTCTGTCTTCAAGGCACCATCATTTCACAAACCAACGTCACTTGACGATGCAGGTACGTGACCTCCTACACAACCAGTGACTTTAACCCGGTACTGGATGAGATAAAATAAACCCAGCAGGCACATTGCGCCTTAAAGACGTCGTACTGACGTCGCTGAGACGTAATGACGTCGTACTTATGTCATTAAGAAGTCATTCCAATGTCATGTGCCCGCTGGTTTGTATTTTCAGGTGAAACGCGCATGCCCCCATCTGGTATACAAGAAAATCAGATACATATCATGCCAGAGGCTCCAGATACTTCCCAAATATGTTTATAACAAATTTATCATTTCTTTTCACACTATCAAATATCATTGGAAATCAAGCCAAACTTCTCATTTTTGTGTTCGATGGATATCACACAATATTGCGCTGTAATTCTTTACAAAATCTTCATCTTAGCTTATTCCAAACTAATCTGTGAAAATGCGAATATATTGACCTCTCATTTTGTTAGAGAGACTTTCAATAACGCGTCTATAGAAGTCATGACACCAGGACATTTAGGTCAACTACCGTAGAACTTCTAAGTATCGGGACAGATAGATCTGAGCAAACAGTGCAGACCCAAATCAGACTGCTCCCAAAAGGAGCAGTATGATTTGGAGCTACACCGCTTCCCATTCCATCTGTATATCTTGGGCGCATTAATTCAATTTAAAACAAAACGTTTCCATTCAAACAAAATCATGGTGAATATTATCGGTGCCATAATTTTTAATTTTACGGTAATGGGCAATTTTGAATAGACACAAGCCATACAACAAGCAATCTGAACGCAAAAGGGATGTTTTAAGGCAACAAGGAAGAATCAGATCAGCTTGTCCTTCCGCATAGTCTGGTCTGTGGTAACAACCTTACTTGTTTGCGCACATCATGTGCGGACCCTTAATAATCTACAGGAACAAACGATATGAGAACTGGTTTGAACCGAGGCTGCTAGCTACAATACTTTTTACTAGTGGACTTGTCCTTCCCTATTATTTGAATCAATTTGTTTCTAGTTTTAGGGATTTCTGGTAGAGAGTTACACTTTTATTGTATTTTGCGACAAATTCCTGCAAGCAAACAGAGTATACTCGATCTGCGACGCCTAAAGTGGGTAAATTGCACTGTTTACATATTTCCCTAACGAAAGTGTTTCCTGTCTTTTAAAGTGAATGACAAATCATGCATTTATTTGGTGAATATGAAAACGCTTTCTTAAAAGCGCTGGGAAATTAGGTCTACATTTTTTATTAGTGAGACTCTTTAATTAGATAAGCACGTAAATGTATTAATGCCTATTTCCACATAAATAGGACAAAGACTAACAGTGCAGAACAAGATCAGACGCCGCAAAACGAAATGTTGATATCCACCAGAAACCCATAAAACAAATAAATGACTCACTCAAATAATAAAGACGGACAAGTACACTCATCCAAAAATTTGTGTTAAACCACTCTTTTGATGATGAAATCTGCACACACACGCAATAATACAACCTTAGCTTGTGATATATACTTAAGGACAAAAGTTCTGCACGGATGTTAAAGGAACATCCGTGCAGAACTTTTGTCTTTAAGTATATTTATGATGTCATACAGAAGTCCAAGTTTCTTTCCAGTTAACGTTTTTGCTATGAAATATGTTACACGAAACTGGACCTAGAAGAGGTTATTGTATCTGGTATCAAACAACAGTGTCTAAGTAGACAATCCAATAAAGCAAGAAACATCAATTGGAGTGCTGCATAAGACTAGGATGAGAGAGCAAGGATACTCTATGCGTCTGGCAAAAAGCAAGACATGTTAATTGCTTGTAGCAGTACATCTTCATTTAGATTCACTCCATAATATAAAAGCAATGACCTATCATATTTCGGCCTATATGTATCTGTGTTTGTATGAGTTGTAGACCCTGTCTGTTGTATATTTAGTTTACCAATAATGCTTCATTGCAACCTCCGTGCGTATAATCTTATTAAGACCGACGTTCTGCTACTCCTCAACGAGGGCATCAGAAAAAAAATAGCAGCATCTAAACGAGTGCATGGCAGTTAGTATTTTTGGATATACAACCAGTGAACAGGCTGTGCCGATGTCCATTAGTCTGACAGCTTATATGGCATGTTTGGTAATTGTAAGCACACACACACACACACACACACACACACACACACACACACACAAATAGCTTTTCCTTCCTCGTTGCATCCACTATTGATTCGACAGTCAAATCGGTAATGTGTAAAACGAAGAGGAAAGCTACGTGTAACTTTAGTAGCACGTAGCTTTCCTCTTCGACGTTCACACTATAGTAGCTATAGCTTTCCTCTTCGACTTGCACTCTTTCGTAACATAGAGTTTTCCTCTTCGACTTACACATTTTAGCAGCGTGTAGGTTTTCATCTCGACTTTCAAGAACATAGTAAAAAAACGTTACTTTTCTTGGCAAGCCGATTGTGTAACCGACAGGATTCCTTAAAAAATTGAATGGTAGTCTTGCGTCAGCAACTTAAAAATATGACGCCGTCATCTCGTATAAACAGCAAGCCTTTGCATTCCAAACGTAAACGCCATGTTCGAAAAATGTAGGAAAATTCATGGAAATTAATGTACAATGGTAACACAGCGCACCTCTAGAGGAAATGGAAAATTAGAATGATTTACTCTGCATCAAAAACACTGATTTGTCGTGCATGATGCTACTAACCAACGTCATCACCAAAACAAAAAGCGTCAGACATTATTTCCTTGCCGTTTGACGGTACAGCATCTAGTTTTCAGAAGGAGAGGCTGGAAAGAAGTACATTCGACGTTGACGTATGTTGACGTACATATGTTCTTGAGGGCCTCGGGGAAGATTGGCCTCGCCAACCAAGTTACCCTCACTAAATAAAGACATAACTTACTTACTTACTTACTTACTTACGGACTTCCGTCCGGAAAACAAGTCTCTAGAGTTATATATTCACTTAAATGCCGAATAGATACATCCTTCATGTGGCTCCAGATTTGGCCTTTACTATTTGAATATGTATTAAGCACGCTTTTTGCGTGTCGCGCTGCTCATTTAATCATCGCCGAGCGTTTCATTTTTCACAGGTCATAAATGCTCCGTTATTAGATTTGGCTTTATGACAAAAAAGCGTGCCAGGTCTGACCATTTCATCAAGTTGATAAATTGATGTCACCTAATTTACATCTAGAGTCGATGCCAAGCGAAAAGCGGCCTCTATTATTCACAAGAAGATTCAATTTAGTGGTCATGTGTGATTACAAAACACCGTTTCGAAGACAAAGTCTGCCATAATTTCATCTTGTCTTTGGCAGAAACGACTTAAATAAAAGGACATTGAATGGCTGCCAGATCACCAATTGCATAATTGGCAAAGAGATGGCTTTAACAAACAAAACAGTTATTGTGAGACTGTTTTGCTCTAATCTTCAAAGCAGCTACTACACTCCTTTATGTCAAAGCAAGCAGCAAAGGTTGATGCTCCTGCGGGAAAATGTCCTTGCATATTTTTCATAATGCAATGAAATAACTAAACTGCAGTACGTATTCGCTTGATAAATTAAATTAACATCCTGAGACAAATGCGTGTTATCGTATCAAATATTTTATTTAGTTTAAACATATTTCATTTCTCTTTTTTGTAACATACATACACATATATTACAACATACAAAATATACCAGGATTGGAACGAAGGCAAATTGCTTATTTGGTTCTTCTCCTAATATTTAAATTATTATCTCGCATGAAAAGATTTCAAATTTCAACACCAGCAAACATTCTATCTATCAAAATAGAATAAATCCAAAATTTGCTAGATTTTATTAAAAAAAGAGACCTCTAGGCGAAGTATAGGTACCCTTGAATTTTCATAGATTTAATTAGAATAATTCATACCCACGTTGAAGAGTGTTCGGCAAAGAAAGTAATAACGTGAACTGGGTCCATTTGGTACTCTTTATATCATCATACTATTTCACCTACCATAACAGTCTGTCGTGGCAATAGGTGGCATACCCATTTGGCCTTTTAAATGCATAATTTAAGAGTCTGGTTCTCATATAAACAAACCTGCATACTTTCTTAGTTTCTTACTGAAAATTACAGGTGCGTTGCATTAATTTTGTACATATGCAAATGTTTCAGAAGTCTTAGCATACCCTCACTTGCATTCTAGATTCAGCTGGAAGTCTTTGTTGTGAAAAAATCTTACACTTACCATGGGAATTAATCAACGGACATTGCTAAGACTTCCAGAAGAGTTGACTGTATAGAATATTGCAAAGACGCGATTATGCAACCTGTCAGAGTTAACTTAACAATATGGACAAGTGCTGAAACTCTTCCACGTAGTTTAAGTTGTTTTCGCGGTGTACAGGAATATGGAAATGAAAAACCGAGATCGACATTTCAATAACAGATATTCAAATATGTTCTCATATAAACAAACCTGCATACTTTCTTAGTTTCTTACTGAAAATTATTACAGGTGCATTGCATTAATTTTATACCGATGCAAATGTTTCATAAGTCTTAGCATACTCCCACTTGCATTCTAGCTTCAGCTGGAAGTTTTTGCTGTGAAAAAATCTCACACTCACCATGTGAATTAATCAACGGACATTTCTAAGACTTCCAGATGATGACTGTATAGAATATTGCAAAGAAGCGATTTTGCAACTTGTCAGAGTTATCTTAACTACATGTATATTGACAAGTGCTGAAACTCTTCCACGCAGTTTAAGTTGTTTTCGCGGTGTACAGGAATATGGTAATGAATAACCGAGATCGACATTTCAATAACAGATATTCTTATGTTATACAAATAACTTAATATTTCAAACCACTGCAGAAGCAGAGGGAGAGGTTTGGGTCCAGTAAAACATGTTTAAGCCCCCCAATAATCTTTTGCTGACCGTTCCAAGGCGGTACTTCTGTTGCGGTTCCTTGATGTTATATTGTGCTGTGTCCGCTTGTCTATGGTCTCTGGCGGTTTGGTCAACCGTATTGCTGCCCAATCTGCCTTCTGTTTTGTTTTGTTTTGTTACTAAAATAAAAAATAAATTAAAATAGATGTTGATGCTGTTATTGGGGTAGCTGAATGCCATCTGTTTGGGAAAGAGCTGCTCATTCGGTTTACTGTGCGTGTCTTTCGTAAACTCGTGTCACTTTCTGTGTGTATGTGCTTCTTTCCCTATTGGTTTTGAGAGCGGAATGTGGGATTTGATTGTATTAATTCCTGATCATTGCCCATCTTTTTACTTTGAATGAAAACCCGGATAAATTTATTTTTCTTCAGATTAAAAAGTGTCCTTAAGAAAGAGCAAGACGGGAGCGTTTTTTTTTTTTTCTTTTTTTTTTTGAGAAAATAAGTGTAGGCCCTGTCCAAGAAACAGTAAAGCTAGCTTTAGACAATCAATAAACAGCCTACCTCTACTATCCTACTTGCGAGCTATTAATTGCCTTTAAATGACATTTCGCCTGCGGTTGGGCACTGACAACTGAAAACACGACAGAAGAGAGGGATGGAGAAAGTTACTTTTGCTTAAGAAAGTTTAAATTTCGAATTTTTCTTGCCTTTTTCATTTTCTCTCTTAACAATTTAACAACACAGAACATGAGATTTCATTTATCCTTTTTTGTCACTACGAAAAGGTGTGAACAATGCTTGCTAGTTGGCACACTGCTTGGATAAAAATAGGAAAGAGTCATTTTTCCATGTGTGTGTGTGTGTGTGTGTGTGTGTTTGTGTGTGTGCTTCTTTCCCTATTGGTTTTGAGAGCTAGATTTAGGATTTGAATGTATTAATTCCTGATCATTGTCTATCTTTTTACTTTTCATATTTCTATTCTAGGTTGCTACATTTCTAAAAGTAACTCATTAACAGGAAGAAACAAGAAAAATTGATAATTTCAAGACAGAGTAAGAGCCAGCATCGCAGTTTCAAAGCCAGTAATGCAACAAATAGGGATGTAATAAGAAGTATGAAACACTTGCGAAGGTACACTGTGTCCACTCCTCTCTTCTCTCTTGTTTTCCAGTTGTCAGAGTCAAAATGCCGTAAAAATATTCTTTCAATAGCTCGCAAATAAGATAAAAGCAGGCATTCTATTAATTAAATGTCTAAAGCAAAGCCTAACTCATTCAACAACAGGACTTTACTAATTGGCTCCAAACACGGTCCTGTTTGGTTCTTTTTAAGGGTAAATATTTTCATGCAGAAAAGAAATTTACCGGGGATTCATTTAATATAACATGTTTGAATATTGTTATTGAAATGTTGGTCTCGGTTTTCCATTACCATATTCCTGTACACCGCAAAAACGACTTAAACTACGTGGAATAATTTCAGAACTTGTCAATATAGTTAACTTTGATGGGTTGCAAAATCGCTTCTACGCAATATTCTATACAGCAAAATTTTCTGGAAGCCTTAACAGTGTCCCTTCATTTATTCCTATGGTAAGTGTGAGATGTTTTCACAACAAAGACTCCCAGGAGAAGCTTGAATGCAAGTGGGGGTATGCTAAGACTTATGAAACATTTGCAAAGGTAGAAAAATAATGCAACGCACCTGTGTATGTCCATACCATAAATTTAGTATGTAAAGTTATCTTGCTCTACTTAACCAACTGCCAGAGCAGGAGCCCCATGTTTTCACAAGCAAATGTCCAGAATTGTCGCAATCAACATAAATACAGACTATCAGTGAGTGTTCCACCTTTTTCGCGGGGGGAGTAAGATGAGGACCCAGGTTAAACTAATCATTTCATAAGAACCCGCTCACCCCCCCCCCCCCCCCCACACACACACACACACAATGGGACATTATTATGGATAATGCGTATGTCTCCTTACCTACATTGAAATCTTGACTCAGTTTTATACAGAAATGAATAGCAAGCCAATATTTTCAGAATATAAATCATTTCTTTAACTTTAACATATTCTGCCAATAATTATTCAGCTGTAACCAAACAGCTGATGTTATACTCTTAAGGTAGTTGAATACTAAATAAGAATATTGGTGGGGCATTCAAACCACTTTACCAGCATAATAACCCACAGGGGTATAAAACATTTGGTTAAGAAAAAAAATATTTTTACCGTTTCGTTTTCAAAAAAATCAAAATTTTGTATTTCTACACACTTTTTTTACACAGTTCCTATTTAAATTCAAATTTCTAGCATTTGAATGCACTTTCATTTCCGCGATTCATATAATCTATACTATAGGATGTTTAAAACAAACTGGTATAAAAAGAATGCACTTATCTTGATAATAAGTATTTTTTACATTTGTTTAAAAATGCATGAAAATTAAATTTCATGAAAAAAGTCATGAAAAATACATTTTATCGCTGGGGCATGCCCATGCATATCATTTCAGAAAACCTTACATTGCATGCTACAGAATAAGACAAAAATACAAAATTTTCACCGTTTCGTTTCCTTGCAAAACAATGTTAAAGTTAAAAATACCCCAAAATCTGAGAAACCCAAATAAACAGACAAACCCCCATTCCGCACCTGCTGCAACCAAAGTAGGCCCTTTCCCTACTAATTATTCCCCTGTTATTTTGGTTCTACCATAAAGTAATGCTACCAAAAATGTGCAGACCGATAGGCAAATCAGAAACGTTCCTAAGGAGCAGTCTGATCTCAGTTTCTATTATTTGTACAAGCCTATTTGTTCAAAAATTTAGGATCTTTACGGTAGTTAGTGTCATTGTGTAGGTAGCTTACCACCAATTATTTTACACAGGCAACAGAAATAACGTTTAAGCTAGTCTCTAGAAAACTCGAAATTAATACCGCATTTTGAAGAACGACTCTAGCCGATGGTTTAAAGAAGAAAAAAGCGCATGTTCCCTGCTCTGGAGGCCGCCATTTCAACTAGAACACGTAACCCCAGCGCGTGCAGTAAATTTGGCGCGTCAGTTTAGAACTGGGTAAAGTTATAAAACTGTCTGATACTACAGTGGCCTACAGCAAAAAATCAATGTTACCATCTAATATTTTTCATATAGGTCTGTTATTTTATTTAACGATTGTTTACATTAGTTACCTGACTAATGGTGGCCATTCTTACCATTCTCTTCTTGACTGAAGCTTCTCCCCTAAAGAGGTGGTTCTTGAATAATTAGTGGTAAGCTTCGCGAAGTTGAGCGAACAATAACTCTGTTTTGTTTGAACAAAAGCAATACAGAGTTCTCCTGTAATCGTCTACCTTAAAGGTGAGGTAATTTTCATCAAAATAAGAATCTGCTCTCTTCCGTCTGTGCAAAGTGGCAACATGTTCATTGCTTCGGAGGGGTGGGGATATGTCAAAGGCAGCGCTATCATAACATAGTATAAGTCACACCCATGTATCTCATACCATATTGCATCTAAAAATGGAGTCAAAATGTATTGGTTATATCGTTTGCATTTCGATACCTTTAACACCCTAGAGAAGGAATTGTTGCATTGAAAAGGAAGTTTTTAGGGTGCAACAAACGTTTGCACTTTCTTAATAAAATTGGTATCTGTTCTCTTTGAAAGTACGTTAGGAAAAGTACAATTCTAATTAGCACTGACCGACTCGTACTGTCTCTATTTGATTGTATATTATCAAGTCAAACTGAATTACTACATACCCAACAAGGGTTAATCTATTCTCTCCTATCTGTTTGATTCCAATTAGCCCAGTGGAACTAGATTCTGCGAAAAGTAGGGCGATATTGCAAAAATGATCGAATGTTATTGATGGGTTGGCATTGAAGATAATGAAATCCAATAGTGTGAAAAGAAATAATAGCTTTTGTTATATCGTAGGCTTGGCAAGTATTTGAATTCTCACCATTCAACAGTCTGACAGCTTTCTTATTTGATTTCGTCATTCTTCCAAATTCAGATGTAAGGATGATTTGCACTATAAGTAGCTTAATCACACAAGATATTAGGGCACGTGCATCAATAACACATTTAAATGTACCTAAGCTACATTTTTATTCGAAAAAAGAAGATGAACAGAATTTTATTTTACCATTTCTGTATGATTTTGGGGCTCAGGTTTGTTTTTCGTAATAACCACTAGATGAACTGGTATACTTTCGAAGGTAGTATATCTACAAATTTCATTTTTCCTCCCTTTGTAATAAGGGACCAACTCTAAAAGAAACAAATGCTACCTTTGAAATATTTCATTTTCATTAAGAGCAGATTCCACTTTGAAGAGTCTAGGATAGTTCAGGAAAGCGTCGGAAAAAAAATCTGGTTGTACCCCATTGCAAAACTGGAGGCGAAAACATGGCGGTGTCTCCGCATGTTTAACTTTCTAGAATATCATATGGTAATGAAGTTTCGGCTTTATCAGTTTTGTTTGGAACTGGCATACAATATGCCTTATAGTGATGAAATTTTACCCCAATTTATGCTCAGGGACTTTTTCTATCTTTATACATAGGCTAGTCTATTCGTAATTTTAAGGGTGTCTGGTGTGTTTGTTTTCTAATCATATCTATAGAAATCGCTGTAAATTATATATAGGATCTTACACAAGTGGTCATTTTATAGGAAATTTATGAAACGAGCCTTCGGCGCGTTTCATAAATTTCATATGAAATGACCACGAGTGTAAGATTCTGTTTATCATATGACCCTTTAAAATGGGGTTTTATCGCCTTCTAAACGAACATTATATCACTGAGAAAACGCATTGCTGACACGAACATTGTCAATGACGTTACATATACGCGCCAAAGTGTTATTACACGTGTGGTACTACGACTTTTATGACACGACGTTATCCACTGAATAACAGCGACGTCATGTGATAAATTCAGATAATGTAGAGCCTCATCAGATGCCATATTTGGGTCTACTGTGTTTTTTAATGTTTATTTTGTTTGTCTACAAGTGAATTGGTTAACTGGTTTATCAAAATAATATTATAACCCAGTGTTTAAAGTTGCAACTTCCATCGTCTTTAAATCTGACGAGCTCGAATGCGAGCGATACGACGGTACCATTTGTAAGTATGCAAGGTAATGCTCAGGCCTATAGCAGGTACAAGGGAAGTCTTATCTATACAACGGGCAAAATTAAATAGATGCAGGACAACTGAAATATATGAAATCCTTGTATATAAATGACACAATCGAAACCGCCGCATCGATGTTAAAGGTACCATCTCTGCAGTATAAGTATATTGGACCTTTTCATGTATGTACCAGACTATGACAAATCTCCCGCGACATGTTTTACTGATAAAATGACAAGCAGCTCAGATACTAGACAGACTGTTCCCAAAAATTTAATCTGATCCGGGTCTATAGGCTTGATGAGTTAGGGGACCTCCATACGAACCGAACTACCGACTAATTGTGTGCACCGCGGCGGAGGGTGAGGGTGAAGGTTTGGGCCCAGTAAAACCGATTTAAACCCCCCAGTAGTTATTACTGACCGTCCCAAGGCGGTACTTTCGTTGCGGTTGCATTTGTTTTATGTTCGGTGCTGTTTAATTTATTGTGTTCTCGTTTTAACCCTTCTATAATGAAAATAGAAAATAGGTAAAAATAATTGTTAAATGTTTTTCGTATAATTTGCTTAGTCTGTTGTAACCCTTCTGTTGGTCTAAATTATTTAGTTCAATAAAGATAGCTGAGTTGCCACCTATTTGGAAAAGAGCTGCCTACTCGGCTTATCACTTGTAATTTAGTGTTTGTTGGGATGTCTTTGTCAATATTTCCCTTTGATGTTGGGGATTGGGTTTGGGATCTGATTCAGTCAGTTCCTGAAGTGTAGTTACTCTTTAAATTCAAAAAGTGTTTTTATGTGCAAACAGCGTACAGTAAGATCCCCACGCAGTCTGTTGAGAGTACACACGCTTTTTCCGAAATAAGATCTCTGACTTAAACAGGTTACACTCATATCAGGCAGCTGTAAAGTTTTTCTTTCTGTCTGTACAAGAAGGCATTGTTTTCCATATTGGATTCAAATAAAAAAATTTCCTTCCCAGTTTTATAGCACCATATAATTTACACCATGTAAGCTTTTAAATCAAACGACAAGATGTTATGGTGATTTGTTACAGAATTTCCTTGTTTTTCAGAAACTGAATTAAATTTGAATTATTCATTAACTCTTTAAGAACGCCTTTTCTGTGTTTCTGAGAATCTATCTCTTTGTAAATCAGACTTTTAACCGCTGGCGGTTTTTACGTAATGGGTGACCTTTTTGGAAAAATATACTGCCATTTCAGGCGTTATAATAAAAATGCGCATGTCTTGTAGCGAACTGTAGAATAATATATATAGAAAAGGGATTCGTAAACATCTTGATAAATTGCAACCCTAAATGTTATACCAGTTCATGGCTACAAATTTCATTAACCCTTAAAGCGCCATAAAAGCAGATGACAATATCAACGTCTGCAAATTATGTTAAAAATATTGACATTGAACTCGAAAGAACCGTTTCAAAAACACAGTCCTGCTCTAGAGGACAGGGGCTGCGTGTACATTGTTGTATTTTATCGTATAATTGCTCAATAACGCAGCGGCTCAATAAAAATGAAACACTCTGTGTGTGTGTGTGTGTGTGTGTGTGTGTGTGTGTGTGTGTGTGTGTGTGTTGCTGCTTCCCACGCGTTTTTCCAAAGACAAAATGTTGCACCCTCCCCCTCTTTGTAAGATTGGCCGAAAACAATATACCTTTAAACTTCTAACCTCAGCCAGTGAAAAAAAGAACAAACAAGAACGGCAAACTTTGAAGATATTATAATGTTGACAAGCTATCTAAAATAAGAAAATTAATCATCTAGACTTCATCTGTGCAGCAAAATATTTCTTGATTCATGTATGATTATTCGAAGCACTTTAAAAGATGGACATCTTCTGGAAAAAAGCATCAAAACAAAGTAAAATTAGGTTAGTAGAATATTCTTTGTGCAGTCATTATTCTTTTGAAACTGGATTTGCTCCATTTTAATTTGGTTAGAATGACATAATACCTGACCGACTTGCATTGGAAACCCAGTTTGAACAGTTGAATCTAGTTTCTTCCACGCTCTAGTCTACTGCACTGGTTGAGAGGAAGGAGCAATTTTAAGCCGTGATGGGGCGTCCCAAGATGGTGCAAGGCCCTGGTGTCGTTGCACCAGGTGTTGTTTTCATGCTGATTGTCTTCAACTCATGTCGCTTTTGTCATATTCTCCTCTTTCACTTTCTTTTGATTGAACACGATTTGAAATATTCTGAATACTGTCTAAAATCCTAGCTGTTAAAGCCCAAACAATCAATCACTCAATCACAACTGGCAGCGGAAACTCAGTAAAAAGTCTGTTAAACAAAGACTTGTTGTGGTTGCCAGATAAAAATCTACGGGCCTGTTAGACATTGAAAAAAACTCCGTCAACCCAACAGTAAATGTTGTTGTTGTTGTTTTTTTTGTTGTTGTTTTTTTTAATCATGGAAATGCGATGGTAGCGAAAGGCGAAGGGACTGGCTCCTACGGCACCAACGCTACGAAAAACCTTCAGCTTTCTACCATATGTCGTTAAAATTGCTTAATTGAAAACACGCCTACACCTTAATGAGAAATAAAAATCCCCAATGACAGAGAATAACAGCTGTCTTTTTTGAAAACAGGAATGACAAATGAATGAAAAGTACATATGAGCCAGACAGGACAAAACAAGGTTGCATGTGAGCCACGCGACGGCTCAGATATGTCTAGGCATCAGCCCAGTCTGACCAATGTTTTCTTTCTCGGCATGGAGGTAGCTTAGACCCTTGGTTACCCTGTACTTGCGCACAGCAAAGACTCTGGTCAGACTGGGCGGATGCCCTGACTGATCTGCGTCTTCTCTGGGTGCATATGTCACTTTGTTGGTTTTGTCGTGTCGCGGCTCATATGTTTTGACCAGACACATTCAGTTATCACGGCTCACTAATGATAGCCTCCAGAGTATATTCATTAAGGAATTGGTCGAAATGTTATGCTGACACAGCCTACAAAATAATCATGAACAACAGAAAAAAAACTGTTATACTCGCAGCATTCATAATGATTTAGCCGCGACATGCAAAAGCGATTAGTTGTGTGAGAACAAAAGCAAGCAGATGTACAGGGCACGTTCGACAAAATTACTTTGGTAAACCCGACCAATAGACAGGTACTCCTCGGGCAGTTCAAATCTTAGTATAGCCCGAAGAATACCTGACTATTGCTCGAGTTTACTCAGACAAGTAATGACGCGAACGTGCCCTATATGTATACATCTGCTTGCTTTTGTTCCTCCAGCTATTCGAAGGTGCATTTCTTAAACTAACTCGAGGAATACCTCGAGCATTACACGGGCTTAAAATATTCCTTCGGCTACACGGGGTTTAAAGGTATTCCTCGGGCTACACGGATTTACAGGTATTCCTTGGTCTATTCTAAGATATGCTTATACATATCTTCGAAGAGCCCTAGGAATACCTGGGACATTGCTTGAGTTTACCCTAGTAGTTATGCCAAACGTGCCGACAGTCTATGTCTCACAATTTGTCCGCATCTATGCATTGTGAATGCAAACAGCAAAGACTTTGACCTGACTGCGCGGATGCACTGCCTGGTCTGAGTCTTTGCTGCTCGCATATGAGCGGTAAGAGCCCTTTCTGTATACCACTGTTATTTGAGAAAAAAACATAAAGTGTCATGCTTATTCCCGAGAGTAGGCTGCAACACCTTGGACTGAAAGTACATAAACATGACATTTTCTGTATCATAATGGGCTGAAAGATTTTTGTTGAAATGCGTGGGATTTATGGCATATCGGTCACGATTTTTAAATCAAAATCTGTATTTGGGAATGCAGAACCAACATTAAAGTGGAGCGAGAGCCTAAATGGCCAACGATCGCTCACCTGAATTCTACTACGGATTTACTCTCTGTAGTCTCATGGGGATCCAACAAAATAAGAAAACAGACGCCAATCGCTAACCTGAATCCTGTTATTGATTAAGCTTCATCTGTGTTATCTGTAGTTTCACGAAGAGATCCGACAAAATGACGAAACGAGTGCCAGTCTGGTCGAATTTTAACTCGTGCGTTATTTTTAAATGCTTGCAAGATACATGTACTTGCTGTCGTTGGAACGATGTTACATGCGGGCATGTTGGCACCTTATACTTACTGAGTGTTTTCCTTTTTAGTTAGTTCTACATGGTTCCAGCAGGCACAAGATGTCGTAATGGCATCGTACCAACGTCGATGCGACGTAATGACGTCGCATCGACGTCGATCCGACGTCGTTCGACGTCATGTCCCCACTGGGGTATTACTGTACTCGTAAAATTTGAGATACATGGTAATCACCTTTATAAATACGAGTTTGTTTCAAACTGCTATACAGAGTCCTTCTTGCTTGCTTTTTTAAATCAATAGTATCTGTTTCATATAATGCCTTTGGGACTATATTGACATTCCTGCACACGAGAATCAAATGTCCCAATTTCTGGGAATCTAAATAATCATATTTCCCTTCTTTCGATTAGCAATCAACAAACAAGGAAGCACACATTAAAAACATATTTTTTTCAACTGATATTTCCTAGAAATAACAACTTCATGAGGTCACTAACAGACATTTCAGTAAGGATATAAACATGATAATTTCCATAGCAAACAGACTTCTCATCTTTTCAGGGTCTGTAAGTTATTTGCTAACCAATAGTTTTAAACCCACGTCCTCGGGCAGATCAAAATTTACTAGAATTAGAAGTATAAGTGTTATGGTGTCCCATACACATGTACATACATCTGATATTAACACTGACACCCAAGTGAAAACTGAAGAGCAAATTTGTCCATTAACATTGCGCAGACCTATTGGAATAAATATTTCATCCCTTTGAAGATGTTTATTGACACACTTATAATTATGTCAACAACTTTACATCATCCCGAGCTTAGACAAACATATTTGATATGCCACGTGCAAGTCACGTGCGGTGGCAAGGAAATGTCATTGGACAGGTAATTTTTTTAAGAATTTCAATCTACACTTTATTTTTATACAGCTGCAAATAAACTTCTTGTATCTAAAATAAATTAAAGATAAACACCTGGAAACGAGTTAACATAATTCTATGATTATAATTTGCTGCCAAAACAAAATCATTTTGTGAGTGATACATTTTTCCGCCAAAAGTATGACATCATTTATGGAAACGTTCGTCTGCAAGCAGTGTAAAAATGCAATAATTGCAATAAAATAACTGCAAATCACGGTTGAAATATGGATATTGTATACAAAGTTTGTAGAGTATTCCGTAACTGGTGTGAGGTTAGAGTTTCTGGCAAATTCCCCTCAGTTACATGGGCCTGCGACAGTACTGACCTGAATATTTGTTTGTAAATACAGGCAAGTGCTGACAGGCGTGGAATTCATGTTTTGGGACATCTTTGTCACAGTGATAGATGAGAAGCTTCTCACATGTTGGAAAGAACTGTTGTATATCAAAAAATGGGGAAAATGACATCGGAAATGGCATAATCTTTGATCTTCCGTTCGAGCTAATAATACGCAATGTTAGCGGCCGCGCAATGTTGCCTGACTCGACTGTACATAAAAAAGACCACAAGGAAAAGCAACAGTAAGGAACCGCCTTGGTACGGGGGGCTAAAACCGGTTTTTCTGGATCCAAACCCTCATTCTCAGCTTCTGTACTTGTGTAACAGTTCAACTTAACCAAACAATTGCCAATCACAAATGAAAGTATTAATATGGACAACAAGAACAAGTCACAAGGAACACTCGAAACATCTGGGTTTACCTATTTCTCAATTCTAAATAACAAAACAAAACAGAAAGCAAAGTAAGCACCCATACAGGTGACCACAAAGCTAGAAAAGCATAGCTAAACCGACACGAGAACAAGTAATGATGAGAAAGGATTTTTTTTAATTCGGGCGCATGAAAGCATGTGATCAGTATAAGGTTCTAAGGGTGAGTGAACTCGGGTTTAACGTCCCACCAACAACGAGGTCATATGGAGACGGGACCTCGGTTTAAAGTCTCATCCGAAAGACCGGAGAAGCGGGGGATCGATCTTGCGACCCCTGGATTGGTAGTCTGGAGTGTTATCCACTACACTACAGCCGCTCCCTATAAGGTTCTAAAATAAATAAACAAACAAAAGAATCGAAAAAGATTATAAACATCGCTCTGCAGTTGCCAGTGATAGGGAAACCTATCAGTTATATAAGATCTTGCACGAGAGTTCATTTCATATGAAATTTATGAAACGTTTCATAAATTTCATATGAAATGGCCACGAGTGTAAGATTCTGTTTATCATATGAATCTTTAAAATGGGATTTTATCACCTCAAAATGAACATCATATCAATAAGAAAACGCATTGTTGACATCAACGTTGTCAATGACGTTACATATATGCGCCAAAGTGTTATTACACGTGTGGCCATACAATTTTATGACACGACGTTATCCGCTGAATAACAGCGACGTCATATGATACGCAACGCAGCCAAAGGGTCCTTAACGCCGCTGACGTTATTTTGAGTAAATGACGCCGGAAAGCGAAACGTTTTCGTGCATATTCCTATGTGAAAGACAAAAGGAAGTGAAAGTTTCAATGAAGAAAACGATCTATGCCAGCCAAAATGAATCGAGATGAATAAAGCGATCTAATTTTAAAGAAGAGAAGTGTCTGGCGGTTCACTCTTATCCAGCCAGTTTCCGATTAAACATCAAAATTGTTAGGCCCTAATATTTTTTCAGCAATGCCTCTGTCCGTGCCAACACCAGAGTAAGTTAGATAGATCCCTGTACTTTGTTATTGTCCACAGCGCTAAAAATTGGACAAGCTTTTATTGCAGTGACGTCACAACCCAACGTCACAATAATAGTTCGGCACGCGCACTTTAGGGTTGCTATCGCCAGACAAGACAAGACTATATTCCGATCGAGCGAAGATTTCTCTTTTTTCGGAGACCCTGTTTAAAAGTCTGCGAACTATGTAGTCCGACAAGTCAGCACTCAACACAGTATTTTTTCTGATGGTCTGTTTCAGTCAACAGGAAAATAATGTGTATATGCTTATAAAGCGCTTAAACTTATTCAATGAATAAGATTTAAAATAGGCTATATTTATTCACACAGGCTGAAAATGAGCAAAACATGTCATTTTTTTCTTACCAGAAACCAATTAAATCACTATTTTTCGCTCGAAATTAGATTATCTCCATTGAAATCATAAATTAGTTTAAATTCAAAGTTTTCAGAAGAAGTTAGGCATGTTGAAAAACCCATAATTTCCAATCATTTTTTATTTTCAAGTCATTGTTACATCGGCAATTTTTCACATTGCATATTAGTCTAGAATGTAAATGAGCAAAACATATCATTTTTTTTTCTTACTAGAAACCGATTAAATCACTATTTTTCGCTCGAAATTAGATTATCTCCGTTGAAATCATAAATAAGTTCAAATTCAAAGTTTACAGAAGTTAGGCATGTTGAAAAACCCATAATTTCCGATCATTTTTATTTTCAAGTCATTGTTACAGCTGCACTTTTTCACATTGCATATTAGTCTAGAATTTGATGTCAGCGAGACCTGGTGTTTTGTCTATGCTCTTGAGTCAGACCGCAAAACAGACATTCAGAAAAAAATACTGTTTTGAGGGCTAACTTGTCGGTTGTTTTGTTGTTGCATTTGAGGTTTAAATAACGGCCCAGTAGACAGTTAAGATGATGTCAAACCGGTCAGCTAAAGTACTCACACTGTTCCTGGCCAGGCTTAGAGCTCCTAAGTGGCTACCCGGTACTGAGTGTACATACTTTCACTAATTACTGACAACTGTACTGCTGTCCGATACGCTGCCGACTGCGCAAGCGGCGGCGGCTGGCTTGTTGGGCTGCGAACAGTGGAACCGCACGTATGTTAATGATATAACTATAATTCTATAAAGTGTGTTCAAAGAATCGTTTGTGTGCGTGTGTGTGTGGGGGGGGGGGGGGGGGGGGAAGGGGGTACTAAAGACGCACAGCAGCACAACAGGTTAGCAAATTAATTTACAAGAGTTGAACCGTTGTTAGAGCTAGGTCTGCGCAAATAAATCTTATAAAGTGTAAATAGCTTACCGTCAGTTTGCGGGTAGTGCGCAGGTTGGTTTGAGGTCGCAAAGTGTCTAGCATCTAATGGAAAAATGTTTCTATAAATCGTGTGTGATAGCTTTAAACCAATTCCTGTATTTTCTTCCGTAAAACGATATCTACTCTTAACAATGCCACTTAGATAAGTACACTTGAACAATTCTACTGTGCGAACAGTAAAGGCTCCGATCGGTATGCGCTGTATTAGCTGTTCACTGCATAGGTTTCGCGGAGCCTTAGCTTGCTGATGCAGACAGGGACAACTTCGACTGCGCAGATGCAGAACAATCGTCCATGACATGACCACCATGGCCACCAGCAACTTTTCTTCTGGTGCGGCTGACGTTCTCCTATACGTATGGACATTTTTGCATAAAATGATTATTTATCCCTATCTTAATCGTCTGTCCATATGCTAAAATTAAACCAACTTACAGGCTAGCATGAAATGAAAACAAGGAAAGCCCGGGCCAGAATGCAGTCTTACTTAGAGCCTTAGTATGTCACCAACATGTCCACGCATTTTAGAACAGTGAAGTTCAGGATCAGACTGTACGGATATGCAAGTGAATCTGTGAAATCGTGGTGCTGGAAAACATTTATCCCGTAGAACAAGAAGTTTAAGATTTTTGTCGCACCTGCTTTAGCAAATTGCAATATAGGTATCCGGTTTTGCCGTCATTCCGTCCATCCGTCCGTCCACAATTTACATCGACCCAATCTATCTTAAACCAGTTGGTGGATTTTCACCACACTTGCATGGGTAAATCAGTGGGCAAGGTACCATGTTTTCAGGAAAATGTTGTGAGGAATGATCTATTATTCTTTCCCTCCAATTATACATCAGAAGACACTAATATGCGCATAGCAGGTGCGACATAAATTTCCGCGGAGTTCTTGTTTACCAATGCGTGAAAATAGGAGCCGTACGGCACTCAAGGTTGGTTGGTTGCTTGCTTGGGCTTCAAGTTTAACGGCCCTTTGAGACAGTATTTCAGTCTATATCGAGCTGTCTCCCACAGAGTGAGAGAGAGAAGAGACAAGATAGACGAGAGAAAAAATCTGCCAAAACAACCCTACCGCACCTTCTGCAAGCACAACAGGCCTCAACCCGATATCAGTAGGACGCGCCAATGCCAAAAGTTTATTGCATCTTCGCTCCACCCAACCACCCTGCAAACACTCTCCAAAGTCTTAATTTGCAGATTCGTAAGGATACATATACTGACGGGGCGAACAAGGAAATCTTTGAGCAGATGGCGCGTATGCGCTTTTTGATTTGTGTCTTCATTTGTTCGAATGTATGCCGTCACGGAGGACCAGACAGTTTTAAAACTGACGATATCGTTTTTCGACGCAAACGTCATCAACAATGCAACGTGAGGTCAGAGGGTGGCAGTACAATATTTCAGATTGTGACGTCAAACAAATGAATTTTGTAAAAAGAAAGGTACCACTGAAAGGGTAAAATATTAATATATTAAGAAATGCTTAAAAGTAAAAATGAGAAAATTTGCCCTTAAGGGCCCTTTTGCTGCGTTGCGCATCATATGATAAAATCAAACTATGCGACGCTGAAAAATGGGTACTCAAGATAGGTAATATCGCCGAGACGGTTTTAATGAGGGGTTAAAACATATATATTTCATTGACATATAAGATAAAATGTCCCAGAAGTTTCCCATCAAGCACACACCGTAGAATCATCATTTAATCGTCGATGGTTCCAACGTCATGACGTTGATTTAATGTTTATTCAACGTTTTTTGCCTGCTTGGTTGTTATCTAGAGCACTGCTGTCAGTTTATGATATTTCATTCTTATTCTCCATATAAGACACGCCGCATGACTTGCACTTCGAAGAATGAATAAAGTTATTCAAAAAAAACTCTCACAATTCCTACTTTCAATCAGCAGCATGACACTTGTAGCTTGTTTACCATACTTGTTGTTCTAAACATTATACCATGCCATTCTTTGATTCAGAATTTTAGCATGTTAATAAAATTTGACACGTTTTGATTATCTAAATGCCGCCTACATAGAGAGTCAGTACTTGTAACATGGAGAGGCTTTACAGTAATTAGCTTTAGTTGTACGTGTACATTTCTACGTTTACCCTCATTTTACAAAGAGAAACAACTTTTTATGACATCTTGTTGGCTTCCCTAAGGACGTCCCAGCGGGCACATGACGTTGAAATGACGCCACACTGACATCGATGCGACGTTATTTGCCTGCTGGGTAGCTCTTTCAAAGTTGGGTGTTCTATTAAAATAAAGAAATTGTTTACTTCAAGAGTTATACCGCCATTGAGAGAGGAGGAAAAAATACTTGACTTCCTGCTTGCATTTGCTAAGAGAGTACCCAACACCTTAACTTTTAACCAGAACTGGTCTGTGGTAGAATCCCGAAGCATATCAAGAGAGGGAAGTATGTAATTGGTTCTTCAACCATCAGTCTGCACGAGGGTCTTTCAGTAAGTCCTGTAAACGACAGCGTCGTCATAGCCAAATGGCTATTGCAGCTCAGGACAGAGGTTGGTAACCAAACTGACAGTGGCAATTTTCAAGCATCCGAAAATCGTTTTAGCCCTCTTTTAATTACGTTTTTTTTTCTCTTCAAAAACGTTTCTCTTCAAAACCAGTCACAAAATTCTTATGACAGGGATCTTGATGTTTCTGAAAACAATCCCAAAATCTAGATCCATCTTTGAAGAAGGGTCCAGAACTTTTTATTGTTTTCCTACAAGACGAACCTAGATGTTTGCGCTTGTTTTGCAAGGGTAAAAACCGTCTTATATTTGAAGAAATACGGTATCTTAAAAAGAAATAAAAAGCTCTGTGTCGTCTACAAATCAACAAAAGTGATAAAACAAAGGATGGGTAGTCGGTCAGGCCAGTCCCATTATTTGTCAGCTCAATGATCTAATTTCGTTCGATCTTATTGCCAAACACATCAGAATAAGTAAAGGATTTTCATGATAATTGGAGCTCTGTCTTCCTCTGAAGAAATCCAGCTCAAAGTAATTAGAAACCAATCTAGAATCGTGATGAGAAAAGCACCTGTCACCAGTGTAGCCTAACCACGTGATAAGGTGACAGAGGACACGTGCCAATAATAAGATCTGGAACTAAATCTGCAGACTAACAGAAGTCTTTGCTTTTGATCTATATGTTCCATAGTATCCATAGTACGTTGACGCTAACAGAAAACACTCGCGGGCCATATTTATGAAATGACTTAAGTTGTTGCTACGCTGTTGCTAAGGCTGAATTCCTATGAAGGAGATTCCCTACAACTATGAAATTTGCTCTGGAGGAACAGTCTTTTTCAGACTGTTCCTCCAGAGCAAATTTCATAGTTGTAGGGAATCTTTTTCATAGAAATTTAGCCCTAGCAACGGCATAGCAACCACTTAAGTCGTTTTATAAATACGGCCCCTGGTTACCTAACTTCGGTTATAAGACGGGGCATATATCCTCTTTGATTTCACCACAAAAGTCAAGATCGAAGATGGGTCTTAATTTTTTGTTTGTTTTATTTTTTAGAAGAGAAATAATCTTATAGCAGAATTACACAAGCTTGGTTCAGATATATTGGGTACTTCTGGTGAGGAAAATCTCGTTGTTGCTGTTGTTCCAATTCTCATAACGATATTCCCCCAGGAGGCTTAACGGAACGCATTCCTAGTTGCACACATCTAGCACGGAAAATCTCCTTTCTTATAGCCGAATAAATATGGACTTACGGTCTGATCTGACTTTTTCCTATTGAAACATGATTAGATCACCTTTTCTCATGACAATTGTCAATTTGTGATTTAATTACTCAACAAGTTAGCCCTGAAAGTCTGGCCTTCGCTGGACGTCATTTAGTAAATGCAACAATTCAGAATCAAATAATACCATCCCTATTGTCTATATTGGGCAATGTGAACAAAATATTCAAGCTGTGATAAATGGCTACGGGAGTACCAGACATGTTCTCATTATGAGTGTGTGATATTCTGAGAATTCAGAAAATTACTTCTTAACACTCATAGAACTAAACCGATTTTTTTCTGTATTTGGGACCTATTTTTATACATAACGGTCTTTTAAACTAATGTCACTTTGAAATGACTGGCTTAAATATCCCCCTGGGAGGGGACATAGGGTATGTCCCATACGTATTGTACTCAACCTGGAAACTGCCTTAACCAAGTAAAACTGATTTTGACCCAGAAAACGTGATTGCCCTAAACCAGGACAAGGAGGGCTCAATTGCATTTATGGACCATGATCGGCGCAAGCGGATTTTATCGCTTGCGATGCCTTGTTTAAGTACGAGGTGTTACCCTAAGCTTGACATTCGCAGCTAATTATTACGCAGGGTCACTGATGAGGCTTTACTAGTCGAACCTGCCAGGTCTTGTCCAGATGGAACACACCATATTCCTTCGTATGAATAAATCAGTAGCTCTTAAAGAACACACGTTTTAGATTTTATTTGCAGATCAATTTTTCTACAATTAACTACAATGTCAGCGTAAACAAAATAGGACTTTTGTTTTATTACGGTATTGTTTGCCGTACGCGTCCATGAACCGTTACTTTCAACTCCTATATAAATAGGGTAGAAGTAAAAAGTATGCAAAGACCAGGAACTGAAACAATCAAAATCAAAATCCAGCCCTCAAACCATAGTTGGAAACAACTAAGATTACAAATAATCAAGATACAGAGAACATATGGCCAACCGAGTGAGCAGCTTGTTCCCAAAAGGTGGCCACTCAGCAACCAAAACCGAACCAAAAATAATAAGAACATACATAAGGTAAAACATCACAGAAACTCTGACACCAAAAACAGGCAACAGAGAACCACAACAGAACTACCGCCTTGGAACGGTCAGAGTCGGGTAACTTCGGAGAGCGGGTAAATACAGACATACCATTGCAAACAGTGAAAATCCAGATGAGACGGCTCATCTCATTAGGATTTTCACTGTTTGCCCAGTTAATTTTGTTTAAATTAATATCAAACAACTGACATATAAACGAAACAATGTCACTGTCCAAATTTACCCGCTCTCCGAATTTACCCAATTTACCTTACAAAAATATAACTGAGTGGAGAAAGTTCAAGATAAAACTCTCAAGGCATCTATATTTTATTAATAGAAGCCAAAATAATGAAACAACTCACAAATAGTCAATCCTGTCGTAGAGATCACCCAAGAGGACGCACAAAAATAAGATTTAGATTTAAGCTTCTGAATGTTTCTGCCTGAAATAAAACGTCTTGCTATGTTGAAAATTTCGTTTCGTCGTCTAGAAAAACTTTGCTGTAGCAATGAGAAGGCGTCGTGGAACGTGACATGGAATTTTAGTATATTTAGTTAATGTGGTGTGGTGTGCAATACTTGTGCTTCTTAGATAATCTGTGTTTGTTGTAGACATTTGATATGTCTGTCAAATTTCTTATCCAAATACGAATCGACGAAGATCATTTATATGTAAATCGTTTTTCACAGTAGACTGGCAGCCTTTTCAGAACGTATGCACTGTATAAAGACTGTGTTTTCGTTGGCAATTCGCTTCAGTTCAATGTTCCGAAAGTTATCAGCAGACCTAGATATAGAGATAAATACATGTGCGTGTATTCTGTTTGAAATAATAAAAATATGTAAAACATGTACGGATTTCGACGGTCTTCGAATCAGATGTTAAACAGCGTATATTGCACAATTAAAATGCAATTGAGCGCCTCCTTTTTGGAGTTACAGCCAAGTATAACACAAAAACTGTTTGATCGACATGAAAACGTTAGTGTACAACTCACAAGTAATAAAGATAAAAAAAAACATTTTTGTCCAAAGTAGGATAGATTTAGGCGACCAGGCATGGTCTATTACTATTTTGCGGAACGGGGCGTAACGGAACGGAACGGAACATAGTTTTTTACGGAATGAAACGCAATGTTTATTTATAAGATTGACAAGGGAGGTTATCATTGCGCTTTATTCCGTAAAATAATATGCAAAAGCAACACATTTTAGTAGTGTTAGAAACTTTTGCGTTAGTTACCAAGCAAACAACAGTCGCTTGACCGGTTTTGAAGCAGTTTTTGTCGAGCCCGCTTGCGGTGAGCGAGACATGATCGTTACAACTTCAGTTAGGTGTATATGCGAATGTGCGTGCGTTAGTGCGTGCGTGCGTCCGTCCGAATTTATCCGGGCCATAACTTCTACATTTATGGATGGATTTCAAAATAATTTGGCACAATTGTTCTCCTTGATGAGTAGAAGTGCCATTTGAAACATTCGTTCAGGTAGATCCAAGGTCGCGCGTAAGTGCGTCCGTCCGAATTTGTCCGGGCCAATTTGGCACAATTGTTCTCCTTGATGAGTAGAAGTGCCATTTGAAATATTCATTTAGGTAGGTCCAAGGTCAAGGTCACACTGGAAGGTCAAATGATAAAATTGTCATAAAGTGACCTTGTCCGGGCCATTACAGCTACATTTATGCATTGATTTTGAAATAATTAGGCACAATTGTTCTCCTTGAGGAGTAGAAGTGCCATTTGGATCATTCGTTCACGTAGGCTCAAGGTCACACTTGTAGATAAAATGGACATAAATAGAGTTTGACCAGGCCATAACTACTACATTGGACGGACACACGGCGCCAAGTGTGTGCAACTATGGTTACGTACCGTTGAGCCACTTGGGTAACGTCGATAAGAGAATTGAACTGAACTGAACGGAACATAACTTCTACATTTACAGATGGATTCGAAAACAGTTTGGCACAATTGTCCTCCTTGATGAGTAGAAGTGTCATGTGAAACATATATTCAGGTTGGTCCAAGGCCAAGGTCACACTTGAAGGACAAATGATAAAATTGTCATAAGTAGAGCTTGACCAAGCCATTTCTTCTACGTTTATGTATGGCTAATATCAAAATAATTTGGCACAATTGTTCTCCTTGATGAGTAGAAGTGTTTGTTCAGGTTAGTCCAAGGTCAAGGTCACACTTGAAGGTCAGCTGATAAAATTGTTATAAATTGAGCTTTTCATGGCCATTAGTTCTACTTGTTTTCCTTAATGAAAAATTAAAAACAAAGAAATATGCTGTATAAGCATGATATTGTTTTGGCTTCTTTCCAATAAGTGTGTGAAACACTCATCTTTACATACTTATGGGTCACTAAGGCAAACAGCGGGCTCGACAAGTTGTCCCTGGACAACCATCTAGTAATTGATCATGTGGTACGCTATAAACTTTCAATCTATTCTTTGGTTTCTCTATACCAGAAAATGTCTTAAAGTCTCTTCTCTAAGGCATGTTGTTTTCGTAAAGAAATTGTTTAAGAGTACCAGAAAATGTTACGATAACCTAATGTGGTCTATTAGCCTATTCTGGCGAACTTTTTCAGTTTCGGCGCACCGGTATATTATTTATCACAATATAACATCTCGGGCTCCGAAATGTTAAACTGTTTGATTATTACTAACCCGATAAAAGATAATTTTATGCGTAAGGCAGCTGTCTGATATCACACTAATTCGAAACAACAAATTATAGATAGCTCTATACCAAAAACATAATTTACACAAATAATTTAGTGGTCCAAAAGGTAACGTTTAACGTTTTTATCATGGATTCAGTGATCACAGAAAATAATCATTTCCAAATAAAACCCAAAAAAGGTCTTTTACATCAAACTCACCTCAAATACACTAATGGGCATGATGAGAATGCCAGAGGGTATATCGGAAACAAAATTTGGTAGAGGCAGAATATTTATCCGCTGGAACTGGCTAAATAGGTTAATGGGCCAAAAATTAAAATAATCAAGGCAAACAATTTTATTTGCTTTTGATATTTATTTATCAGCAGAGATTCCTATTAGAATGAGGAACTAACATATTTATATTTTTAACACAAATCTGTTTTCACAGATGTTGTCTAGACCTTTTTTCACAATTGGTGTGAAAACACGTGTACATTGTCTTGCTAAACATGCATTGTTTACCATTTTCAAGCCCAGTTTTCAGAAACGAACCCATTACTATATGTAGTTATGACCATTTAAGTGTTGACAAGATTGTCCATAAATGTGTTTCGCCCTGGAAGCGTTGTTTTAAGCAGGAGATAAAATCGAAGTACACCGGAATAGGCGACTGCGTCGGAATAGGTCAAACAACTATAATTTGCATAAGTACTAATGTCTTACATCCAGGAAATCAAAGACCGTGCAAACTGACGGTGTAAGTCCTTACCGCTGGCACTGCATGAATAAAACTTCAAAGTTTGCATCAGAATATTGTTTAAATAACATTCCTTTTCAGAATTATATCGTTCCAGTGCAATGCAGTCGATATCATAGAATATGATATAATTTTCTTATTTCTATTTTGAGTGTAACAAAATAAGTATGAATCCTTAAAAGTGCGATAAATGGCGGGTAAATGACATTTAGTCTCTTTCATATAAAATAACTTTTTTTCTTACAGATATTTTATGATTGCTTGCCCTGACTCATGCAACCATCGGCTTAATCCGGTACGGAACATAGAATATAAACAGCTAAAGTAATGATAGGTCACAAATGTGACCATGTGTTCTCAGAAATTAGAAAAAAATACACGATCATAAACTATAAACAGCTAAAATGATGATGGGTCACAGATGTGAGCATGTTTTCTCACACACTAGAAAAAGTACACAAAACTCAAACAGTTGACAATAATTCTATACAATCACATTTATGAAAACATACATAAAATGACATTACAGATTTCTAAAATATAATTAATGATTGAACACTGTTTTTATGCCGTGGGAATTGTCAGAAAATGCCATAAAGACAGATTCGGAAAGAAGCTGACTTCCCCACAGCAGTTAAGAGAAACGGTTCCTAAGTGTCTGTAATGGGTACAAGCATGTCAAATAAAGTAAGTTCGAAGCCCAAACAGGGAACTTATCAAACACGATCTGAAAATTCAGCAAGCTTCCAGCCCAAACAGAAAGCTCTTATAATAGATAAAAATAAGCCAGCACATAAACATCGGCATAAGCTACTATCTTCATGCAACTACATGTAAAAAGCTGTCCTGATAGTCTACTACATAAACTTAAGGTCGCCACACACATTATCTATAACCCTATCCAAGCCCAAGCAAGGAAAGGTCTCAGCTCACAGACGTCCCTAACTTTACACTCTTATATACTTACTAAAGGCCGTACTTTTCCAACGGCCAACAGAGCAAATATACGCGTCAGAATAACCCATTAAGGCGCAATTAGTAGCTCTTACAATACGAAAACTTTGCGACTTATATCGTGATCAGTCAAGGCCACAAAAAATCAAACATTTATTTAACTTAGTATCAAAAAGAGAGCGCGAAACCTCTTGGCCATTACTCAAGATAAACTTCTCAGAGGATATTTTAATTCTGTGCAAACGGATTCATTCTAAAAATTTGATGGTCTATAGTCTGATGAAATTTAAGGTAAAAGCAAACATAAAGGGTCTTTTTATGGATTTTCTCTGAAGTATTGTATCATTTTTTTCCCTTTCTCCTTAGGTAAGAAGGGGACTGAGTTCTAATAGTAACAATATTAATACATTTGTCCCCTGAACGCGGTAGTAATTCCATAGGGTCATTTTAATGGTGCAGTGGAAAAGTGATTCACGTTTCAAACAAACAACTCTAAGTTTCCCCGAAAGCTCATCGAGAAACTAACAAAATGATGCTTAATGAGTTGTTAGAGTATGGCAGGCTATTTACACTAAACTTCCAAACCTGGAATAAACAATGTTAGTTGTTTGTTTGGTTGGTTGGTTGGTTGGGGTTTAACGGCCCTTTGAGACAGTACATCAGTCTATATCGGCGCCGTCTTCCAGCGAGAGCAAAAGAAAAGAGAAATGATAGGCGAGAGAAAAATATCCAAACAATGCCCACCCGGACCTACTGCAAGCACAGTAGGTCCTTACCCTACTGTTATCCAGATTAGTAAGACGCCCCGGCACTGAAAGTTACCTGGGTACTGGTCCATACAGATAAGTGCATTTCGGAAGCGATCTCTTCCGTTAGGGCTCTAAAAATATGAGCCGCGACGTGACAAAACCAACAATGTGGTCATGCGTCCAGCGCAGACTCAGATCAGCCTGGGCATCCGCCCAGTCTGATCAGAGTCTTCGCTTTCCGCATGAAGGTAGCTTAGTCCCTCAGCTACCCTTTAAGCGCTTAGAAAAGAGTCTGATTAGACTGGGTGAATGCCCAGGCTGATCTGAGTCTGCGCTTGGCGGACGACCACATTGTTGGTTTTCTTGTGTCGCGGCTCAATTATTAAAACTACCTTTGTCATCAAAGGCAGGGTAGTTATTCCACAGGATCATGTTAATACTGCAGCGGAAAAGTGATTCACTTTTCATGTACATTTAGTAGAATATATAATGAAAATAACTTTAGTAGAATATATAATGAAAATAACTTAGGCAGTGATTAATCGATAGTTAACGAGTTATTACAGCATGACAAATTTACGAAATTAGGTTTTTGTTAATACTTTAAAAGGGTGCAAGCCTGACGAATCGTACTCGTATGTTTCGACCCAAAGTCAATTCTCTGAAAATTGTTTATTGGTGGTCGGATCTGGCGATAGTGCTCGATAAACACCATTTATGCCCAATGAATCGTTAGAAATTTTCTCATCAAAATGGATTTTATTAAGGGTGGTCTGGTCTAGTTTATTTTTTATCATGTTTAGTTTATTTAAAGGGCAAATACCCATTTGGCCGACGCAAATAGTGAGACCTTTTGCGGCATCTGATCTGGTTGTGCACTGTTTGCATATGTAGAGCCTACTACTTATTGGGCGCACGGCGTTAATGAGTAAAACCTCAGAAAACGAGTAATGAGACATAACATGGGTGCAGTAGTCCCGAGTGGGTCAAAACTCTCTATGCCAACCCAGCGGGAAACTGGTACATTTTTCAAATCCGGGAAGGTTGAAGGCAGCAATAGGAGAGAAATGAGCTCCGTTTTTCATATGCTGTGCCCAACGGTGGGCCTATGTCACACATTGCCCCTATGACCACTGGGCTGAGAGAAACCTTTCTTGCACACCAAATAAGGATATCCGCGTGCTTCACCTGTACCTACAAATCTTACCTCACCCATGTTATCTGACCCAGGACCGGATAAAAATCACGAGCTGTCAATGCATTGGTTGTATTGGAGCTCACGTATCTGCGTCATCAAGTGACGTTGGCTTTTTGACGATGACGTCACACGTTCTAAAGTTAAAACAAAACGTGGTGTGCAAGAAAAAGTATCTATCATGGGTGTGAGGTGCTGGTAGAAAAATCCGTCACTCCGGATCGACGTTCGGCATCACACGGCGAGCCTCGTGATGCCGAACAGTGACCCTCGTGATGGATTTTTCTATCCACACCTCACACCCATGAAAGATACTTATAATATCCGTCTTAACTACAAGGTAATGAGATTTTTAAACGTGATCTGATTTCTTGTTGCTGCACTCTAAGCACTAAGTTCTTGCAGCGCTGAAAGGAAGGGCCATGATTGTGGGAGGCAATTTAAATTCGCTTCGTTGAGAAAATTGAATTAACGTCTGAGATTTTCACAGAAAATAGCATGTTAACAGAATTTGGCTTAATTTACGTGCGCCTTGAAACGGAATGTCCCATTAGACGGACCTTTATGATAAACGGCAAAGCTAAGTGCCTCCTTTGATAGCAGCAAAGACCTAACTTGACGATAGATAGATTATTAATTTAATAAGCCATATGGTCAATGGGCATATATATAATGTGTCAGTTTCATACTGCGTTGTGAAGGGAGCGAGGGAAATCTTAACATATAAACTCATATGACATAATATTCATAGAAACTCCTAATTAGACCTTATGGATACCATAATTTTTCAATGGAAGAGGTGCTAAATCAACTATATGCCTTTCTTAAATAGTTCCAGTAGTAACACTTTCTAAAATGACGTGTGATTACTCAATCAGATATGCAGTGTAGCTCTACTCCTCAGCGGGTACATGACGTCGTACTGACATCGACGCGACGTCATCACGTCGCATCGACGTCAGTCCGACGTCATTTAGACGTCATGTGCCTGCTGAGTCAGTATTAGTCATACATATTTGAAACTGGACAGTTCCATTCCGTTGCAACTATAGGTATGCCGCCATGTTTTCAGCCATTTTTTAAAGAAAACAATGTTTTATATGACTTTCCTAGAGGTCGTAGCCCTTTCAGAGCCCTTTTTGAGAAAAAAGTGGGAAAAAAGTTGGCGCCCAATAAGAAGGGAGACACAGGTGTTAGCATATATTATTTGCTTTCATTCCAGTCGTCACCATGATGGTAGCTTTTAGCACAAGTACAGGTGCTAAATTTAACCTCCCTATATCTCTCTCTCTCAATCAAATTCCTATCAAGCACTGCCATATCTGCTAGTGAAGCATTGGTGAATTCTTATGCGCCCGTCAAAGACGGGTCGTATTATGTCGTGGCCTCCATCTGTCATTCCGCCTGTCCGTCTGTCCGTCCGTCTGTTAACTTTTCGTGCCCGCTCCATATCTCCTCAACCCCTTGAAAGATTTTTTTTTCATGAAAGTTTGTACAAATATAAAGCAGAATCAGACGATGTGCTGAGAAAAAGAACCATGACCCTACTTTCAGTTTCGACAAAATTATGCCCCTATGTATTTTTCGTATTGTAATTTTGTATTAACTTCATGTCCGCTCTGTATCTCCTTAACCCCTTGTAGGATTTTTTTAAACTGGGTCAAATGTTCACCTTATCGAGTCAATATGCAGAACTCATATTCTAACAATCTCTGACAAAGTCAAGGTCACACTTAGAGATCAAAGTTCAAAGAGTAACATTTAGTAGATTTAATAACATCTCGAAAACCGTTTATGATTTCTTCGTGAAAGTTTTACAAATATAAAGCACCATCAGACGATATGCAGAGAAAAAGAACAATAATTAAAATCGTAAAAAAGTTCCTTCAAGAGCAGAGAATACATACAGAAGTAGGAACATGGGCCAGACTACGTAGTTTCGGCTAATAAAGCCTCGTCAGTGACCCTGACAACATCTGGTGACGAAACCAGAAAAAAGCATACTGTAATTTCTTAATTCTAATTGGGCAGTCGATTCAAAGACTGATTAGTTTCAAAAGGATCCAAATAATATAAAAGACGATGATCTAGAATAATAGTCTCAATCGATCTTAAATTTTAGATTTCTCAGAATCTATCCTATGATCTCAAAGGATGTAAAAAAAAAAAAAAATAACCTGCACTATGGATGATGTACGGGGAGACGTTTTACGGCCGCCACACGGCACAACACCTGCTGGAGTGGGGTAAAATTAAAATCTTAAAAAAAGTTCCTTCAAGAGCAGAGAATACATACAGAAGTTAGAACATGGGCCAGACTATGTAGTTTCGGCTAATAAAGCCTCGTCAGTGACCCTGACAACATCTGGTGACGAAACCAGAAAAAAAGCATACTGTAATTTCTTAATTTTAAATGAGCAGTCGATTCAAAGACTGATTAGTTTCAAAAGGATCCAAATAATATAAAAGAATAACCCTACTTTCAGTTTGATGGAATTATGCCCCTTTGTAATTTTTGTCTAGGACTTTCATATTGGCTTCCTTTGTTTTGTGATTTCATATCTGCGTCATTTTGAAGATTACAGCTCCTGACAAAGTTCTCTCTGCTGTTGTTTCCTTTTCAACTTAAACCCCAACGGGCGTATATTGGCCCGACCGGCGGAGCTCTTGTTTACATTTGTTTTACATCTCGGCATAGAAATTAAGACACCAGTCAAGTCACAGAGCATAACATTCACAAAAAGTTGACCAAGGCATTGAAGGCGAATGAATACAAGTTCAGTGGGAGTAACTCTGCCGTTTTCATTTATGCCTCACTTCTAAATGGGGTTGGCGGTTAAAAGAAAGAATTTGCGCTTGTATGGGCAAATTCTTACCTTGAAAAGTTGTTGAGAGCAGCTTCTTCCCTTAAAGGTTTTTATCTATTTTGGAAGGCTTCTTTGCCAATGGAAGTAAATTGGAAGTCACGAAGTATTTCCCCTTTGTAAAAATTGCGGTGTACACACTCCCCTGGAATAGATTGGGAATATGCAAAACTTTTCTTGGACAAGCCAGTACAGAAGAATCATAGCATGCAATGCTTGGCAGAAGACTAATTGGAATTTAGAGTATACACCGCTACTTTTTCTACCATTTTTATGAAGATGGACAACTTCTGCGACTTCCTGTTTTTCTTCTCTGGACGGCGAAGTCCTTCCAATAGGGTTCTATCCTGAAAGGAAAGAATTTGCTCCTAGAATGCAAAATCTTTCCTTAAAGATATTTCCTGTAATCGTTGATCTCCAGTCCCTGAAAGTGTACAAGATGCGATCGAAAAGTCCTAAGACTAAGATACTTCTAGTAAATCTGCGCATGCGTGCTCAACACGAATGTCAGAAGTTGTCATTTACTAGCTGCGATGGAAGATTCAAAAAAATTTGGCGAAAGTTACCTTTTTTAAAGCACCATATTAACACTTGCCACTGACTTCCCATAGGTGAACCCTTTAGAGCTACTGGCTTCATACACCGATGAAGGACAATTGATCATGTGACGTTGTCGTCAAGCGACGTCTTATGTAAACAAACGTCTTGGTTGGTTCTTGTAACGTTCGATTGACGCCACGTCAGGGCGACGGCTGTTTAACGTTATGGCCGAACACGTCGTTACTAACTTTTCTTCGACCCATATTTTGCCTATTCTACACCAAATTACCACGAAAACAGCACAGAAAGCTTTACCAATAGAATAAAAATTTGATTTTTCAGCGTTCATCGTGTGAAGAAGCCAGTGGTCGTCGCTAAAATTCTACAAGAAGCGCTTCGCGCTTCATGGAATTTTAGCTCCGCCCACTGGCTTCATCACACGATGAACGCTGAAAAAACAAATTTCAATTCTTTATTAAACACAAGAATGGTGGCATATTTTTAAAATAACATTTAAAATCTATTTGTCTTGCCTTACTTTGAAAAATCATTCTTCACATTCTACAAGATTTAAACGGTTCTTATTGTAGCACATAAAAATTTGATGATGTGTCAATACTTTGATGGAAATGGAAAATATTTTGGCATCTGGTGGCTTTACCGTAAATCCTTAAATATTGCAACGCTGAAATTTAGAGTCCCATACCCTACTTTCGTTTGAGGGCTGGATTTGGATTTTGATTGTTTCAGTTCCTGGTCTTTGCATACTTTTTACTTTTCGTGTTTGTTAGGAACATGGTGAGCAAAATCAAACAATGTTTACACACATATAAACATTGACATCTTACATGATTTTTGTCAAAAAGAGTTAAGAGATATCCGCTTCTGTCTGTGCACGCAGAGCATGCTACTCGAAGTGTGCACTGTCTGCAGAAACTCTCAGAAAAGACACTTTCTGAAAGGACCTCTGACAGTATCGATGCATATTTGCCTATTTTTTGACAAATTATTGCACCTTCCTCGGGCAGCAAAAGTTGAAATATTTGGCATTAATATGTAGACTTGAGTACTATAAAGACATTTTTACAGTGATTTTGAAAAATTATCATGCCTCTAGACTAACTTAAACCGATTTTATCAAGAGGGGTATGTGAATTTTTCAGTCTCTGAAAATAAGTCATTTTTTTGGTTTTCTAATATATTGAAATTTTAATTGATAACTATGCTATAACTGATGTTCACACTACTGTTACTGATATTATGCAATATTTTTTCAATAATAAGGACTTTAGCCTATTTTTAGATATAAAGGGTGTAAGTACCCCACCCACTTTTTCAGTTCTTCAGCTGTAGACTATCATCCCCCCCCCCCCCCCTGCCTCAGTAAGCCACTCACATATAATGTGTATTTTGATAGTACACACATACATGCAAAGTGGCTAGCTGAGGCACGGGGGGGGAGTATCTTTAAAAAACTTTCCCTGTTTCCATAACGTTTAATGATAAAATGTGGCTTTTTACACCAAATTTGAAGTCTATGTGCGAAAAAAATCAGAAATTAAAATCATAGCCAGTTAGGGGAAGTTGAGAGCAACAAATATCAAGAGAAATTCTTGGGTATATCAATAATTTAATTTTGACTAATTTTATAGGCAAATTAACATTACAACCGTCAGAGGTCCTTAAAATTTTGCATTTTATTCTCAAATTGAATAAATTTATGTTTGCATATATCATCAATTACCGAGATGCTGTAGGACATTTATTTGCAAATAAAAAAAAAAAAAAAAAAAAAACAATTGCAAATGATTGACTCTGCTTAAGGTATGGTCGGTCAAAGAGTTATACAGTGCACTCATGGGGTAACTGTAAAAGGTGAAGTATAATCCAATTGATATTTAAGATAAATTCCCGAAATTTGGTTATTGTAGCTCTGTAGAATGGTTGTTTAAAATCAATAACTCATATTCGCTCTAATGGTTTCAAAACACGGTGGGGCTTAGAACTTTTCGATCGCTCCTCGTACCCATGACCCTTACTGAGATTGACTTTGATGAAGTTCCACAATACAAGAAATCGAGACCTCCTACCTCATTACGTCATTGGTAAGTGGAATCATATAAACCTTGTGTAGATTCATTAGCATTGGTTGGCTGCTTTTTGGGGGGTTTATCAGCCCTTGGAAACAGTATTTCAGTTTATACAGAGCCGTCTCCCAGAGAGAGTGAGAAAGAAAACAGTTATGATAGGGAGAGAAAAAAATATCCAAACACCCCATCCGCACCTCCTGCAAGTCGGCAATGAGAGTTACCCAGCACATAGCCCGACCACGCCACCTCAGATTCAATAACAGTATAAAATGTTAACAATAGGAACCAAAAAACGGCCAAAGGTGAGACCACCAAAGGCATCGATGGTCACGTGTCAGCCGTTTTAAACAAATCTGAGATTAAGCCCTCTTGACCCGTTGTCGTGCAACTAAAATAGGAGGCAAGGAATTGGGTTAACTGCTCATTTCGGCTGAAATGACAAAGTATCATTTCAAGTAACAACGAATGAAATTAGACAGTTTCTCCTGCTTTTATTTGTGTGACATTCCATATTGTTTAACAAGTTGTAGTTCTAATCAGTGTCTTGTCACGTGTCATGTTCTCAATTTGATCCGCGACACGACAAAACCAACAATGTGGTTGTGCGGACAGCGCAGATTCAGATCAGCCTGGGCATCCGCCCAGTCTGATCAGAGTCTTCGTCGTCCGCATGGAGGTAGCTTAGACCCTTAGCTACCCTTTGAGCACTTAACGAATATTTTGATCAAACTGGGTGGATGCACAGGCTGATCTCAGTCTGCGCTGGGCGCACAGTCACATTGTTGGTTTTGTCGTGTCGCGGCTCATTTGATCCAGTTAGACAGTAAAACGGGATGAGGTGAGACTTCATTGATCATTTCTGCGAAAGTCGTACCATAAAGATTTTAAGTATTATGACAGATAGGTCTGAGCAAACAGTGCAGGCCTAGATCAGACTGCTCCTAAAGGAGCAGTCTGATCAGGGCCTGCACTGTTTGCCATTCCTTCTGCAGTTTTTGGATGCATTACTGCACTGCAAAATCAAGCTGTTCCATTTTTTATGATTATTACGGTATTTATTTTAGGTGTCTCAAATTTTAGAATTTTACGGTATTCTGATTCAGGAAGGTGAAGCCTTGAGTGTCTTAATTCTGAGACTTCATCCACAGTTTTCGTTAATCATATGCTTCGCGAATCTGGGCCTGATAAATGTACTATTCCGTTCCCAAGTAGTAGTAGTATTTCAATTCTCATATCGACGTTGCCCCCGCACCTCAGCGAAACGAATCCATAGCCGCAGTAACGGGGCGCCGAGCGTCCGTCCATATTCCGTTCCCACCGTGAAGTTAAAAAATCAAGCTATTTCAAAGACCAAACCAAACTCTATATATAACATTGTTATTCGACTCGTATCTATGTAAAGTATATTTGTGCCCAGTTTCTGCTTTGAGGTAAAAGAACTAGTGGAGTTATGACAAAACCCCTGAAAATGGCCAAGCCGAAATTTTGTACACCACCAGTTTATCTCTTACAGCTTTTAATAGTTTTAATTGCATGCATTTATACGGAATGGCATTGCTATAATATTTTGGCTAGCTTTCGAAAGAGCTTAAATTTTACATTCCCGGTAGGGAACGGAATTGCGCGCTTACCAGGCATGGAATCATAGTTTGAATGAATATCTTGATCTTATAAGCCAGGCCCCGAGGTTATAAAACTTTTTTCATGCTCAACTCAGCTGAGCATGAAATTTTACCCGCTAGTAAATAGCAAATTATTGATAAATATAGTTGTTTTCTTGCTCAGTTAAGCTGAGTATGACATTTTCTCTGCCTATGAATATGAAAATGCCAACTTTAGTTGGCATTTTTATATTTATCAGCAGAGAAAATTTCATGCTCAGCTGAGTTGAGCACGAAAAAACATTTATAACCTGGTTTGCAGATATATTTTGACCTTATAAGCCTGGTAAGTCAATGAACTGCTCAGAACTGCAACACATCTATTCATCATATTCATTTTATTTTTATTTTTCTCTCCTGGATATTTCATTTCAATATGACATAATAAGGTCTTCTAATGAATGAGCTTCGCATGAGCTGTTGTCATGACACTCCCGGAAGACAAGAACATCAAATTACGGAAAGTATGAATGAAATCCAAGAATCCATGTGTTTTCTCCGTGTGATATTCCAGGTTTAACTCGGTCATCTGTAATTTAATCAATCTAAAAGCCTCTGTCGTGTTTTTCCGTGTTGATTTTCAACGTTATTTTATCTGAGACTATCTAATGGAATTGGGCTAAATGTAAATGATGCCTTCTTTGTATGGTACATGCTGGTTTAAATATGCACCCTAACTGAGCCGCGCCGCGAGAACACCAACAAAGTGGTTGTCCGCCCAGCGCAGACTCAGAGTCTGCGCTGGGCGCACAACCACTTTGTTGGTATTCTCGTGTCGCGGCTCAATTATTGTATATCATATCGCAACCCTTCCCCTTTTTCCAATATGATGACTACTGACGAAACATTCTAGGTTTCCAGTACACGGATATTCAACTTTTGATGTTGACTATTTCCTCAGGTACATACACTGCGTGTAACTTATGATAGAGGTGCGCGAACACCTTATCACTATTTTATTCTATTCTACCTCATAACCTTACTAGGTCGTTGGGGCACCACAGATGACTTCGAAACAATCCCTTTCCACTTCGTCCTGTTTTCAGCTGCCCTAGCTGAGCTGGCAAAATCCATCCCTGTCCACTCTTTAATTCTGTCTTCCCACCTCTTCTTCTGTCTACCTCTTCTTCTTTTTCCTTTCACTGTGCCCTGTAGAATCGTCTTTGCTAAACCAGAAGGCCTTGAGACGTGGCCAAACCACCTTAGTTTCCGTTTCTTGACCAGCGTCAGGAGTTCATCATATTCTCCAATGGCTGTTTGGATCTTTCTGCGAACCTCCTCATTGGTTATATGGTCCTTGTACGTAAAGTTCAGTAAAATTCGGTAGCATCTCATCTCAAAGGCCTGCGTTCTTTTCTCTAACTCTGTCAAGGTCCACGATTCACAGGCATACAGAAATATGGAAATGACAAGGAAGCGCATAAGTTTTACCTTTGGTCCAAGAGATATGTTTTTATCTCTCCAAATTGGTGTCAGCTTGGTAAGAGCTGAAGTGGCTTGTACAATCTTTGAGAGAACCTCCTGTTTTGAGCCATCATCTAACACAACTGCTCCAAGGTATTTGAAGCGTGTTTTAGTACCCAGCTTCTGCCCTTTCACCTTGATCTCCCTCTGGATGCCATCTACGCTGTTTGTCATTAGTTTGGTCTTCTCAGCACTGATCTCCATCTTATACCTTGTGCAGGTTTTGTCGAGACTTTTAACTAGGACTTCTATTTCCTGCTCTTCCTCAGCTCCTTTCAACATCACCATCATACAGGTTTATGTACCAACATCTGGGCATCAATGAAATGATTAACTTGCACTATTTTTGGACCTTAAGCAGGAGTATATATAGAATATGAAGAAAAATTTCTTAACATTCTTCATTGCCTCTTAAGGGAAGTATTCCCGGGAAAAGGGTTTCTTAGGGGGATATATTGCAGAGAAAATGGGGCTTGGTATTTTGAGGGACAAGTATCTTAAACGAAGAAATAATTAATATTTGTTTGCTACTAAATTTTGGACCTAAACCAGGAGTGTATAAGACAGCGTATATTATGTAAGTCATAATTATCGTGCTAGTCAATAACTCTTGTAGTACTCAGACGAAAAATTATTAGAGTTAGGGCTATTTATCGCTAGTCATCTAGCATCTTCGGATCGACGAGCATTAACCACAACCGAATCAAAAGGCATTAGGGTAATGGGTAGTGTAAGCTGACCCTTATTTTTCACATTTTTCTAATCATGATGCATTCCTGTTTTCTGACTCTCAGGTTAGGGTTAATGTTAGTATTAGGATTGGGATTAACTATCTCCGGACCGACGATCATTAACCATCTCCGGACCGATGATCATTAACCATCTCCGGACCGATGATCATTAACCATCTCCGGACCGACGATCATTAACCATCTCCGGACCGATGATCATTAACCATCTCCGGACCGATGATCATTAACCATCTCCGGACCGATGATCATTAACCATATCCGGACCGATGATCATTAACCCATCTCCGGACCGATGATCATTAACCATCTCCGGACCGACGATCATTAACCATCTCCGGACCGATGATCATTAACCATCTCCGGACCGATGATCATTAACCATCTCCGGACCGATGATCATTAACCATCTCCGGACCGACGATCATTAACCATCTCCGGACCGATGATCATTAACCATCTCCGGACCGACGATCATTAACCATCTCCGGACCGATGATCATTAACCACGCCCGGATCGAGAGTCATTGGGGTTAGGGTTAAGGGTATGGATAGCTTATCCTTATTTTCACATTTTGAATCATGATCCAGACGTGATTAATGACCCTCAGTTAGTATAACTCTAACCCCTAACCCTAATGACTTTCGGTCTGGACGTGGTTAATGCCACTCGGTTAGGGTTAGACTTGGTATAAAGGTAAGGGTTAGGGTTAGCTTACCCTAACCCCTAACCCTAACCCAAATGACTTTCGGTCTGGACGAGGTTAATGCCACTTGGTTAGGGTTACACTTGGTATTAGGGTTAGGGTTAGCTAACCCTAACCCTAACCCTAATGACTTTCGTCCTGGACGTGGTTAATGCCACTTGGTTAGGGTCAGACTTGGTATAAGTGTTAGGGGTAGCTATCCCGAACCCTATTGACTATCAATCTGGACATAGTTAATACCATTCGGTTAGGGTAAGACTTATTATGATTAGGGCCCTAACCCTAGAGACTTTTGATTAATTTTATGAACTGAGGTTATTCTTATGCTGTTGGTGAGAAGTTTGTTATATTTATTACGGAATAAATCACAATAACTTAGAAATGCTGTGTTTCTTATTTTAAGTGTACATGTTCAATCAAATCAAATCCACATTTCTCCGGAAAAAGTAAATTGTTAAAATTATTGTCATCAAGCATCTAAGTGATCATGATCATAGGCCAGAAACTATAAGTCCAAATGGACTTAAAGCAGAATATTGCCCAGGTTGCTTGATTAATAGAGGTGGTCACTAGACAGGTTTCACTTTATCTAATTTATCTAACGGGCTAGTCGGGGAATTAAGCAGGTCGTAATTACAAAACAGTCATAGCATGAACAGTATTTGAGGCTTCAGATGTTGTGAGTCATTTGTTTACATCTCTCTACATGATTCAGTTTTCGCCTTAATGTTCTTTTGATTTCTGTTCTTTACTTTAAAGGTGTGTTTTACGATCGAAGAAGTCACGATGCTTCTCTTCGCAAACGGCCGCTGTAATCAAAATTTCAAACCAAGTTTTTCAACAGGTTTTGGTTCCTAATTGGTAGATTTTCCAAAGATACTATTTTAAAGAAGCATACATACAGTAGACATATTCAATTAGTGCAGTAAATTGAATTGTGACAAGATCTTCTAAATGAATGTGAAAAAAGACAAGTATCACGATTATTTTGCATTGTACAAAGTTAAAAATTCAGACTTCCCCTGCATTGACAGTATCTTGGCAACTTGATATATATACATGTAGCACTAAGCAAACATGATCTCTTTTATCCGAAGCCGCACATTTATACATTTATTATTGCCGTCCCCAACACACACACACACATGCGCGCACGCACGCACGCACCCTTCCCACCCCCAAGCTATGTACACAGGCTGATTCTTGTATCTAATATTCGTCCATGCCTAAAGTCATTCATGTGACGCTGCAAATTTTTTTAACCCATTCATGCCCAAAGGAATGTTCTATCCTTAGCAAATGGATGAGTCCATTAGTCAGTTAGTGGGTTTCTGGTTAAGTTTATTTTAATCATTTTTATTTTAAGGAGAAATATGCATTTGTCTTATTCAAATAGTGTAGACCCAAATCAGACGCCGCGTTTTGCGACGTCTGATCTGGGTCTGTGCTGTTTGCCTTTACCCTATTTATGTGACCTATAGGCATTAATGGGTTAAGAAAACCATGAAGCAGATGAATTTCAATTATAGTTTCAATGTTCCAGTTTCTAATGATGCACTTTTAGATCGAATTTGCATCCCTGAAATGGGGCAAACTTATTTATGGGAGGCATAATCAACTTTTAAGAAAATTGAATTTACTTTACAGGCTCGAGAAGAAAACAACGTTGTAACAGACTGCACTTTCAGCACTGTTTTGAACAGATTTTATAATTATAATGTTGGTAAATACATGGATGTGCTGCAGCTAGCAAATTGGCTGGCATAAAACAGGTATTCATATATTATCGTTCAGAGAACATATTCTGATACATGAATATAGTCAATACTTACATTTTTTTTTCGGGTTCATATTTTAAACCTAAAAAAGTCTTATTCTCAGAAATCTCAGCCCAGATTTTGTCTCCTTCTCCATGTTCTTATTACTTTTCTGTTTTCACATAAAACAATATGACCCAAGATTAACAGAAATCCTGACAATTTAATTCTAATAGTCAGTGTGAAGTTAAATGCTAAGTCGCCAACAGTAATGATAAAGCATTCAGCAGATGACTATTATATAGGCACCACGCTTACCGTCAGGCCCTCTATTCAACTGTTTTGTGTACATGTATGTAGAATTTACTCAATCAGACTGATTAATCTCTGCACTGAGAGAGGCTATATTCTGATCTGTTTGATGACAGTTAACTCGTTCCTCCTTATCGAAGTGCACAAAATATGCAGTTCTGTTACCATTGCTCAATGGGCTTGTATATGGGGAGAAAAGAACAAACAGATGTATAAAATAAAAGATAATGATCATGTAACAATTTTGGACAATCCGGGATGAAAGACTGGGTTGTCTCTAGGATTCACTGACAACACAGTGCTGCCGATGGCAACTGAAAGTGTACCGAAAGCTAGTACATCTACGAGAAGTCGCTAACAATTAAAACGCTCTGAATTCTTGCTTCGGCCACGCATGGTTGCCTTGGTGTGTCCTCATAAACAGAAGAATCAGTCTAATGTGGATATTCCAGTTCTACATGTTTGGTCGTATTCAAGGGGATTTTTTGTGGTATAGATCTATCTTTTTATGCGAAGGACTACCACAGTTACCGTATATATTGAATATACAAACAAATTATTATGTTTTTTAATTTGGAGCAAGTTAAGATCAACTGGTGGAGTCATCAGAAATCTGCCGAAAGTGGACACACGTGTTTCGATTTGGCAACTTTCGATAACTTCATAGTTCTTTTACTTTGAAATACATACTTTACCATGCGGACACAAATATGCTTATGATACATACAAGTCGAACAGCATTATTATATTTTTCTAACTATTAAGCCCTAACTATTTGTAGAAACTTCACATTTTAACTTCAAGGTGGGAACAGAAGTCATGTATAAAAGGCTTGTCACTGTGAGAGTTAGACAATAAAGCAACAAGAAGAAATGTGATCGAGTGAAAGACAACTCCCACATGGAACACTAGTATTGAAAGACTGGATAAAACTCCTTGCATTTCTCAGATAAAGTCTCTATCCTACCACTGGTAAAAAAATCGCCGAAGCACAAATCTTTATAAAAATTGGTACAGCCTTCAGAATTGGTGATAATATATCGATTGATGTGCTTTCTGCCTCCTATAATTGGCAAAATAAGAGGAACAAGGTTTTTTGAATAAATGAGAAGTCTCTCCATCAAACTACGGTTTTCGTTCTTGGTTTCCAGCTGAGCAATGATATTACATAAAAGCGACACAATGAATGGGATACAAGCCTTACATTGTATTTTACTAGCTATTATACGCATGTTCCTTGTATTTTTACCTCCTATACCTTATATTTTTACCATATAATAAAGTTTGTGAAATCGAAAAGAGGCCAACTAAAATGATCTAGTAGTTTTTTTAAAAAAAACTGAGAAACTAAAGGACGTTTAGATTTTTAAAGCCGCCCAATCACGATCATATACAATGACGAAACTGTAGTGAGAAGCTTGCAATACCTCATGATGAACTATTTCATGTTGATAGGGCAATGGGGCCTTTAAAATAATTATTGACACACATCCCTGGGAAATCACTCTCTTCTGCAGGTTATTGTCAGAATCCTAAAACGCAGCTACTCTAAGAGAGACTACATTCTTTCCATTGAGTAGGGAACAACTACGTGGGAGGAGCCCCGGTCACGTAGGTTAAGCGCCGGCCTGCTGATCTAGCGGTCCCGTGTTCGAAACCCACTGGAGGCGGGAATCTTTTCAATCGTAAACGCGGTTCCATTGCACACATCCGTTCATTATCACGCGCCCCTCGTCCTTATATGACCGAAATACTGTTGAAAAGGAGGGAAAATCGCAAGTCCTCCGTCCATCAACTACTAGGGAAACAAATACTATTCAAAGAGGTGAGTCCGTACACCTTAAAATTGATCTCACACACACACACACACACACACACACACACACACACATCACTGCCATCATCATAGCCATTATAACTCTCTGTTAGTTTACCTCATAGTGGTATCATTTCTATAAAGTTTCATACAGATATACCAAAACCATGATTTTATACAGACTGTTTTCGTGATTTTACACGTACGATTACCCTGATGGACAAAAATCTGCCAGTAACTGAAAGTTTACGTTACTTCAGTTATTGTATATACATTATTGTGGTTAATACATGAATATAGCCCTGCGTCAAGGGCAGATTACCCTTGGGGACAAAATTTTGAACATGACAGGAGGCTTTTATTACTTTGATAATTTGTTTCAAGTTTCAGGAAACTCAATCCCAGATATTTGAAAGTGTGAAGGTAATACAGACCAAAACCATTTGTATCACATTGACAAAGGCAATGACTCTGTAAGAAGGTATCAGAAATTGCCCATTAACAATCCCAAACGAGATATGTTCAAGACCAATGAACATGCCAAGTTTGAAGAAAATCCGTCAATAAAACTAGTTAATAAAGTGGAAGAAAGTTCGGACAGTCGGATGTGACGAATGTACGATGGGCGGACGGACAGATACACTGACGGCCAGAAGGAAAACATAACACTCCGCCACTAACGTGTGGTCGGTAACATAAACAAAACAGGACACGGTCGAATAAGTAAATCCAAAAAGATAAATACGATTTTATTGCGGAAACAATTTTACATTCGTGTATTGAACCACGGCCTGGATTTTATAATACATTTTTACACCTGAACTTCATAATTACCACACTATTATCAGTAGAAGAAACTCCCCCGATCGGGAATCAATGACCTTTGGTGAACTTTGAGAATTTGACAGGTATATGTTACTAAATTTAGTAAATTGTCACTCGATCGGGAATATTTCAGTCATTTTTATAGTGCCCTCACAAAACTCAAAAAATGTGTCACAAATTTCATTTAATCTGCATGAAACTTTACCAACTTAAAGATGAATGATTTATCTAGATTTCTACCGCGCAGAATTTTTTTAAAATTCTTAATTTGAAAGTTATTGAATTATGAAAATATGAATTTTTTAAAGATAATTCTGATTCCCAATCGGGGACTGAAAATGTTTAAGATGCCTAATTGGGAATCATTTAACAACATCTAAACTCAGTGTTCCTAATCGGGATCATTTTGCAGAATATTTTCATTTCACCTTTAAATATAGGCATCCAGTACCAACAAAATGTGATGAAAATGCAATGAGCAATTTGATTCTGTCAGCCCATCAGAAGTCCTACCAAGGCAAAATATTTCTATATCTTTTTGTTCTTTTGATTTGTCAAAAAAAAGTGAAACAAAGGTTACAGAGGTTCCAAATATAATGAATTTTAACTATTAGTGCTTCCCGTTATGAAATCACCAATGCCTGATTCCTGTTTGAGAAAAGATTCTTCTTAAGTTGTCAGCTGCTCAAGGTGTAAAACAATGCTAATGAACAACATGGCTGGCCGTTTTGAAAAAAAAAAAAAAAAAAAAAAAAAAAAACTGTGGAACTGCTTGTTTTCATCAGGAATGGGATATTGATTATCAGAAAATCATTAAAGCTGTATGGTCTGCAACTTTCAGCAGTTTATTTGGGAATAAATATTTATAATTTTCAAGAAGATAAAATTTGAGCCCAGATGACCATGAAACACTCGTAGTATAAATTACAAACCTTAGCCAGTTACTGCTACAAAAGCTAAACTATTAACTGTCTAGGATTTCATTCGGTCCAAACTAAATCATTTGAAAGCTAAAGGCTTCAGTTTTCACTTAAGTTTTTCATATTTTTTATATATTTTGCAGGGGCAATAAATAGATTTATGTAAATATGATAAAAACTTACTTTCACTCAACTTTAACAAAAGGTAACTATGAATGTTTAAAATTTATCAGAAGGATTAAAAGTTGCAGACAATATAACTTTAATCGAAGTTTCATTGGGAAATCCATTCTGGGAACACCAGACAAGATAGTTAAAAATGATAAGCATTCTACAAATTTTTGTAAAAGTAACTGCCAGTTGTACAGAGTGTGGTAAAACCAAAATTAGTGGTAAAGACAAAGCCATACAAACAGAATTAAGTCTTTGTGCCTTTGCTAACTGCAGAGTCACAGACTGACGCTTCCAAAGAGGGATATTTAGAGAGTATACTGCAAGAGTCTAAATTCTCTTTTTAATCTCGTAAGTGATTTTTCATTTGGTGATTCTACACATATAATTAAACAGAGTGAAAGTATTTCTTAATAACAAGTTACAACTGAGTTTTGGTACAGTGTACATGTCACCTGAGTGAGTAGATAAACTTCGGGAACTGACTGAATCAGATCCCAAACCTTATCCCTAACATCAAAGGGAAAGATTGACATATACATTCAAACAGACAACAAAATCACAGGTGATAATTAAAAGAGTAACTACACTTCAAGCCGAGTTGCAGCTCTTTCCAAAATACGTGGCAACTCAGTTACCTTAACTGAACTAGATAATTTAGACCTACAGAGTAGATAAAATGAAAACATTATAAGCCGAACAGCGCAGAACACAAAATAGGTGTATAACTGCAACAAAGGGACCGACTTCGGATCAGTAGCTCCAGCAGTGTTGTGTTATTGTTTAATGTCCACAGCAAACAGCTATGGTCATGTCGGGACTGTCAGTTAACCTAACCACACTATTCCTGGGCAGCCTTAGACCTCCTCAGCGTTTAACCAGTCCTAAGTGCACTTACTTTCACCGGTAACTGACAACTGCCCTTCTTGAATCAGCGGAAGGAGAAATGAAAGTAAGTGGCTGGACCGAGTATCGAACCCAGGACCTCTAGCTTATAAGTCAGATGCCTTACCGATTACACTACGCGGTTCAGCCTAGCGGATTTCAAGTTGCTACAATAATAGGAACCCGAAAATCTACCTCTTACAAAAATCTTAACCTTGCAAAATTAGCCTAGGGTAAGTCCGATGTCAGTTTACCGTGACATATGGATCATCATGATCTAATTATTGTAAATTCCTGTTGTAATTATAGATATCAATCCTCATACAAAATGTCAGGTTGCTACAATAATAGGAACCATGAAATCTACCTCTTACAAAAATCTTAACCTTGCAACATTGGCCTAAGTCCGAAATCAGTGGACCGTGACATATTGATAATCATGATCTGATTCTTGTAATTTCCTGTAGTACTCCTAGATATGAATCCTCATACATAATTTCAAGTTGCTACGATAATAAGAACCCTGAAATTTATCTGTAACAAAAATGTTAACCCGAGTCAAACAGGATCACGTACATACAGACGCATGGACGGACATATGGTCAGACGTATGGACGGCCGTACGTAATAACGTACACACGTACGCACGCCCGGAACACTATATGCCCCGGCCATGCCGATGGCAGGGGCATAAAAATTACATTGGAATTAATCTGTACACTTGGCTAGCATAATCCATGCTCAGTGGCTTACTCTTCCTTTTTCAGTTAAATAAATAGGTTATGTAGAAACAATAGGTAAATGACAGCTGGACTGGTACTGCGTGTATCTCTTTGATGACAGTTAGGATGCTATTTTGAAAACACTCTGACGACTTTGATTGCAGCTGAAGCATTTACGTGGTTACAATTTCATTGCTGTTAGGTCGGAGTTAAGTAAACAGCATAGAAATAATTGTGAATTACATTGGCTAAACTTGCATTTATATCTTGCAGAATAGCTTTCTGTGCTTTTTACTTTTTTTGAAACCTCCCTACACCATAATTTATCCTTTGTAGCTTGTTGTGAACGACTGCACAGAATTAGGCTTTTTCTAAAAAGTATTGACTTGCTTAAATCTCTAGATATAGATGTCTTTCTGAAGAAACGAAACAAAGTTCTACAGTATTTCTTGAATGGAATAAAAGACACTACAGCACCAGACCAGTGTAACTGGCAAAGTGTGTCGTCGAATAAATATATAGTTTGAGCTCTGATTCTGTTGTAGTCTTGTACAAAAAATGTGCTGTAATATCAGGCTTCTCTCAATCTGAATTGACATGAATGGAATAGTAGAAGTTTGTGGAAGTTACCCAACAGTGTCAAGTTGGTTGGCTTCACAAAGTACACAACACATATCATTTCCTTTATCAGACTGTTACTGTGAATGTTAGCCGTTACTTAATGATTCCCAATCAGGCATCTTAAACATTTTCAGTCCCCAATCGGGAATCATAGTTATTTTGAAAAAATCATATTTTCATAATTCAATAACTTTCGAATTAAGGAATTAAAAAAAATTCTGCGGGGTAGAAATCTAGATATATCACTCATCTTTAAGTTGGTAAAGTTTCATGCAGATTAAATGAAAACTGTGACACATTTTTTGAGTTTTAAGAGGGCACTATAAAAATGACTGAAATATTCCCGATCGAGTGACAATTTACTAAATTTAGTAACATATACCTGTGATATTCTCAAAGTTCACCAAAGGTCATTGATTCCCGATCGGGGGAGTTTCTTCTACTGATTATAAAGTCAGTACAATAATCAAAACCACAAATTAACGTCTAACAAAAGAATCAAAGAAATTACTCGGCTAATGTTAGCCATTGTCACACGTCATATTTGAAAAGGTATATGCATGGTAAAAACATGGCAATGATAGTTAATTGCACTCACTGATCGCGGCATATAGAGCATCGCTGATTATGGGGCATGCATATGGGTACAATTATTTTTGGTAGCGAGTGGGGGCGGGGCGAGGATTTTGTCGCCCAGGAAAGCACATAGCAACTCAAATACTTGTTACCCTTGTGAAAACTGATGATGTACCGATACACCTTAAAATAACTGAATATTGTGACGTAATGGTAAATCTTCATTAATACAATTTTTAATGCAGTATTTTTCATGGGAAAAACAAAATTTTCAAGATTATTTTTTTCAGTTTGAACTTGAAAATACCGGTATGAATTCGCGAATGTTGAAAGTAAGTAAGTTAATTTGTCAGAAGGTCCAGAGGCCATCCGACGACTGGAAAACTCTCTCTGTCAACCCAGCAGTAAATGGGTACCTTTTTCGAATCAGGGAAGGATAAGGCAGCAAAAGGAGAGAGATGAGCTCCGCCTTTCACCAGCTTTGCCCAAGATACAGTGGGTCTCTAACCCCCCACTGCCCCTACGGTTATTAGGCTATGGGAATCCTTTACCCTTTTTTACCAGAGGGCGAAACAGTAAATTTCAAAAAAAAAAAAAAAAAAAAAAAAGACGAGAGTCGCTTCCATTGCTGTGAGAGAAATTCAGAAAAGAAAATACGAGAAAAATATACACGGCGCGAACTACATCCTTATGTATACGTTTATATATCTGGCATGCAGTGATTGGCGTCACCACCGCATCCGTGGGGGTTCAAATGCAACCATAATCTTTTAAAATATTTAACATAATTCAATAGGAATAAAAGTAATAAATGAGTTCTTTGAAAAGCTTTTCACAAAAACAGCTTTACATATTATTATCACTGCTAAGGTTTGTTTTTATTGACTGTTTCCAGTCACTTTAACAGGATGGTAGATTCTTTCTAGTCTCTGAGCTCCTTCTCCAAAGACAGCACATTCGGCATGATTACTGGAATAAACCCGAGCAGTACCCAGGTATTCCACGGACTACTCGAAGATTTATGAGCCGCAACACGACAAAACCAACAAAGTGGAATGTGAGACCAGCGAAGACTCAGATCAGCCTAGGCAGCCGCCTGGTTTGATCAGAGTCATGGCTGTGCACTTATAGGGTAATTAGGAGTCTAAGCTACATTTATGCGGACAGCGAAGACTCTGATCAGACTGGGCGGATGCCCAGGCTGAATTTGAGTCTTCGCTGGGCGCATATGCCACATTGTTGGTTTTGTCGTGTCGCGGCTCATATGAATGTCTTCTAGTAGCCCGAAGACTACCTGGGTAGCATGATATATAGAGAATACCATGTTAATGTCTTTTGATATCAAGTTTATCAGGCGAGACCAGAAACAGCGTAGGAATGGCGAGGCTTGCCGAGCCAGTCCGACGTGTTTCTGGTCGAGCCTGATAAACTTGATATCAAAAGACATTAACATGGTATTCTCTATATATCATGCTTCTGGTCGAGCCTGATATCAAATTGATATCAAAAGACATTAACATGGTTTTCTATTTATCTTGCATCATAAGAAGATTTTAAGGCGTAAATAGTGGCAAATAAATGAAAACCAACGCAATTTTGTTCGAACTTGCTGATGTCGCGAATGCGTTATGACGTAATTCGGTGACGTCATTTAACCAATCGAACGTTGATATGACAGCCAACGTCAGTATGTAACCAATCGTCTTCAGAGATCGCTTCTTTAGTCATCGCCTGATAACATTCGCGCAAGCGCAGTTCTACAGTGACATGATATCACATCATGTTATCATACCCCTGTTATCAGGTGAATTTTGCAGCAGATGCATGATAAAAACCTTCGAGTAACCCGAGGAATACCTGGGTATTGTTTGGGTTTACCCAAGTAATTATGCCGAACGTGCCTATTGTTCATCCTCTCAAGAATATATACTCAAAAGAATTGTTCTCTTTTAAGCTATTTGACCAAGCTTGACATAACATTTGGTTAATGGTACTTACTATTAAGATGCCGTCCGTGACAACTTTGATGTTTTGATAGTAAAACAACGTCAGTTTTAAATGCAATGAAACCCAATTAAAACAGTTATCTAACAGAATCTTACACTCGTGATCATTTCATACGAAATTTATTAACTGTTTTATATAAATTTCAAACAAAAAGACTTGTGTAAGATTGTTAGTTATGGGAAGCAAAATATTTTCAAGTCACAATGGTGAATCCATACACAAAGATTTCACTGCGAAATAATAACAGGTTCTAAAAGCACGGGCCTACAGCATTTACACATATCAGTCTGTGCACTCACTAAAGTAATGATTTTCCGCTATATACTCAAAATATAGGTGCGATCATGGGATCACTCTGGTCAGACAGTGCAGATGGTCATGTTAATTTCAGTTTCCTCCGCCTTTTTTCACATAGTATATGTAATACTTTTCTCATGAAAGATCTATAACGACGCGCATACGGAAATTCGGTAGTTTATCACCTTTGCGCAGAGCAGATACCCACTATCATTTAGCCAGCGTTAGACTTTAGATGGTCTGAAATACTTTCACTCTCTCATTAAACGACACCCTCGTTGAAGGTCGCTCGGTGTTTGCCAGAGAATCATTTTCTTTCCCTCGTTCTTCATCTAGTTTAGCATTTTGCAGCTGAATTTTCCGCCTGTTCTTAGCCCGAAGTTCAAGTCGCTTTTTAACATCTGGAGGCACTCTGCTGAATTTGTCGTAACTGAACTGAGACTTCTTTCCCAGTTTGGCCAGTACCGGTTTTCCGGAGAAGCTACTTATACTACTAAACTGGTCACTGACGGCCGCGTCTGAAATTGGTGTTAGTCGACGTCTGATGGGTTCTGTTTTCCTCGAAAGCGGTGTATAGGCATCCCGTTCTAAATTAAAGTCTTTGTTTTCTTTTTTAAATGACTCTGACACTTTCCAGAACGGTTGTTTTAACAGGTCTGCACGGTTATCAAGCGTTGATATCGCTTGCAAAGGCTTCTTTCCGACAAATCTTTTTTCGTAGTTATTCAACGCATCTTCGTTTATCATATTTGCCTTAAAAACTGTGTCTATATGGTCAATGTCAGTGTTTGATCTCAGAAATGCCTGGTGTTTAACAAACGCTGCTGAACTGAATGAAGCTGGATTCTGTGGCAGGGATATTTTGGTCTTGACGGATGGTAATTCTCTTTTCATCTTCCCTTTATTTTTTATATCTGTCTCCATGCTTGTTACCGTTATTTTGGCCATCTGTAATTTCCTGTCTAACTCGTGCTTTTCTCTCTCAAGTTTCTCTTTCTCGATTCTCTCTGCAGCGGTAAGCAAGGCATTTTCATGAAGCTCAACAGGACCGTCCGGCAGTTCTTTATAAGATGAAGTTCTGGATACCGATGGTATCTTCTCACTACCCTCTCGTTGTGGTTTAAACGTTGGAGATCGCTCTCTTACTGGTAATGGTGACGAAATTCTACTACTATACTCCGTCATCCTTGTGCTAACTGGTGACAAGGGTCTTGGCAATGGGGTTAGCTGGCGGACAGTTATTGGTGGATTGTTTTCTCTATTTTCTTTCATCTGCTTTTGTTGTTCCTTGTATTTCGTGAGCTGTTGAAACATTTCTGATGTTGTTTTCGGCCGATCAATGTCAAAATTAGGTTTTTCTAGTCCTATGGCTTTTTCATAACTTTGCAAATTCTTAGGGTCCTGAGACCAATACTCTAGAACTTCCGTGGCTTCTTTTTGGATGAATTTCTTCATGTCATTTGCGGTCTTAGCCCCTGGTGGATAGATTTTCTTACATCGAGCAGGAACTGGCGGTAGCTTTCTCTTTTTAGTCTCTCTGACAGTCTCACTTTCTGATTTTGCTGGGAAGTTTGGAGTGGATGGCAAAACACGTCTCTTTTCAAATCTTTCTTGATCTAACTTCCTCATCAGCATTAGGTTCTGACCCATATCGAGTTCAGTCATTGGCGTTTTAGTATCTAGTCTAATATCGCTATTAGTTTCAACTGTGAGCTCTCCTGGAGCAGAATAGAAACTATCTTTGTCGTTGTCCACACTAGTTTTGAAGCGGTACTTGATTTCAACACCCATTGCATGTTCAATACTAGGGAATGCTTTGGCGTGACTTTTGTCAGTAGTATTTCTGGACACGCTTCTAGGATCGTACTGTTTCTCCCCGAGCATGTTTACATGCGTGTTTTCTGTATTCTCTGTATTATCATTCTTTGGATCAATCACTGGGAACTTAATTTTTAATTCATCTCTGTAGTTTTCTAGCTGCCTCAGCGAACCAAGAGGTCTGGGCCCTCTGCTTACGGCAGACTGTCTTTCTCTGTCATACTGATCATATCTGTCGGAATAAGGCCGCCTTACCGTCCCACTTTTCGCAGCCTCCCTTGCGTTTTCAATATTTTTCAAACTGTTAGTCTTGTAAACATACTGATATGCAAGTTTCGATGTAAAATCATCTCTTAATGCTTTGATGGCTTTCGCTGACTCTCCTTTTACATATTTTTCTTCGTCAAGCATGTGTTTCAAATCCTGGTCGTGTTTTTGTGACAGATGTTGGTTCTTGTTCTTTGCTTTAATCATGTTTTCATCGGACATATGTGTGAGTGCATGATACTGGGCTTCTAGTCCATACCAGCCACGGTATGCTGCGGCCAGTTGTCTACGCGACATTTTCCCATCGTTGGTAATATTTCTGAAAGACGAAGTATATTTTAGGAATCTTGAAATTGGAAATACATGTAGTAATTACAAGAAATAACTTTTTTAAAAAAGATAATCGGCTTAGATTAAATAGAATTGTGTATTGTAATATGTATAAATGTGTCAGGTACATGTAAGATATCGAATGTGCTGTTCAGATACTACGGATGTGCATTTTGACATGCATATTTGTTGTTGGTGTTGGGGTTTTGATTTCGGAAATGCTGTTGAATTTTGAATGGGGTCTGTCTGTGTTGCACATAACAATGAGGATTGGTTGGCTGACCGCCCCACACTGATAAAACCTTAAAAGTGTCGCAGTTCCAAGGCAACATCAACAACTAAGCCAGTAACAATTACTTAATTTCGTCTTCGATTTCTATGCCAAGTTATTTTGTTGGTTTCATATTTTACATAAGCGATATAACAGGCAAAATGGCGATTTGGACCGAAATAGACACAATTTATAGGCCAACAGTCAAATATAACTGAAAGTGGAAAGAGAAAGCGAAAATAAGCTACTTCCATCTAATCCCGGGTATATTTATATTGGCCAATGAAATATTTGAAACGTAGGTCAATACTAAGGTTATACGGCTAAAGCCGAGAATAAATTGATGAATTTAAATTGCGAAACGACAACAGTTTACTGTTATTTCTGATATACGTCAAATAACATATTCTTTTCAAAAGCCCAAGCACATAAAGTATATCTAACCGTTTCTTGCCAGTTTAATATGAGGTTTCAATATCTCACAAAAAAAATACGAAGTTTCACATGATGTACGTTTTCTTCTTCAACGAGCTAGAAGTGCAAGCAAAGTCTGTCCTATGATGTCTCGTATATAAGTGCTGATTTTCTAGAGATGAAATAGAGCTACAACCAACTCAATTTAATGTAAGCAAAACAAACACACACACACACACACACACACACACACACACACACACACACACACACACGCACACAATTATAACAAATGTATAGGCTTACTTTAAGAGTCATTCTCTGTAAGCACCAAAATCAGGTGAAAATGACATGTCTCAGATTTTCACGAAACTCAGTGTCTTTTTTGCTAATGTCAAGTAATGAACAAAAATTAAAGTTTTTCTTCGATCAAACTATCCGTTGCCATGGCAACCAGGATTTTCTGTTTTTCAGCCTAATCTGGTGATTTTTCAAATGAAAAATGCAAGATTTGACGCCAATTGTTCTGGTAGTAATTCACAACAAATGGTATTGATACTTACATTATACAAGAGAACCACGTAAGTGCTGCTTACAAATACAGAACATTTTCTTCATATTGCTTTGGTCAAGCAGTCAGTGACCTTGACTTCCACCTTGTAAAGCGTCTATTTCAAAACATCAAAAATCAGCAAATTTTTAAGACGTTTTACTAAAAAATGCGGCTATAGATTTTTTTCTTTCTCTTGATGCAGAGAGTACAAAGCCTAGTTGTTGATATATCAGAAAATTGGAGATGGTATATTTTTTACATTGAAAATTTTATTCTTTGAATTTAGTCACCATCAGAGAAATCAGAAGAAACTTTCATAATTGAAATTCTGAGAAAAAATACAATACCTTGAACATTTTCAAGAAATATGAGCCAAAATACAAGTTGATGCATGATGAGCAACTGAAGAAAACTACATAGAGAGTTTTCACCCTCAAAAATACGTTAGTACCTTACAATTTGGGGTTAAATTACCCCACCCACTTTCTTTCAATGCAAAACCAAATTAAAAGTTGCATGCTACAATGAATATATCTCAGTCTTTGCTGATTTTGAATGGTCTAGGGGGCTTCTATGAGCTAATTATATCTATCGTCTTTCTTTTTTTCATAATGTTTCTACAGTGGTTGGTGGGTGGGGGGCGGGATGGGGGACATTGTTTTTTGGGGCGGATCCCTTCAGCGTCTGCGTAGCCCTTGCTTGCACTCTATGTCCTGCAGGAATAAATGGATTATGACCATACTTGCATGCATACATAATTGGGTAGGGGTAAAGAACTGATTAGACTTTGTTGACCTTGATCCTATTTTCAAGGTCACAGAAGGTCAAAGAATGATGAAAAATGGCTTTTCTGCACCGTATCTCCTAAATGGATAAATTGATTTTTACCAGACTCGCACAAGTATATCATTGTGAATGGAAAAGAACTGGCTAGATTTTGCTGACCTTGACCTTATTGTCAAGGTCACGGAAGGTCATAATGGCTTGTCAGCACTTCTGAATAGATGGATGGATTTAAAGCAAATCTGCACAGATATATCACTCTAAAATGAAAAAGAACTGATTAGATTTTGGTGACCTTGTCAGCACTTCTGAATAGATGGATGGATTTAAAGCATATCACTCTAAAATGAAAAAGGATTAGATTTTGGTGACCTTGACCCTACTTTCAAGGTCACAGGAGGTCAGAAATGTTGAAAAATGGCTTGTCTGAACCATATCTTCTGAATGGATGGATGGATTTTAACCAAACTTGCATAAACATAACACTGGGAGATGGAAAAGAAACTGATAAGATTTTGGTAACCTTGACATCATTTTCGAGGTCACAGGAGGTTGAAGCGTGTCGAAATAAGGCTTGTCTGCATGATAACTCCTAACAGGATTGATGGATTGTGACCAAACATAGATAAGTTTATAATCAGGAGGTGGAAAAGTACTGATTAGATAGTGGTGACCTGGACCCAAATTTCAAGATTTACAAGAGATCCTACCACCTGGACCCAAATTTCAAGATTTACAAGAGATCCTAACTTTGCAATAATTAGGGAAATGATACAGCTGAGAAAGGATAGGAGGGGGTTCATCTATTTTTGTAAAAGAAACATTCCTAGTTTATTTTATTTATCAAGTAGTAACCATGGCAACCAATACTCTATCACTAGTCTGTTTTTGTTGGAAACAAATATTTAAAATGGATGGATGGATGACTTGCGATTTTACGTCCTTTTCAACAGTGTTTCAGTCATATCAGGACAATGGGACGGTGATAATGAAAGGTTGTGTGCAATGGAACCTCGTTTACGGAAGGAAAAATTCTCGCTCAAGCGGGTTCCGAACCCGGTCCGCTACCTCAGTTGGCCAGGGCTTAACCTACTGAGCTACCGGGGCTCTTGTGTGTTTAAAAACCATTCAAATTTAGTTGAAAAGTGTTGATTGTGATTTTCTACCTATGTATACACTTTCTATTGGCCAAATAAGTCTCATCTTGGACAACAATTCGGTATATTTTAGTTGCTATGGATACAACCAGATGTTCCATCAAAACAGCAATTGACAATCTGCGCGCATCTGGTAGCAAGCAAATAAAGGACTTAAAATGAGCAGAAATACATTTAAGTATTTCATAATCGAGAAGAAAATTTGCTTATATATTTATCATATTGATAAACATATTTATGTCCCCCCACCATTAGGGTGAAGGGGGAGGGGGTGGGGAAGGAGGAAAGGGAAGGCGGGTATGTTGTTTTGGTGCATATCCTGCCTGCATTGGTGTCGGTGTCTGTGTGCCAGCATAACTTCATGTCTGTACTCTATCTCCTGAAGGGATGAGTTTATTTTCACCAAACTTGAAAAGATACATCTTTGGGTGGGGAAAAAGAACTGATTAGATTTTGGTGACGTTGACCCCATTTTAAGGTCATAGGAGGTATCTGAATGGCTTGTTGGTGCCATATGTCCTGAAGGGGTGGACAGATTTAGATCAAACTTGCACAAATATATCACAGGGAAGTGGAAAAGAACTGAAAAAAGTTGGTGACCTGGACCATATTTTCAGGTCACAGGAGGTCAAAAACAGTGAAAATGGTTTGTATGCATCATATCTTCTGAGGGGATTTATGAATTTCGATCAAACTTGCAGAGGTATATTATAAGGAGGTGGGGAAACACTGTTAGACTTTGGTGACATTGACTTTATATTCAAGGTCACATGAGGATTTACAGTGTTAAAAATGGCTTGCTTGCACCATATCTCCGGAATGAACAGATCGAGTGTGACCAAACTTGCACAGACACACCATTGGAACACCGGAAAGAATTAATAAGATGGTTGTCCAGGGACAACTTGTCGATTCCACTGTTTGCTTTAGTGACCTATAAGTATGTCAAGACTAACTGCTTCATTTACTTATTAGAAAGAAGCCAAACAATCATATATCATGATACAACATATTTCTTTCTTTTTTTTCTTATGAAGGAAAACAAGTGGAACTATGGCCATGACAAGCACACATTATGACAATTTTATTGTTTGACCTTGAAGTGTGACCTTGACCTTGGACCAACCTGAACAAACATTTCTACTTGTCAAGGAGAACAAATGTGCCAAAATATTTTGAAATTCATGCATAACTGTATAAATTATATGGCCTGGACAAGCTCAGTTTATGACATTTTTTTATCATTTGACCTTCAAGCGTGACCTTGACCTTGGACCTACCTTATTAAATTCCACATGCCACTTTTACTCATCAAGGAGAACAATTGTGCCAAACTGTTTTGAAATTCATCCATAAATGTAGAAGTAATGGCCAGGACAAGCCCTATTTATGACTATTATTATCATTTGACCTTCAAGTGTAACCTTGACCTTGGATATACCTGCAGATGTTTCAAATGGTACTTGAACTCATCAAGGAACACAACTGGGGTTTTTTTTTTTTTTGGTTTTTCTTTGTTTTTTTAATCCATGCATACATGTAGCTGTTATGGCCCGGACAAGCTCAATTTTTGACAAGTTTTATCATTTGACCTTCGAATGTGATCTTGACATTCGCCCTACCTGACCAAATGTTCCAAGTGACATTTCTACTCATCAAGGGAAACAATTGTGCCAAACCATTTTGAAATCCATCTATAAATGTAGAAGTAATGGCTCAGACAAGCTCAATATATGACCATTTTACCATTTGACCTTTAAGTGTGACCTTGACCTTGGACCTACCTGAACGAATGTTTCAAATGACACTTTTGCTCATCAAGGAGAACAACGGTGCCAAATTATTTTGAAATATATCCATAAATATAGAAGTTTAAAATACCCAGGAAGTCACAGAAAGCTGCTAAATGGATTGTTTGACCTTTATTCTGTTTTGAAGGTCAAAGATGGTCTTAAAATGTTTAAAAATGGCTTATCTATAACCTATATTACAAAGCATTTGTTGGAATTATGCTAAACTAGCCCTAAATCATCATTTGGAGAAGATTCATAACTGATTATTAGGGCCCCACCAGACGAAGTAATTTGTGATTTTGTAATTTTTTGGTATGGTAATTGTGTCCGCTCCATAACTCTGAAACTCTTTGTGATATTTTCATGAAACTTGGTACAAATGTAAAACAGCATCAGACAATATGGGGACAGAAAGAACAACAACTCCACCTACATTGTTTACTGAAATATGCCCCTTTGTAAAACTTTTGGTACGGAAATCGTGTCCGCTCCATAACTTTGAAACAGTTTGAGATATTTAACGAAACTTGGTACAAAATTTAATGTAAAGCATTATCAGACAATGTGCAGAGACAGGAAGTGTAATTTTTTCTACATTTTTCACTGAATGATGCCCTTTGTAATTTCAGAACGGAAATCGTGTCTGCTCCATAACTCTAAAACCGTTTTAGATGTTTTCACAAAACTTGGTACGAAAGTAAAACATCATCAGACAATTTGCAGACAACAAAAACCATAACTCTATGTATGTCTTTTACTGAATGATTCCTCTTTGTAATTTTCAGTACGGAAATCTATAACTTTAAAATTCTCAATGATATTTTCATGAAACTATGTACAAATACAAAACATTGTTAGACGATGTACAGAGAATAAGAACCACAACTCCATCTACTTTTGTACTGAATTATTTCCCTTTGTAATTTGAAGTATAGAAATTTTGTCTGCTATTCAGCTTTTAAACCGTCAAAGATACTTTCTTGGAATTTTGTACAAATATAAAGCATTATCAGACGATTTGAAGAGAATTAAAACTGTAACTTCATCTACATTTTCTACAGAATTATGCCCTTTTGTAATTTTCAGAATGGAAATCATTCCACTCTCTAACTTTAAAACTGTAGAAGATATTTTCTTATAAATTGATACAAATGTAAAGCATCATCAAAAAATTTGTAGAGAAAAAGAACCATAACTGCACCTTCATTTATGTTAAACAGAATTATATCCCTTTGTAATTTTGGGTATTTAGACCTTGTCCAATCTATAACTTTTAAGCCTTTGAAGTTATATTTTCACAAAACTTGGACAAATATAAAGCATCATCAGAATATCTGAAGGTGTGCAGAGTGCAAGAATGGTAACTCCAGTTTTCTGCTTTACAGAGTTGTTGCCTTTGTTTTAATCAGTCATGATTTTGTTTTTTTGCCCGTATCTTAATTACTCTACCAGAGGCTTAATTCCAAACAACATGGTAACAGAAAGCTGTTATTGTATTATCTGGTCGGGGACATATGACTGAAATTCCACCAACAGACTCATAAAGGCGGGGCCCTGTTAGTTACCATGTTTCTAGTTAGGTTTTGGTGACTTTGACCCTATTTTTAAGGGTCATTTTTTTATTTGTCCTGAAAAACGAAGATGTATCTTGAACCAGTAGATTCATTTTTACCAAGCTTGCAAAGATCAACCTTTTAGGCAAGACAAAGACTTAGAACTTGGCGACCTTGAAGCCATTTTCAAGGTCACAGGAGTATTTTGTTGAACCCGCTTGCCGTAAGCGAGGCAGTCGACAAAACTTCAGTTTGGTGTATGTGCATGCATATATGCATGCGTGCCTCCATTCAGAACTTTTACAAAAACAAAGGACAGTAGACAAGAAAGCTTATGCAGACCAGACATGTTATGAGCAACTTTAAAACAAGTGTACCAGGCGCTATTTATCATCAAAGCTCATAGTATGTAACTTATGAATTTGTTGTATAACTAAATGAGGTGGGTGGGGTAACTCACCCCTAGATATACAGATTAAACGTATTAATGAATGAAAAAATATAAACATTGTATGTGTGGTTTATTTCTTCTCCAATGCATGTATCTATCTCTATTTACGTTCAGTTGCTGTTCTTTCTCTACATTGTACTACATGCACTCAGATTGCCTAATTTCTTTGTGGAAGGAATGAGTGGTTTTTGTCATAGCAACTATAAAAATACTGATTTATCGCATATTATTTAACAAAATCAACCTTTAGAATGCGTATGCATATGTAAAAAGTAAATAACAAGGAACATGTTTCATCAGCATTGAAACGATTTTCTGTAAATATCCATGTAAATGAACACCGACCCATAATAGAATAACAGTTACCATGGTTACCAAATGATAAACAGTGTAAAAACAATGACAGCAAACATGTGGTGATCTTTTAAAAACGTTTCAGTTTACTCACAATTATGGAAACTTAAGATATATTATCCATGGCAAGTAACTTTTGCATTCATTTCATATTCAGTGGAAGTGGGTGGGGTAATTGCACCCCAAACTGTAAATTTTAAGCATACTTCTGAATGAGACTAGAAGGTTGTCCAGGGACAACTGGTCGAGCCCGCTGTTTGCTTTAGTGACCTATAAGTGTGTCAAGACTAAGTAACTGCTTCACTCTAGAAAGAAGCCAAAAAACATCATGCTTAGCCAGCATTTTCTTCTTTTTTTTCAAATTTTCACAAAGGAAAATAAGTAGAAGTGCTGACCCAGACAAGCTCAATTTATGACTGTTACAATATCTGACCTTCAAGTGTGACCTTGACCTTGGACCTACCCAATATGTCACTTGACACTTCCACTCATCAAGATGAACAATTGTGCCAAATTATTTTGAAATCCATCCGTAAATGTAGAAGTAATGGCTCGGACAAGCTCAATTTATGACCATTTTATCATTTGACCTTCAAGTGTGACCTTGACTTTGGACCTACTAGAACAAATGTTCCAAACGGCACTTCTTCTCATCAAGGAGAACAACTGTGTTAAATTATTTTGAAATCCATTTGTAAATGTCGAAGTTATGGCTCAGACAAGCTCAAATTATGGCCATTTTATCATTTGACCTTCAAGTGTGACCTTGACCTTGGACCTACCGGAACAAATGTTTCAAATGGCACTTCTATTCATCAAGGAGAACAATTGTGCCAAATTATTTTGAAATCCATTCGTAAATGTAGTAGTTATGGCTCGGACAAGCTCAATTTATGGCCATTTTATCATTTGACCTTCAAGTGTGACCTTGACCTTGGATCTACCTGAACAAATGTTTCAAATGGCACTTCTATTCATCAAGGAGAACAATTGTGCCAAATTATTTTGAAATCCATCCATAAATGTAGAAGTTATGGCTCGGACAAGCTCAATTTATGGCCATTTTAACATCCGACCTTCAAGTGTGACCTTGACCTTGGACCTACCTGAACAAATGTTTCAAATGGCACTTCTACTCATCAAAGAGAACAATTGTGCCAAATTATTTTGAAATCCATCCATAAATGTAGAAGTTATGGCTCGGACAAGCTCAATTTATGGCTATTTTATCATTTGACCTTCAAGTGTGACCTTGACCTTGGACCTACCTGAACAAATGTTTCAAATGGCACTTCTACTCATCAAGGAGAACAGTTGTGCCAAATTATTTTGAAATCCATCCATAAATGTAGAAGTTATGGCCCGGACAAATCCGGACGGACGCACGCACGCACGCACGCACTCACGGACATACACCGAACTGACATTGTAACAACTATGTCTCGCTCTCCGCAAGCGGGCTCGACAAAAAGTATTTATGTAACTTCCCTCCACTGTATTCAATGTATTTATTTGTATTTCTGCTCATATTTGCTTAGCATTCTCCAGATTTTATCCTTTATAACAGATTTTCTGCTATGACAGTTTCTTCCAATTTTCCTGATGGTGACTAAATTCAAAGAAAATTATTTTCAATTTGAAAAATATACCATCTCCAATTTTTTGATGTATTAAGAGGTAGGTGTTATACTCTCTGTACCAAGAAAATGAAAAAAATCTATAGCCGCATTTTCTAACAAAGTGCTTTCAAAATTGGCCAATTTTTGATATTTCTAAAGAGATGCTTTACTAGATAGAAGTCAAGGTCACCAACTCCTTGACCATAGCAATATAAAGAATTTTTTTTCTATCTGTACACAGCACTTACATGGGTCTCTTAAAAGACATGAGGGTCAATAACATTTGTTGAGAAATACTGTCAATACCACTGGTGTCAAATCTGGCATTTTTTATATGAAAAATCACCAAATTAGGCCAAAAAACAGAAAATCCTCGTTGCCATGGAAACAGAGAGATTGATGGGAGAAAAAATTGTATTTTTGTTCATCACTTGACATAAGCAAAAAACTCACTAATTTTCATCAAAATCTGAGATATGTCATTTTCACCCCCTATTGCAATTTTTTGGTGCTTACAGAGAATGACTCTTAAATATCAAACACACATATGGCAACAGTAACCAGGACTTACTTTTTTCTTTCCTCTAATCTCCGGTAGACCACCTTTAGGTCTATCTCTTTTAACATATTCTTCATTTCATCCATCACTGTTAAGTTTATACAATTTTAGTCTCGGAAAATTATTTTAGTCTCGGAAAACCATGCAAACAATGCGAAAACTTCCAAGTGCTATTTTTCAGAAGCTGTTTGTTCTTACAATGTTCAACAAGACCAGCTAATCAGAATAAGCTTTCGATGTTTTTCGACAGACGCAAAAACCAAAGTGTCGTATTTAACACCCATATATGGACAGCAATGCCTCAGAATCCAATGCAGATTCTAATCGCAGCAAATGCTTGGCAACTTTTATAGAATGTCTGCCGGTAGATCAAACTGAACTGGCAGATTCGAAGATAGAAGGTATTATGGCAAAAAAAAATAAAATATAAGTAAATGAAATAATTCTGATGTTCGAATGTTACGGTGAATACCGTAAACAAAATTATTATGGAAATAATCTTTTCTCCGGTAATTTGGAACACCGTGGACTTTACATGTTAAAATACATTGTAAGGTACAAATTACGTCCTTTTGTCTAAATAACAATGAAAAAGGGAATTGTTTGCTGACTAAAGTAACCATTCTCAAGCTTTGTATCCGATCAACAATTACCGTGTCACCTTGTTCATTTCTAATAGTTTTAGACCAAGTTTCATAAATGATTTGAAAGAAAATGCGAAGACATTTTGCCTTACACTATAATTGCTTATAATTAGGCACGTTACTGTCACATATATTGTTTGCGGTGTTGTTGATTTCTGTTTTAAATAAATGACAAAAGGCGTTTGTGCTTATAATTTTTTTCTTTATTTTTATGTTCTGTTTTCGTCGCATGGAAAGGTACATAACGGCATGTGCCAGCAAGAAAAACTCAGACCAGCCTCCATTTTCATACAGTCTGATCAGAGTTTTCGCATACACAATCTATGAAACCTGAGGTGTCTAAAAGTGACAAAGACAAATTCTGACAAGTTTGCGCAAAAGCGAAAGCTGGCTTGAGTGATACTCCACAAGTATGACTTATGGTCCATTTTGATGCGACCTTCATCATTTAATTAATATTATTTGAATAATTTTACGGTGCCCTATGCCAAACTCTATCATTGTTAAGCGACTCGTCGTTCTGTGCAGTGTACACAGTTGGCTCTCGATATCTCAAACACTGGTATCTCAAAGTACCCTCGTACATCAATGTTGGAGACATTTTTTATTTTTCTTTACATTTTAACTCCTGTTATCTCAAACTACTGATATCTCAAAGTAAGTTTTCTAGGGACGGGAAATTGTAACCCACCCCCCCCTTCTCTCTCTCTCTCTCTCTCCTCACTTCCACATCTTCATCTCTTATCTCAGAAAAAAAATCAGTGCAATCGTCGCACAACCCCTTGACAAACCTCTTTGAAATTAAACTTTAAGCTTAAGATGAAGCTTAACCTGGTGATAGAGGGCGGGGGCGGGGTCGTGGCCGATGCTGTACACAGAGAATACCATATTAGTGTCTTCTGATATCAAGTTTACCAGGCGAGACCAGAAACAGTGTAGGAATGGCGAGGCTCGCCGAGCCAGTCCGACGTGTTTCTGGTCGAGCCTGATAATACACTAGCATGGCTTTTTATTTATCAAACATCATGAGAAAATAGCGTCATACGAGTGAAAAGCAAACGCTTTGACAGAACTTACTGACGACGTGAATGCGTCATGACGTAAGTCGGTGACGTCATTACCCACTCGAACGACGTTATCACGGCTAACGTCAGTATGTAGCCAATCATCTTCTAGAGGTACTGCCTGATATCATTCGCGCAAGCGCAGTTGTAAAGTGACATGATATCACATTATGTTATCAAACCCCCGTTATCAGGTGGATTTTGCTGCAGGTGCATGTTAAAATCCATTTCTCGCCATTTTAAAACAGACTCAGTCAAACTGAGTCAGTTATATTCGTTTCTTTAGTAGGCCTATATTCCTTTGCACCCGATGAACCGTAACGATTGCAGCTGATGTTAACAGGCTGCCCTCTACTTCAGATTATATAATTTCTGTTCCTTTTGGGCTTATTGAGTTCTCTTTAAGATACCGCCGTTCAACTTGACACCATCTCTGATCAGGTAAGAATTTTTGTCAGGGATAAGTCATAATTATCAGGCGGGGGGGGGGGGGGGGGGTACATTTCCATATGGTTCACCAAAAAAAAATTCCGACCCCCCCCCCCCCAAGTCTCACCAGAATTATTTTTCCGACCCCCCCCCCCCCAGATAGGTGACAAAACATTTAATGACCCCCCCCCCCCCCTATCCCCAATGCTAGCTACCCTTCACATACACATACCATATTGCCTATTTTATTTCAGACTGAGCTGTATGAAACACAAAGAACATTTTCTTATTCTAACAGGTTAATTACATGTAATCACGGTCTGTTTAAATTTTGTCTGCATTTCTTGCACTTTTTTCTTCTGCAAATGGGCATCCCAGATATCTGTTGTCGAATGCTTAATAATTATAACTGTAAATAATATTAATTGGGCACATGGAGAGCTGATATCACAAATGCAGGCATTAAATTTAATTGAACACAAAATCATCTACTTGACATGATTTTATTGACACTTTCATACTTTTCTTTTCCAGCAAATCAGTGAAAAGATCTGTTTTTGTCGCACCTGCTTTAGCAAGGTGTGATATAGGTGTCCGGTTTTCCGTCCGTCAACCCGTTCGTCCGTCCGTCCGTCCGTTCACATTTACGTCGACCCTAAATTTTAAGTCCATTCAAATGACTTTTTCTCTAAAACCACTGCACCCATTCTTCTCAAATTTTCACATGCTGCATGACCAGACTGCAGGGCTTCTGAATGACAAAATTAAGCTTCGTCCAGAATCCAAGAACTAAAATTGTAGAAACAACATTAAAATCGCTTTTTTTTTCAAAAACCACTTGGTATATTTGGCTGAAATTTTACGTTGAGCATTAATGGGGCCTTGGTTTTAAAAATTATCAAAATGAAAAAAATCTGTAGCGGAATTAGGTCACAGTGACCTACTTTCTGTTTACGAGTCCGAGTTTGCAAAAATGCCAATATCCCAAAAACACTTTAACAGATTTAGGTCAAATTTAGTCAGAAGGGTCCTTAAATGGAGTTATTTGAAATTTAAGCCAATGGACACCATCCCAGATGGTTGCCAGCCACCGTTTCTAAAAAAAGAAAATATGAAAATGACAATATCTCAAGAGCCCCTGAATGGAATTTGACTAAATATGTATCAAAATGATCCTTGCATGAAGCTGTTTCACGATTTTTTCAAATTGACCATCCAAGATGGCAACCATCCACCGTTACTAAAAATAGCGCAAACATGAAAATGATAATATCTTATAAACTACTGAATGGATTTTGACTAAATATGTTATGACACTTTTATCAAGTTCGTAAAGTGAAGATGTTAAGCAGTTGCGACATAGCATTCCGCGGAATTCTTGTTGGATATGAAGCTGCCCAATTTTTTTTTTTTTTTTGTCATTTCCATAAAGTATTTTAAGTTTAAGTTTTGAGTTTGAAAGAAAAAAGTCTGAAGTTTTCGGAGATATTGGGGGTCTGGGGGGCTTCGACCCCAGAAGCTGAGACATTTTTAAAAATGAAGACCGATGGAAGAATTCTGACTACCTATTTTGCCTAATAAAATATATGACCTCCCCCCCCCCCCCCCCTTCACTCCAAGGCTTTTTTATTTCCGACCCCCCCCCCCCCGCGTCCAGTACATACGCCAAAAATTCCACCACCCCCACCCCCTAAATGTACCCCCCCACCCCACCTGATAATAAATGACTCGTCCCTAAACGTGATCTGCCAGCAAAGCAAAAATAAACGGTCATTTGGTTTCGCTACAGACAAAAGTGACAATATATGCAAACACAACATATTATTTACATACGAGTAATTCAAATCACAATAAACAAGATTTAACAATAAAAAATTGAATCTTTTTACAAACATGAATCTATAGCTTATGACAAGTGTGCACAAATACATCGAAAATGCATAATGTCCTGTGATTTTTGGATCAAAACCATTTCAGCGCAAATGCAAACTGTGTTTAAGTAGCAGATATCCACTTTGCACAAACACATTACAGTGAACACACAATGTTGAACACCATAACGTTGTTACAACGTTGAGTCTAAGTTCTTGTTTTTTCAACGTTGTAATCTGCTGGGATGCTGAAATCACAGCAAACTAACATCGGTGCAAACTCAACAAATGACAATTTTGCTCGAAAATAAATTTTGCAAAATACAGTCAAAAACGACATTATTTACATTTGAAATAGAAAAACTTTAATTTCAATACAATGTGTGTGTGTGCGTGTGTGTGAGAAAGAGAGAGAGACAGAGGGGCTACGCAATAAAATTTTCATATTAATTTCTACCACTTCATACCACATTGATAATAAATAATTCAGCACTTTTTAGATGTTCGTTACGAGCAAAAATTGATTTAAACGTCGTCATATCGACGTCGTTGCAGCAGGAATACCTTCGGTACGTCGTTTCGACATCGGTGCAGTAGGCAAAACCGTTGATACGTCATATCGACGTCGACGCAGTAGGGATTTAACGTCGTACTGATGTAAGTGCAGCATCATGACGCTACATCGACATTAATACTATGTTGTTTTAACGCAACGCTGCACCGACGTGTTATAAATGTTGTCTGCCTATTGCGTTATTACTGAACAGAGAAATGTAGCTCTTCTTGTCTAAAATATGGGATTTCATTTAGACGGACTTGATAATCTTTGATCCACTTTGGCCCCGGAATCAGTGTGTTACTCACTATATCACGCCAATAACCCTTTGGGACATATATATTCCTTTTTGTAAGCCCTTCTTTCCCCTCACAAAGAACAGGGGCTACAAGATACCGATCTCCTAGAAGAAACTGATCATTTATTCGATACGTGTTTTGATCGTTGGGAACTAGCCACCATAACGGTCGTATTATAGGCTTGCCTTGTAGTACTTCTTTTTCCAATTTCTTTATTTCACTGAGTACGGTCTCCTTATGAAATGCAGACAGGTTTCTGGCAATGCCAACAACTTCATTGTCATATTCCCAAGGTTTGATGGTATAACGCATCGACGGGAAGAAAACAGACAGTTGCATCCATCGAATAAATAGATCACGACTCGGGCGTCGATATTCTTGCTCTACAGAACTAGTTTTGACTTCAACACCATCAGACATAACAAGTGGATAACCAAGATGGCCAAGATTCAAAGCGTCTGAAATGATATTTTTCAAACATTTTGTCTTGTCATGGTTAATTACGGATGACGAGATTCCAATGAATCCAGAAATATGCTGGGTCTGAGATGTACTTTCTATTACTATGTCTCCAAATGTTGAAAATAGGTCAGTGAATAACTTTTTTACTCTGTTAGGATTCAGTGTATCCTGGCTGAATACTGGTTTGTGTGGGAGCCAGAAAGAATTTCCATAGGCAAAACGGAATGTGTCTATGCCATAGGAGGATTTTAAATGTCGGACTTTACTTGTAAACCATTCCCTTGCTGATGAGTTTGAAACGTCTAACATAGCTCCTATGCCGTTCTGCCACTTGACAAGTGCTGGTACTTGTTCCCCAATACTCTTAATGAATAATTCTCTTGACAACCCTTCAACGAAATTCCTAGAGTTAATATCAAAGTAAGGAGATAAGTTCATTGAGAATTCACATTTTGCATCAACAGCTGCTGACATCGTTTTTGTCATATTTGGAAACGCCAGCTTATCAAAAGAAAAATCTCCAAATTTACGTTCCCATTGCCCGTCCAGCTCAATTGTGCTGCAGTTCAAATTATGATTTATTAATTGTGTTGTAAGCTCTACGATGATGCTTTCATTTACTTTGTTTTTCTTATTTTCTGATGCAGTCGACCAGTGTGGTGACGTCATCAGAGACATATCTGGGATTTCTTGTAAATTTGGTATGAATTTCTCACTGATGAAAGCATGGGTAGTTAAAATATTATCACCGTTGCATACAACGTAACTCATTTTTAGTTCATGTGGTTTTTCGACTGAGTAAAAATCACCAGAGTTCGTTACTGAAAAGCAAAGTTTTCCGTCATTTTGTTTATTCCAACTAATGTGAAGAGGAAAAGTAGAATCAACGAAGATGGCGCCACCACTGGAAGCCAGCCAGTAATATTCCGTCACAAATTCAAATGTTCCACTATCATAATGCTTAGCACTATCGGTATCAAATGTAAAACTATTCCAACTGATTGGCCAGCTTTCGGCGGAAGAATTCGAAGGGCCATACCAATAGTTGTTGCCCAGATCTACACAATCATGTGGTATCACACCGGGTTCCATCTCCCAGCTGACATTATAGCACTTTATTCTATTTTCCATAAACTGTACATTCAATTTACCAAAATCTTTCCAAATCAAGCAAGTCTTATCATGAATTTTCTCATAATTTTGATAACAGTGCACTGGAAGCAACCACTTTGGAATATCTAAGCCCAGCGTTCCAGAGACTTGGTCCTTTTCGTCAGTATCGTATAAGTATAGTCGACGAGCTTTTGCGTCGAAGAAAATCTTTTTGGCTATAGCTAGATTTTCTTTGTGTTGATTATGCAGCTGAAGTCCTACGATAACAAAAGCAAGAATGCAAATAAATAGGCCAAACACGAAGAAGTTCGTTTTGTAATTCCTCAGTATTTCTCTCCGTTTGGACCAGATCTGAAGTATAAAGCAAATTGTTGAATTAGTATGTACGAGGGTTGATCCAGAAGTAATGTCACTGCAGCTATAAAATCGCGTAGAATAAAGAGCGAGCAACAAAATTCCGTATCCAAATACCTTAATCTATTTGCATTATGGTCTGAAAATATCATAAAAATACAGTGCACAGTAACTGAGATATCGATATAGACAGAAGGCATGGTAACGAAACGCGCAGCACGTCAGTGACGTCGTTGACGCACCAGACAAAGTTTCGATATTGTGTCATGTCTAAAGAAGCATATTCGTTGTTCCGGCAAAGCACTTATGTCTGTTCACCCATGTTTATCTCATCTTTTATTATAACTTGAACAACACCGCAGCTCAAGTTTAAGAATTTACACAACATTCGAATTGTATAACATCGGTCTTCATATATTGGATCAGAATAAGATTGACGCTATTGTCTGACATTGTTCATAAAGGTCTTCCAGGTTTTGGACTGTCCTCGAGCGACTCATCTGCACCCGTATCGCGTTGAATGCACCTTTACACAAACCTCATAATAACTGTTATATCACCACATGTCCAACTAAACAGCTCTAGAGTCTCTAATCTTAATATTTCAAATTTGAGGCAAAACCACATAGATATCCGCTGACGCGTTTGTCAGAAATCGATATTTTTACTCTCGGCAGTAACCAAGCATTAGCACTAGCTTGCGAGCTTCAAACTGCAGTGACGATATTAAAATTTCATCAGTATGTGGCAGAAATATATTTCGTCATCCTCTCAAATTTTTATCTGATTTGGCGTGTTAGTTTGATTTTGATTTATGATTGCCTTTGAAACTTAGGCTCATGTAATTAACGTTATTCTAACGTGCGGCGCGATGGCGTCCGTGGCATACTTTGAATTTCTATATAGCATGAACGGAAAAAGATTTCACCTTTATATTTATTCCGTAAATCAGATTTGAATTACAGTGTAGTTTGATATAGTTTTTGTAATAATGCTACGATGAATAAGTGCGCAATGGACACAGTGACATTACTTCTGGATCAACCCTTGTACATGCGTCTCCAACAGAGCCACCGCAACCCCATGGCTCGAGAAAGACGACGAGCGAGGGCTTCTAGAAGGGAATGTCTAATCCAGCGAGAACCCTTCGAGAAGCCAAAACAAGCGAAAGAATGGAAGCCGAACTACGCTAAACTTCATGTCGCCATGATACGTCGGTCTTGGTAAAACGTTTTAGACAATTTAAATAAACATGGGTTTATAAGGTTATTTTAAATCAGTATTTGAGTAACAAACCCAGTGCTTAAGAACCAGGAGCCGTATTTATAAAACGACTTAAGTGGTTGCTATGCTGTTGCTAAGGCTAAATTTCTTTGAAGGAGATTCCCTACAACTATGAAATTTGGTCTGGAGGAACAGTCTTTGTAAGACTGTTCCTCCAGACCAAATTTCATAGTTGTAGGGAATCTCCTTTATAGATATTTAGCCTTAGCAACCGCATAGCAACGACTTAAGTGGCTTTATGAATACGGCCCCAGGATTTCACTCAATGGCGATAGCGGGGCTCGAGGCCGCGATCTTCAGCGCCGAAGTCTAATCCTCTAACAACTCAACCACAGCTTCTCACTGGTTATATGATGATAGTGGTCAAAGTACCCAAATCATAAGTCCGAACTCGTAGGTCAGTCAAACATAGACAATTCCGGAATATTTTAGATATATGATCTTATTCATAAATATGAACTTGATTCAATTTACTTTCAACAGATTTTAACAATATATTATTTCATTTTATTTCTGCAGAAAAAAATTATAAATTTTAAACTGGATACCCACCCTTTTAAGATTCAGGCGCTGTTTCCAATCTGAAGAATATTGCTTTCGTAGCTCTGCTAAACCTATATGCCCATGTTTGTCTGTAAACAAAGCTATCGAGTCTTTTCTTACTTTAAATTTTTTATCAACCGTTGAAGAATCTGACGTTAGGGACTCAGAACTTGCAGTTTTGTTTTTAAGAATGGATTTTGGTACAGGGCTTTCATCCGACTGCCAAGACGCCCGTTTCGTATCTTTGAGACCAACTCCTACAGGAAGTGAATGGGTTGAAATCCTCTTTTTTCTGAGGTTTTCTACTTGTAATTCCTGTAAGCTGTCATGTTCGTTCTGTGACACCTCAGTTAGTTTTGTATTATTACTATGGTCAATTCTGTCAGCTACATATGCAGGGTTATCACAGCCTTCCTCACTTGTTAAACCATTCCCATCAGTATTTGGTAAATAAAAGTTCCTCCTTTCGTTTTCACTGAGGGCTCCATTCGAGATTGTTTGAAGTTTCGGAATATTTCTATTTTCTTGCATGTTATCTTCGTTTCTAAACTGGTCTTGGATGCCAGATTCTGCCATGTCGTCATTTATCGTGGGATCACATCTAGAGTCCACGATGAACTTTATTTCGTCATTCAAAGGAGAAATATCGTGCCCAGGAGAATCCTGTCTTTTCAAGTAAGCAACCATACCAAATGAAACACGGCGCTTCCTCGCCGGCTGTATATCGCTGTATTCTGCAATTTCATTATGTCGCCCTAAGTTAGCATCTGCAGATGTTTTTCTTGGCCCAGCTTTATAGATTTCGTTTTCTTTTTTCAACATATCAGCTGATTGTTGAAATGTAGAGTCTCTGATCGGTCTAGTGTCTTGTTCAGTTTTTCTTCTTAAATCAGTAGGTTCTCGCGTGTTAAAACTTGTTTCGCCTATCGGCGGCGTAACGGTTCTAATTGAATCAGTCTCCATAGCAGTATTGAATTCCTTTCGTCTCGAATATGCATATCCGGGAACGCTTAATTCGCTTGATGAGTCTGATTTATAGCCACTCTCCGCACCGTATTCACTGCTACTTACATTCAACACCTCTTCGTTCTCTCCATTAACCAGATGAACGTCAGAATTCGTATCAGAACACTTTCTTTGAACATCAGGCACTACTGATTCATTGTGCTTAGGTTTTATGTCAATATCTGGATACTGAAAATAGTTGTTTGAATTGTCATTGACATCATCCTTATTTCTTCCACCAGTCACTTTCGGTATACTAGAAGTAGTTGTAACGCCTAGTCTTCTTGTTGGACTCCTATTCCTATGTGTAAGCTCATCAGGGGAAATCAGTTTGTCAATCCCTTGCATTAATCTGTTAGATTCTGATTCTAGATCTTGTTTTGACGTCTTTGGCAATCTTTTGGGTTTCGTATCATCGTATATGGTAGCTAGTGCTTCAGTCTCGTTTTTACGAAATGATTCGCCTTCTAGGTTGTTTGCGGTTTCTTTTGGTTCACTTGCAGCATCGTACATACCGTTATCTTTACTGGATTTGGAATTTGACTGTAAGTTTGCTTTATACGTATCATCGAAATATGTGTCTTGCTGACTTTGCTCATCTTCTTTTGGACTAGTTTGCTTCACTGGACATGCTTCATCCTCGCTGTCATCTTTTCTGCCTATTGTTCCGTTAATCATTTCATTCTCAGACAAAGTTTGTTCTTCAGAATCTTCATTATTTTCGTTACCGTTCACACTTGATGACTTCAAATGCTTGTCCATCTCCTCCTTCGGTACTGCAAATACAATAAGCTCTTCGTTAGTGACATGAGAAACTGGAACTTTACATACATATTCAAAAGCGAAGACTAATATTAGCTTAAGCAAAACGCTGGCAAAAGGGAAGGAAATACTCAAATTTCCCAGGACGGCGGGAAATAGTAATGTTACATTATCTTTGATTTGACAGACTATATGAGCCGCGACACGCGAAAACCAACAATGTGGTTGTGCGCCCAGCGCAGACTCAGATCAGCCAAGTCGTTCGCTCAGTCTGATCAGACTCTTCGCTAAGGGCTTAAAGGGTAGCTAAGGGTCTGAGCTACCTCCGTGCGGACAGTGAAGATTCTGATCAGACTGGGCGGATGCCCAGGCCGATCTGAGTCTGTGCTGGGCGCACAACCACATTGTTGGTTTTGTCGTGTCGTGGCTCATATGTTGTTATGTTTTCTCTTCCAATTATAGAGTTAATGAGTCAAATTAAGAAGTTTGCTAACTACCCATTTGAGTCATGAAATTGTTAAAAGAATGACGAGAAAGATAACGGAAACTGCGAGACTAAGCGACCTGAAAAGTCATTGTCAATCTGTATACCAAATATTAGCGTCTGTCATTGAGACAATTGCTCTGAAAGCTGCTACACAAAAAAAATGTTTAATGAATGGAGGGTAAAGGAACGGAATAAATAAACGGAAGAATAAGCGATGCTAAGCTATCATATGAGGTCGAAGTCAGCATGCATATCAAATATGAACATTATATGTTTTAGAAGCCCCGGTAGTTCAGTAGGTTTAGCGCTGGCATGCAGACCAAGCGATCCCGAGTTAGAGTCCGGTTGGAGGCGGACAGATATGCGGAAATCTTTCCAATCTTAAACCCGGATATGACTGAAAATTGTTAAAAGCACGTAAAATCGCGTTATCCATCCATCAATGTTAAATTATATTTTTGTTGTCGTTGTTGATTTAAGGATATTTCAAGAATATTGCACTAATTGCACTAATACCGAGGCCTTCTATAAACAGAGGTAGGCGAAAATCGGCGAGCCCCAGGGAAACCATAAGACCGTCAAACGGAATATGGTTTTCTGACTTGTGCCCCGAGCGAGTTTCGAACTCACAGCGGTGAGAAACCTAATTTTAAGAATCAGCGCAGCCACGAAGGCCCACACCTGAACTAAAAGGGATTGGCGCTAAATCCCATGATACAATAAGTCGATGTCGATTTGTACACATGTACATTCTATCTTAGAAAAATTGTCATTATTCGAAGCGTGGAAAGAAAGAAAACCGAAGAAATAATACGAAAAATAAGCAGAGGAAGACCGTTTCTCAATCGCCGGGCCGCGTAGCGCAATCGGTAGGGCACCTGACTCATAAGTCAGAGGTCCTGGGTTCGAAACCCGGTCAGGCCACATACTTTCGTTTCTCCTTCCGCTGCTTCAAGAAGGGCAGTCGTCAGTTACTGGCGAAAGTATGTGCACTTAGTACTGGTTAACCGCTTAGGAGGTCTAAGACTGCCCAAGAATAGTGTGGTTAGGTTAACTGACCGTCCCGACATGACCATGGCTGTTTACCGTTGACGTTAAGCAATAAATCAATCAATAAAAGCGTTTCCCAATCCCGTCGTCATCAGCCAGAATATATGACTACGTGTAAAATACTCTGGCTTGCACGGATGTGGATAGACCTTTGACAAAAAATTGTCAAAAAGGGTCACGAAATTACGAAATCACGGAAAGACTGACGGACAGATGTAAACTAGTTTTAATACGAGGGCATACCGGTGATCAGTAGTTACATGCGAGTCTCGGGTGTAGGTCTCCTTTTCTACCAGACAGGCGAATTCATGATGATATTAAATGATATGTTTCTTGCATGTTTAAGACAAACGATATAATGCAGTCATGCACGGATTATCAATCATAGCTGTCTTGAGCACTCAGATTTAGGTTAAACAATTAAACAAACTGTAATGTTAAGTGCGCTATATTTATCATTTGAACTTAAGTTTAACATTCTGACATGATGAATTAAAGCTATACATTTCTTCATTTTCTAGTGTACTGTGCTCTTCCATCTTCTTCCAAAGAAGGTCAGAGTTAGGACAAACCTGCAATAGGCCAGGCGATTCTTATGAGACCCCATTATCATGATAATTTGTTTTGTGGCCGAATAAGGAAAAATAATGTCATAATGTATGTCCCAATGTGTTTGTTTGAATTGGTTGGTAGGCTGACTTGGTTTTAGCGGCACTTTGTAACATTATTTCGGTCTATATCGCGCAGTATTTCAGAGAGAGGGAGACACAAAAGGAAGATAGGACATACGAGAGAGAGAAAAAAAATAATAAAAAAAAAAAAACATACCGCGCCTGCTGCAAGTACAGCCTGCCCTTGCCCTAGTAGTGTTGCCCCGGCACCTAAAGACTGTCCAAGCTTATCATGAGCAATGAATTATCCCAGAGGGCGTACGTTGAAACAATGTTACATTAACGTTGATTCAACGTCATTACTTAGAATCAACGTTGACAAAGCCTTATTTCAACTTTTGCCTGCTGGGATAAAATCTGAAGCATTGCAAAATTGAAGAAATAAACCGGTATTAAAGTAAAAAGATATAAGCAATGATCAGGAACAAATATGATCATATCCCATATCCCGACTTCAAAACCAAAAGGAGTATGCAAGAACGTGTACATAAATTGACCATAATCAATCACAATAGCACTAAAAAGCAGCCGACAAAATTTACGTCTGCAAAATCAAAAAAAAAATGTTTTAAGCTATAGCATATTGAGAATTCAAAGACTGGAGGGCAAACAGCGTAGACCCAGATGATGCGGCTCATTTTGAGCCGCATCATCTGGATCTACGCTGTTTGCAAAATCGCCCTTTTCGGGTTTTTTTTTTGCAATTTATGGGCTACTAAATGTATTGCGCTGAAAATATACAAGCTAGACTTCTAGATCTGTCAGAGAAACGAATATTTTTTCCTTAATACAAATGAAAAAAATCTCTTACCTTAAATAAGACTGGAACCCCTTGTTTTCACACTATTCTCGAGACTGTTCGGTTATGTTTACATGGTAATACACACTTTTCGTCTGATGTTAAGAGTCCTACAACATGCGTTATGGCGCGTGTTTTAAGAGTGACAGATTATGTCAGGTTTTGGTGAAATATTGTCGCCTGCCTAATTATCTCATCCACTTTTACCTATAAGAATTGCCTCAGGCTACTACAAATGAACATAATATTGTCAACATAACGTCTATTTCACTTTCCTGATTTGCGTGACAATGAACTGTACCAAAATGTGCAGTTGTACCTAAAAGGTAAAAAAACAAGACCTGTCACAGGGACAGTATAGCTCGCCTGACAGCGCCTTGCCCATCATATAAAAAACTTTAACGTAAAACTTTAACATTTTGCTAACGCCGACGCCGCCGCCACTAACGCCAACGCCGACGCCGGGGGTAGTGCAATAGCTCTTCCTGAACTTCGTTCAGGCGAGCTAAAAGTCGTTTCAAAAAGCATTTTGGAACATGGAGACGCCGCCAAGGGAAATCACTCTCACATCGAAAAAAATGTCTCCCTGCATTGGGAACAAGTCGAGAACAAATTATATCCTTTTACCCATTAATGCCTGGAGACCCATAAAATAGGACATTGGCAAACAGCGGAGACCTAGATCAGATGCCACAAATGTGGCATCTGATCAGAGTCTACACTGTTTGCCTTAAATATTGATGTGTCCCCGTTATTTTTACGAGAGCCCGTAAAAATTGGCAGGAATTATCAAGCAGAGTAGGATAGAATGGAGCAGGTGTTGCTTCAGTCCTATTGCCCTTTAACAATATAAAGGCATTTCTAGTGCGGCCAGTAATAAAACATAGCACTGCCATATCGTTATTTCCAATACTGTTCTGCAGGCAAACACCCGTAAAAATAACGGCAAATGGACTGGCCGTAAAATCTACGGATATTTTTACAGTGTAGAATCTATGGATTTTTCACAGTGTAAAAGTAAACGAAATATCGGCTTTATTTCGTTTGAGACTGATTAGCCGGGAGATCATGCAATAAATGTCACAATTATCAAAATTATTTCTTATAATCAGACGTATAAATTATTTGCCTGCCAATTCGAAAGTGTTAGCAAATAACGATTACTTTTTATTATTATTATTTTATTTTTGCTCTTCCTTTCTATCTTGTCTAAAAGCAAATCGTTACGTCATTTATACTTGATATTGATGGGTGCCCCATCCCCCCCCCCCCCCCTCTCGGGTATCAGATACGCACAACTCCAACAATTTTATTATTGAAATTTTGCATGATATTCTTGATGGTCTGAGGAAGTCGGAACAGAACGCTCATCGTGTCGAATCCGACAGCTCATGGCCATACAAGAATATATTTTAATTTAGGCTAAACTATTTCGTCGCAGATTATCGGAGCCTTTTCTTCATAGATTATCGAGTCTTCATTCGGCTGTTGTACAGAGTTACCCCTTGCTATTCAGAATAGCACTTTTCTATCCGGAATTCCAGATTTATTGATCTATACATCGTTTTATCTGTTTGTTTGTTTGTTGGTGTTTTTTTTTTTTTTTTTTTTTTTTTTTTTGGTAAATGTTACTCCAACATTTGACATTTTCAGATGGTGTGTGTGGTTGTGAGAGATGGGTGACGGATCATTTGCAAACGGCAATACGTAGACTTGGAAACACGCACATTTTTACACTGTAAAAAATACTGTAGATTTTACGGTAGAATAACTGGAAACCGGTTGCCAGTCCTTTTCCCGTTATTGTTACGGTTTTTTGCCTGTAAGACATTGTTGGAAATCACAAAATGGAAGTTTTATGTTAACTTGGCGCACTCGAAAATAACTGTATTGTTGAGGGGCTATCTAAGCAAAACGACATCTGCTCTTTTCTGTCCCACTCTGCTTGATGATTCCTGCAATTTTTACGGGCGCCCGTAAAAATAACGTTAAAAGAACTGGCAGCTGGTTGCCAGTTATTTTACTGTAAAATCTACCGTTTATTTTTGCAGTGTAGAGATGTGGTCGCCCTGGATATTTATATTTTCGGTCAAGATCCTGTAACAGCTAGATGAGACGGGAAAGTTATCACCGTTTCGTAGAGAACAGATGGGCAAAGACGAGCTTGTCAAAGAAAAGAGTTGTACCGTAAAAAAATCGGTAGATTTTACGGTAGAGTACCGGGAACCAGCTGCCAGTCCATTTCCCGTTATTTTTACGGGCGCGCATAAACATTGGCGGAATCATCACGCAGAGTAGGGAAGAATAAGACAGGTATTGTTTTGGTCACATAGCCCTTCAACACTATAGAGGTATTTTCGAGTGCGGTCAGTTAGCATAAGTCTACCAAATCGAGATTTCTGAAAAAAAAATGTTTTACAGGCAGACGCCAGTAAAAGTAACGGGAAATGGACTGGCAGCTGGTTGCCTGGTATTCTACCGTAAAATCTAAGGATTTTTTTTACAGTGTATGACGTAACGTCAGGTGTTGGTGACAATTTCATTTTCAAGCCATCTTTATAATTTTCCCCTGATACGGTATATCTAACGGACGAGCAAACATGATAAATTTTAGCTCACCAGAGCCGAAGGCTCCAGGGGAGCTTATAGGATAGGCAGTTGTCCGTCGTCGTCGTATGTCGTCTGTCGTATGTCGTCTGTCGTATGTCGTCGTCCGTCAACACTTTTAAACAACATCTCTAAAACCACTGAGCTGATTGGGCCCAAATTTCATCTGTAGCATCCTTGGGCTGGGGGATTGAAAGTTTGTGTTTTTTATGAAAATCTGCCCATTAGTTTGGTTGCTATGGCAACTTAGAGTTCCCATAGACTTACAATGGGGAAAATTGAAAAATGGCATTTTCTTCCAAGCCATTGCAGATATGTTGACAAAACTTTTATAGAAATGTTCCTTGAGAAGTCTTCTATCAGCTATATGTTTTTTGGCCCACTGCCCCTTTTATTAGTTGCCATGGAAACCAAAATGCAATCAAAAAGGAAAAAAATTCTAAAAAATTATCCCCTCTGAAACCACTTGGCCGATAAGGCCCAAATTTCTTCTGTAGTATCCTTAGGCTGGGGGATTGAAAGTTTGTGTTTTTTTAATGAAAATCTGCTCTTTAGTTTGGTTGCTATGGCAACGTAGAGTTCCCATAGACTTATAATGAGGAAAATTGAAAACTGGCATTTACTGCTAAGCCATTGCAGATATGTTGACAAAACTTTTATACAAATGTTCCTTGAGAAGTCTTCTATCAGCTATATGTTTTCGGTCCACTTCACTTTTTATTATTGGTTGTCATGGAAGCCATAAAGCAAAAGAAGGGAAAAAATGCCTTAAAAATGATCTCTTCTGAAGCCACTGGGCCGATTGGGCTCAGATTTTACCTTTAGTATCCTTGGGCTGGGGAAGTGAAAATTTTTGTTTTTCTTTTATGAAAATCAGCTCTTTCATTCGGTTGCTATGGCAAATTAGAGTTGCATTGATTTACGATGGGGAAAATTAAAAAAATGGCATTTACTGCGATCAAAATATGGAAAATAGTTATATATTTTGTTATCAACTCAACAGACTGTCAGACTGAGACTTTGTAGTAGTGTATTTTGTAATAGCCTGTATAAATGTGACAGCAGTTTTGAAAGCAGTTTTTAGCTAGAGATCTGGTGAGCTTTGTGGCCCGTGGGCCTCTTGTTTACCATTTAAAAGGTTATTTATTGAGTATTTGGAAGATAAAAAGAAAATCTTCATTTATGAGACATAAAAATAAATACATCGTCTTGAAATACCAAAAAATGACAGTTTTTATGTTTTTTTTACGCCATGGCTTACCGCATCATGGCCCTATCTATATCCTACATTCCATCAATTCGACCGCCAGTTTTCAAACACTCCCCGTTCTTCAGCAGCATTTTCAAAAGGAAATCAATACAACTGATGCCCTGCTCATTTCAATGGCACGATTTTTTAGTTTCGTTTTATTATTTATTTATTTATTTATTTATTTATTTATTTCGACAAAATCACTCAACTAAAATTAGCTCAGTACCGAGGCCTTTTCAAATTGTTTTGAAACCATGAAAATAAGAGTAAGTTTTCCTTAGAGACATACAACCGCCTTGGTGCGGCCGTGTTGTTTTACACTCGGCCTGAACTATGTCGGTCACAAATGAAATTTCCTAGTAATTTTTTTTATATCTAGCCATCGGTTTCCAGTAATTTGTTTTATATGGTTCTATGGAGAATATGTCAAGATTTAAAGTTCCTAGCATGTTTATATTGGCTTGTCTGCATCAATGTGGTATTCTTAATAAACTTGGTGGGAATCATCAACAGGTGATGAAACGGAGTTTATTAGGGAGGTTTTGTTACAAACGTGCCAGGCGTCCTTTGAATATTGGAACTTTTTTTCCTTCCCTGAGCCAGTGGGTTGATTTTCACCAGATTTGCATAGATATATCATTCACCCAAGCCAAAAAGCAGACGCAAATTGGTGACATTGATTTTTTTTTCACGATCACAGTTGAAAGCGCTCTAAATATCGAATATATCTTGAACTAATGGTAGGATTTTGGATATGTTACTGAGGCAAAAAAAATTACGTTTATCTTGACTTTATGGGATAGATTTTTTTTTTAATATCGCATGGCTATGCCATGAACCCAGACAAAGAATGTTCAGGTTTGGCTGACCTAGATGCAATTTAGGTCAAGGGTTAGAGATGCTAGGCTATGGTGCAAAAAGTCGCGGGTTCGAATCTGGGTTGGGCCAGCTGGCAACTGGAGAACTCTCTCTCTGTCAACCCGGCTGTAAGTGGATACATTTTTCGAATTAAGGAAGATCATGCAGCGAAATGAGAGGGATGAGTCCCGCCTTTTAAATGCTATGCCCAAGATACAGTGAGCCGCTAAGCTCCACTGCTCCAACGGCCACAAGGCTACAGGAAAACTTTACCTTTCTATATAATTTTCATGATCGCAAGAGGGTTTTCCCCATAATGGTTGGCCATTTTTTATATTTATCTATGTTTATTTATTTATCTATGTTTATTTATCTATTTGTTTTTATCTAGGAAATAGATCAGCTGTAGCAGTGAATTGTTGAGTAATAATTCACTGTTTGGAGGTCAGTTATAAAGTAGGTCATATCACGAGCTCGGAGCGCGAGTGATATATCTACTTACAACTGACCGACAGTATTGCCAGTCACATCAGCAATTAGACTCACGCGCTCCGAAACAGTGAATTGTTGCAGAATAAAACACGGAAACTTTCCATTGCTTCTATAGGCGCACTGTGTTAGAATTGGTTTTATTTCAAATCTAATTCAGGATAAATGATGACGCTTTTATGGACAACTAAATATGGATAAAAGATATAAACTGGCAAAAATATCAAACTATCATAGAAAATGAATGTGAGCCAAGGGCGTAGCTACGTATACGGCAAATACGCAAGTGCGTATTGAAATTTTGTCAAAATTGACAAAATTTCAAAACGCACCTGCATATTTGCATGCTGAAATTTTATAAATTAGACAAGATTTCATTACCAGTTCCCAAAGTGGCTGAAATACTACCTTTCCTTTCAAGAAGTAGAGCATAAAACATGGTTGTGCGTATCATGAAATTGCCCCCTAGTTACGCCCCTGTGAGCCACAACATTTAATGTATCTGCGAACAGCCAACTCAAACTAGTCTGTGAGTCCGTGCACTCTTGCTAGAACCTTGATTTCTTCATGTTTTGTGTGGATAGCATGTATTCTGACTAGAATACTATTATACACAGACTGGTCTAGGCCTTTGCTGTTTAAATAAGCCATAGGCACATTTTTGCACGTTGCGTTTCATTTATTTTTACCTTAACGTGTTTTAACGAAGTCTGGAATATGGTTATTTGAAACAAACTGGCAAACATTGATAAATATTTTAACACCACTAACAGAAAAGATCAATATTTGTACTTTTGAAAAACACATCGTTAGAAAATTTAAACCAATGTAGAAAATTTAAATCATTCTCCATTCTTCTGTATCACAGAAGTACCGTATTAATTCTAATAAACACCCCCTCCCCCCCCCCCCCCCCCTGCGTTTTTGTTTCAAAACTAATGGTAAATTGACCAGCTTCAAAGAAGGAATTTCCTCCTACAGGAGCAAAACCCTTTTTTCCTTTAAGAGCTGATCCCTATCGAAAAGGCGGGTGGGGTGTGTGTGGACGGGGGGGGGGGGGGGTGAGGGGGGAGGTAAAAGTATATCCATTTATATCTTAATACTATTTACCAGAAGTATTTTGCGGTGGCTGATTAATTTCTCTATGCTCTATAAAATAACGCCCTCTTATTGTAGAATGCAACGACCCTGGCCTGGAGCGTATAATAGGATTACTACGGTATTTGATTCTAGTGCAAGGTCAAAAACGCTGAATGAAATTGTCGACCAATGGCAAACAATAAGGTAGCAGCATTCATTCATTCATTCATGCGATATAGAGATTTAGAAAACTTTAACATAACGCGAAATGCTGTGCCTCGCATGCCATCACGTTGTCACAACACTTAGAGAGCTTAACCAAAAAACTTGGCAAAAGGGTGGGCAGTTGCTGATGACAACGACGCCGCCGAAAAAGCATTATATCTATCTATGTCTTGTTTTCTGATACAGGCAGGCGAGGCAAAACCTTTGCGACAATCGCTTCCAGCTAAGAATCACTATATACAAACTGCTCGAAGTGAAATTTTGCACCAATATCTATCAAAGTATCAGCTAATCCATCCAAATTTCAAGTAGTAGTCCTTGAGCTCATCATGACAAATGCATGCACCAATCAAAACTGGAACAATGCATCTACCTTCAACTATTCCACTGATCCAGTTCTTTGGCTAACTTTACCAAAACGATTGTAGCGCCTACTATTCTTTCGTTCTAAAAGTGACGGATGGATTGATGACGTGCGATTTTACGTCCTTTTCAAACCCGTTTATGTTTGTAAAGGTTTCTGCCATCGGCGGAAATCCAACCAGGGATCTCTAGATCAGCCGGCCAGTGCTCCGTTCTAAAAGCGATCTGGATAACAAAAAAAAATGGAAAAAAAGAGACTGAAGTTGGGTATATACTGCCCCTCACCAAACAACAGAAAAGGTGTTTTGGTATCAGATACTTAATAATAATATTCAATAAAAGTGGTTATGTATCTGAAATAGGATACAGAGAGTCGTGACGAAAAAAATTGACCTTCCGCAAGCAGAATGTGGGAATCAGAATCAGAATTGTTCACTGGTGATACGTCCAAGAAAAATCATTCTCCAGGACCCGTTAGAGAAGCTCAGTAAATTTGTCAGGGAGTTCCAATGTCTAATAGTATGGAGGAAAATTCAATCCCAGCCATGGGGGTTAAAATGTCACCTGGTCCGCCTGCTTGGGGGAACAAGATCATTTGTGGGTATACTGGCTGACCCTTCAGACCTTTATAAAGCATTATGAGTCTATATACTATCTTTCTTCCTTTTTCAGAGATTCCCGCTTAAGTTTCTCCAGAATGCCAGTCATATCCCAGTTTCATAGGTGTAATTTCCTGCTACAAATTCAGAGGCCTTTTCTGCACCTTCTCAAGTTCATCTTGAAGAAGTATACTTTGGAGGTTCCAAAATGAACTACCATACTCCAGGACTGGATTGGAAGCACCAGTCCCTTATAAGTTGATCCTTAACGACCTGTGGCCATGCCGCCAAGTTACGTCTAAGGAGGCCAAAGATCTTATTTAAGCCTTTGTGCAAATATTGCTGACATGTGTGTTCCATTTCAAATCATTGGTAATGGTTATGCCAAGATACTTGATATTTTCTACGTTATCGAGGACCGTTCCCTCTAAGGTATAGGAAGCATTGATCTTCTTGATCCGTTTCCTTGTGATCTGCATTATATTGCATCTGACCAGTTGGGATCTCTTGTCCCAGCTCCTTGCCCAACACCCTAAACGATCGATATCTTCCTGCAGTTACACCACAGCGTATAATCGATTCAGCCAATTTTCGCTCCCTGCAGAGACTGTACATCATATTTGGCTTCCGCCGAGACTGTCCACGAACTCTTGCTTCCTGCCGAGACTTCTGTACATGATAAATGGCTTCCTGCAGAGACTGTCCGTGTGATTCTGCTTCCTGCCGAGAGCCTCGGCAGGAAACAGAATCACGTGGACAGTCTCGGCAGGAAGCCATATCTCGAGGACAGTAGTCTCTGCAGGAAGCAAGAGTTCGCGGACAGTCTCGGCGGAAGCCAAATATGATGTACAGTCTCTGCAGGAAGCGAAAATTGGCGGAATCGATTATACCCTGTGTACACACTGTCTGCATTAGACTCTCATTTGTGCGCCGAGCAAGGATCAAATCCACAGCGGTTAGACCCCTAACATTCACAGACAACGCTCGTGTCGACTAGGCCGAAGAGACCCGAAGGGAAATGTGTAACTAGTGGAATGTGACAATATCAGTAGTTGTTCAGCTCGTAATGTTAAAGCATCATTTTTGAGCTCAGGGTCGTATTAGCAACTTGTAAGTGTGCTTTTATCAAATTGCTATAACTAAATTTCGGATGACTTTTAAAGGTTTCGGTTACTCAGAGAAGTGCACACTTATGAGCTGCCCTTTAATTATTCATTCCGTTTTTTATAGATGTTCATAATTTGATTTATAGATATCCATGATCCAGCCCATTTATTGATATCACTAATTCGAATAATGGATATCCCTAATTCGCGTTAGTGATATCATACCTTCGAGTTATGAATATCTATAATTCAGTCCGATATGGATAACTCTAATTCGAATTATTGAAATCACTAATTCGAATTATGGATATCCATAAATCGAATAATAATTATCTATAAATGGGCTGAATAATGGATATCCATAGTCTGAATTATGCATATCTAAAATTTCAATCCATAAATCAAATTATGGATATCTGTAAATAGGGAATGAGTAGTAAAAATTGCACCTCAAAGACGAATTATTGATATTCATTATTCTAACAAATGGTATTAATTAGTAGGCCGAATTCTTGATATCCAAAATCCGAATTATGGATATCCAGTACTCTAAATGATTAATTGACATCACTACATCGAATAATGGATATCACTATTTAGATTTATTTATATCCACAATTCGAATTAGTGAAACCCATAAATGGGCAGAATTATGGATATCCATAAATCGAATTTAGAATATCCATAAATCGAATTAGTGATATCCATATTTCGAATAAGAGAGTATCCTTAATCATTTAAAATCTTAGATATCCATAATTTGAATATCTATAAATAATTCTCGATATCACAAATTCGAATTATGGATATTACTATTTCGATTTATGGATATCCAAAAATAATATATCAAATAGTTAAAAGACATCCCATGCAAATCCCTCTGCAGTAGCATCTTTAAACGTATTACTAAATAGTAAACAAGAGCAAGTGAGCAGGTGCTCACGTATACCCCCAGACAGTGCCGCACCGCCTAATTAAAGCAAACTTAACACAAAACTTTAATGCCAATGTCAAACATGTTCAAATTTCGAAGTATGTGACCTCGACCATAGTTCAGCAGCAGCACCCAGATGGTTTGAACTAAAATGAATAAACCTATCATGTATCAACATGCTCTAGTCAAGTTTATTCAAAATACCAGCAAAATTCAGAACAAATGCCTCTGTCCTAGTTATCGACCCTCAGCCCTACCCATGGGCTTGGCCCATTCTGCATCAAAAGTTATAGTGCAGAGAAATATGAAAGGAGTCTGAAAGCAGGTATCAGAGATATCAGCCAAAAATCGTTTTACACAAAACTTTGACAACATGGAAATGCTGAGCAGGCGGCCGACATATTTTACATCAAACGTAATGATACAGAGATATCATTATCCAAATATGAAAAGAATCTGGCACGATTAAAGGGATATGGACTATCCAAAAAAGGTTTAATGCAAAACTTTGACATAAAAGTTGACTAATGTGACAAACAAACGCATGGAAGAACGGACGAACGAACGGACGGAATGACAAGAACTAGATACCAGCTGACATACTTCGTATGTCGGGGGTATAATAAAACATGGTGTACTATTCCAGGACTGGTTAACTTAATTTCACTTATGACCATATCCGTCAGCGAATTTCGATATAACCGCTTTAAAACGAGTTTCAGATGTTCCGTGTGTTTGCTGTTTAAACTTCCCTGCAAGTAGCAAGGTGCTGTTGAAGGCAACGGACATGAATCCCGCGACCGCAGGCGGTGCACTGATAGGAGCTTCTACGACGTTGGCCTACACAGGCACCTTGCCTAGCGCAAACATAACAATCCTTACGCCTATTATTTAAAACTCGTTCTAGTCGGTTTTGCCTCTGTTGTCCTGGAATAATTCTGTACTCACTAGCCAGAGCCTCAATGACTGATTCTGTGAACTTCAGCCTTGCCTTCAAAGGTCGATCCGACGAATGTTTAGTGTACAAAACATATGCATTAATCATAAACCTTTGAAACATATTGAAGACAACCTTTTTCCAAACCTTTACAGATTTCCTGTTGTGTGCGTAAAACCCTGTCAACATGTCATTGAGGTCAACGCCGCCCATAATTACACTTAGCTTTTCCGGATCGACTGTGCTTGGCTGCATGAAACGTTGATAAAAGCCTTACTGGTTTTTTGGCATCATCCTTATAAACAAAAGCTAGTAAATCTCGTTTTCTCATATATATGCATTCGTTAGGCAAGATGATGTTGTCCTTTATCCTTTGAGGCATTGGTCTGTTTCGACGCAGAGTCCCTGTCAAATAAGTGTTTAGCCCCAAAAACTCTGTACCTAGTTTTAAAGAAGTAAAAATACTGTCGCAATATATATGATAATACTTATGTAACAGATTGCCTTTTCTTAAAAGACTTAAAACAACACTTCCTGCCCAGCGGGCACATGACGTCGAAATGACGTCGTACTGACGTCGATGTGACGTCATTACGTCGCATCGACGTCAGTACGACGTCGTTTCAACGTCATGTGCCTGCTGGGTGCGAGCGACTGGCGTCATAAAGCGGTAAGGTATACAGTGTAAAATATAGCCAGTTGCAGCTTCTACAAGCATCCTAAGTTTTATTCCGAATTTAGCCTTTTTGGTTGGAATGTACTGTAACATCAATGTTCGGCCTTTACTAGGAATCAGCGTTACGTCAATAGAGAGTTGTCTGTTCGGAGTATAAAGATACTTTGCCCGCATATTGAAGTGGTCTAATATGTCCTGGAACTTGGCAGCCGGATTATACCCCTCCTGATTTCTTCTAGGCATCTTGTTGTTATCAGTTAGATGCAGGAACTTAAGAATTTGCTGAAATCGATTCCTACTGAACATTCTCCGAAACCAGGGAGTTGACTGTGTAGAGGATGTTCGTCAATAGTGGGCTATAGTTGGTTTCTTGTTCAAGCCCATGTTAAGAATCGTGGCTACAAAACCTTTGAATTCCCGAAGCGTTAGTCTCCAATTCCTTAGCCATTGTCGAACCCTTGACTTTCTTCCCAGCTGGTTTATGTTATCTCGAATAAACTGAGATGCGTACCTAGAAAAGATACATGTAATTCCTTAAGTTTACGAAATGCCGGTGGTGAACTCTTGGTTCCAAATAACTAGTTCTTACTTTTAACGTCTAAATTCCCACTTATACAATGGACTCGAAAGTGTCGGGTCAAAGACAGAAAAGGAACACTTATAACTTCTACCCCATTTATCTCATAAATAAAGCCAGTAAATTTAGCTCACCTGAGCCGAAGACTCCAGGGAAGCTTATAGGATACGCAGGCTCTCTCATTTGTCTGCCCGTCAACATTTTCAAACTTTTTCTGTGAAACACTGGGCCGATTGTAAATAAATTTCATACCGTCTGTGGGTCTGTGGGAAGAAATATTGTTCAAATGTTCCGGGTCAAATGACCATCATGCGCCATGCCCATACATGGTAAACATCAGGAGGGCCATGAGGCCCTGAATCGCTCACCTGAGCAAAAAGGTCAACGGTCAAACTAGGGTCATCATTTGAACAAACCTGGTGGTTTGATACTGTCAAATATGAGAGGCATTGGTAAAAGGACACAGAATGATCCTGATGTCTTTTGCTCAAACTGTTCAAGTACTCATTTATTTGACTATATTTATTAACAAATTTTCGTTCCCTCAGTCCCTGGTGGCTATACATAAAATTGGTGTCAACTGACCCAGTGGCTTTTGAGGAGATATATGAAATTTGTCAAAGTATGAGAGACCTGAGTCAAAAGTCAATGAATGACCTTATCTTCTTGTACTCATAAATCTTCATGTACTCAATAAGATGGCTTTTAGGCCAAAATATTCAATAGTTTCAGAGAAATCTTATGTTCTAGCATTTTCCCATATAAAAGCTGCAGAAACCGAATCTGACCTTTCCGTATAAAGGGTCAAGGTCAACCCATAGGTTATAATTTTATTGCACTTGGTCCGACACTGTCGACTCCACTGTATCCCTTTTTTGTGTTTAATAGACATAACAAGAGCATCGCAAGCGGGGCAATATACGCCCGTTTCTGAGTGAGTTTGGGCCCAGTCAGCACATTGGGCAGATCTTTATCCCTGACAATCAGGCACAAACAGGTACTAATGTGCGCACAAGAACTGTCTGTAAATACTTACTCCAAAATTGAGTAAGTGGAAGCAACCATTCTTATACTCAGCACACCGTATCAACCTAATGCACATTGATATAGGGTGTCAAGATATCCCCCAACAAGAGCTCCGCAAGCGGGGCAATATACGCCCGTTTTGGAGTGAGTTTGGGCCCAGTCAGTACCTTGGGAAGATTTATATCCCTGACAATCAGCCACAAACAGGTACTTATGTGTGCACAAGAACAGTCTGCAAATACTAATTCCAAAATTAAGTAAAGGGAAGCAACCATTCCCATACTTAAAACACAGTATCAAGCTAATGCATATTGCTATAGAGTGTTGTCAAGATATCTAAAACAATTACCCAGTAATGGTGCCCACAACAATAGTCTAAGAAATAATAAAAGGGACGTTACTCTGAAAGTAAGTAATGGGGAGCAACCATTCTAATATGACACACACCGTTTCATCCTTGTCTCCATTGCTATTAAGTTTATCAAGATATTCCAAACATAAGGGTTTTCAAAAGAAAAGCCTTAATACCAATTCTCTGTAAGCACCAGACTTTTTGTATAGAGGGCCGGAAACGCAAGGTAGGAAGTTCTTTTTCAAACTTTCTCCCTTTTTTTGTTGTCACACAAAAACAAGTAATTCGCACTTTGTTTGTTCGTTTACCATCCCGTTGCCATGGTAACCGAGTTTTTCTGTTTTTGCAGAAAAAATGCCAAAATATTTAACAGAAATTCACACTTTCCGCACTTCTATATCTCCTAGAATAGGCTAGGTTTCATCAGAAACTCTTTAAATCTAAAACCTAGGGACTTATGTTATTAATGTGAAACATCAAACCAACGTTGTTCCAATGTCTTTCTATACCTACTGTACTGCAAATGTGGGTGGGGTAACCAGGTATTGCAAAACACTATTTTTAGGCATTTTTAATCATCATGTTTAAAAAACGCACACTTCTGTGACACATTTGCATACTTTAACGTCAAACAGGAGGCTTTCCACTTTTAGAAAATGAAAAAAACTGAGTGGGGCAAAGCTGATTTCAGACCGTAACCATGGGAACAAGCCATACCTTATGCAAGAAAGTAAAAACGGAAGGTTATACTATTACAACAGATTTGCAACCATATTAAATGTATTGCAGCTCTAACTTGTGATCCTTCTGCTATTGAAATATGTATTCTACTTGATTTGATGAAAGTTTGACATCTTAAGGGTCAGAAAGGCTATTTATATCCATTAAAAGGGCCCAAAAAGGGGCAAAAATGGTCAAAATTACCATATATATCACTCATTCTCACTGCGAATCAACAAAAGACAACACTTATTACTTTTATATTTGTAAGGAAAATACGAGTTTGACATATACTGATAGAAAACATAACGATGGCGGGCCCTAAATTTCCAGGGATTGCGTCTTTAGGGGCCCGAAGGGGGTATGTTTTAGGCTTATATTTTACCAACATAATGACCATTTTTCACAATGGAACACATTACAGCATTTCAAATGATGAAATTAGTTGCAAAGAAAGAGCAGGCTTATATATGCTGCAGGTAAATTTAAAACGGGGGATGGGAAGGGGTGGGGGAGCCCATTTCCTATTGTTTAAAGGGGCTCTAAAAGGGACAAAAATGGTCAAAATTAACACAAATCACTAATCCTGTCCACGGACCAACATAAAACAATTTACTTTCAAATTTGAAATGAAAATTTAAGTTCGACACCGACTGATATAAAATATGACAATGGGCGCCTTACATCTCTAGGTTTGGAGTCCCAAAGGGCTCAAAAGGAGTCCCAAGGAGCCCGAAAAGGGAAAAATGGAAAATATTTGCCATAAATAATGATCATGCCTCTCGGAGAAACACACTACAGCATTTGTCATGTTAAAATAAGTAGGAAAAATATAGTCTTATGTATGCTACTAGTGAATTTGCAATAAGGGATGAGAAGCCAAATTTATACCCATTTTAGGGTCCCAAAAAGGGGCAAAACTCGTCAAAAATTATCTCATATCACTTAATCTCTCTACGAATGAACAGAATGCAACACTTTTTCCTTTTAAATTGTTATGAAAATATTAGTTTCACATATAGTAATAGAAAACATAGCAATGGGCAGAGCCCGATTTCTGCTGACTAAGTCTATAGGGGCCAAAAAAGGGGTATATTTAATAATATTCGCCCAACATAAAGATCATTCTTCTTATTGGTACACACTACAGCATTTGTCATAATGAAATAGGTTGAAAAAAGCACAGCCTCAGCACAGTCTTATATATACCGTTGGTAAAGTTGCAATCATGGGACTGGGAGCCCTGGTTTTATCAATGTAAGGGGCTAAAAAAAGCAAAGATGGTCAAAATTTAAAAACAAAAATCAATATTTCTTTTCACAGACTAACAACAGACACTAATGGTTATTTTTATATTTTTTATTATGAAAATAAGTTTATTTTTATATTTTTTATTATGAAAATAAGTTTGACACATGTTGATAAAAAACATGGCAATTGAGTGCCTTACATCTTTAGATTTGGAGTCTAAGGGGCCCAAAAGAGGAAAATTCGAAAAAATGACTATTCTTCACAGAGGGGCATACTAAAGCATTTGTAATGTTAGAATCAGTAGCCAAAAAAGTGGCTTATATATGGAATAAGGGATAAGAAATCATATTAATTCCTTTTTAAGGGTCCCAAACAGAGGCAAAATGGTCAAAATTACCACTTATCATTATTCCTTTACACGAATTAACAAAAGTGAACACTGGTTATTTTTAAATTTGTTATGGAAATATTTGTTTTACAGATACTGATATTGAACATGGCGATGGGGCGTCTAACATCTTCACGAATGGGTTAAATGGGGCCAAAAATGGCGTAGTTAAAAACTTCACAAATACAATTATATTTTTTTCTTACTGTAACAAACGTCATCATTGCTGAAGTTGTTTGCCGTCGAAGCAAAGGTGTGCACTTTGTAAAGTAAAAAAGAATGGGAGACACTGTATTGAAAATTTCATTGCACGGCCAATGTTGGGCAATAGGCCAATTTTGGTTAGTGCTGTATAATCAAGACAAGTTTTATCAGTTTTGAGGAAACATCTAGTTATTGAACAGCTATATTGAATCTCTGATTTTTCATTGGTCACTGCGACAAATGTCTATTTTTCATTGGTCACCGCGACACGACATGCAACCACACCCCTCCAACAAAAGAAATCTCTGTTCTTTAGGTCTTTGAACCTTGTTTTTCATTAGTCACTGGGACAAATCTCTGTTCTTCATTGCTCACGCGACACAACACACAACCAGACCCCCACACCTCGAATCTCTGTTTTTCATTGGTCACTGCTACACGACACACCACCACCCCTCCACACAATAGAAAAGCATTGTGCTGTAAGACGTAGGTTTCCCTTACAATCAAAACGATCTAGACCTACCATATTTTACTGGAGGGAAAACCTGATCTTGACCTACATTTCACAGTCTTATACCGGAATATGAGTACATCATGTGCAAAAAGCGATCTGGCTATAATTCTTTCATATTTGGTTCATGATACCCCTATTGCATTACTTTTGATCAGGACAACCTAAGATTCAGGGTTAGGCTCATGGATAGGACTTAGCTTTTTGTTGTATCGTTTTGTGTTGTACATCTAATATACTTGAAGGGAGTCTAATGATACGTGACTAGGTTAATTTCATACTAGTTTACATCATATGGATGGTGCTGCTTACAAAAGGTCAAGGTCAAGGACTTTGACTTTTATATACGTATAACATTTGCGGTGTAGTATTATGTTAAAGTATGCTTTCGTTAGGCGATGGCACTGGTCTAGGGCATATGTGAGCCCCTGCTCACTTGCTAAGGAGCGGTAACAAGTATAATTAATGGAATTTTTTCCTTATTTTTCCATAAAAACATAAGTTGTGACCCCTCATTAAAACTCTCTAGCTGAGGCAATTCTAATGAGGGGTCGTAACATATGTTTATTCTGAAATAAGAAAAATTATCTTAGAACTATCCTTAAAGCCCCACCTTAGCTAAAGCTCTGAATTTCATTAATTGTTATTAATATTGAAATACCTTAACTAATTTTATTGGCCAGGGAATCGAAGGGGAAGTCACAAAATTTGTCTCCCTTTGAAAAATTGGCAGAAAAACATGCCTATATATCCATACACCGTATATAGGATAATTAAACACTGTTCCAGATAAGAAGGGGGTAACAGGGATAATTTAGGGATTATTTTCCCTATGTTTCCATAAAAAATTCATTGTGACCCCTCGTTAGAACACCCTCATTAGATCCGTCTCACTGAGGCGTTTCTAATGGGGGTTCAAATCATGTGCTTTCGTTGAGAAATATGAAGAAATATCTTTGAATTATCCCCGTTACCCCTTGGATATATGGATAAATAATGAACTTTCTCCCGCTCTGACAGATTAACCGTCCAGACTGAAAACAGACTGCGCGGGCCATAGCTGCAACAGCTGGTTTGAGGGAGGTAAATAGTCGGTTTAATGGCCGCAAACCGTTTTTTTCCCTTCTGCTGGCAAGTCTCCTTGTATTGAAATTTCGACCATGAAACCTATAAACCTACAATTTACCTCCCAAAATGAAAATTTTGAGTACAGTTACACACTAAATTTACAATATTATTCGAAATTTGTGTAAAATCAAGATGAACATTAGGTATCTGTAAATTGAACGTGGATATCCCAAATTTGAACCACATTTACCCCGTAAATACGTAAATAGAGAGTAAAGCCAAAACTTGCAGCCTATACAATCTTTAATAACCGGCTTTTTTTTTTTTTTTGGTGGGGGGGGGGGGGGGGGGGGGGAGCGGAGAAAGACCGTGTGTGTGTTGTGGTGGTGGGGGGGGGGAGGACAAGGAGGTAGTAATAATTATAACAATAATGACTTTATTCAATAGAGGAGGCCAAGCTGGATGTACAGCCAATTTTCCCTGGGGTCCTTATTTGAGATGTACATTTTATAATATTTACAAGTGCAGTATCAGACAGCATCAAATGAATATGTTAGAACAGACCAAAGCCGAAAACTTAAGGTGACTAGATACACTTGCAGGGGCGGAAACTCTGCCATTTTGCGTCTTGCCGCCATCTCAATGGGGACCGACTCCTGAAGGAAAATAATTGCTCTCCATGGGGCTAAGCTCAGCCTCCGAAAGGGAATCCCATACTGGAAGGGAAGCAAACAGGAAGTCCCATGAGGCCAGGGAAGTGAACAGGAAATATCAAAAGTTGCTCCACGTTGTAAAATTGCTGGAAAACATGGATGTGCATCCATTCATCCTCAAAACAATAATTGTATCTGCATGAAAACTTCGAGGTGATTAGATAAACAGGCAGCGGAGGGGGGGGGGGGGGGGGGGTGAGGAAAGGGGAGCAACCCTGCCATTTTCTGTCTTGCATCCATTCTCAGTGGGAATCAACTCCTCATGGAAAGAATTTGCCTTCCTTGGGGCAAAGCCCAACCTCCAAGAGAGAATCCTATAATGGAAGGGAAGCAAACAAGAAGTCTCATAAGACAGGGGAAGTAAACAGAAAGTCCCAAAAGTTATTCCCCTTTGTAAAATGGCCGAAACACATGGATGTTTATCCATTCACCCTCAAACATTGTATCTGCATGAAAACTTCTTTGACACAGGCACATAACACGTCACAAGTGTATTAGAACAGATCAAAACTGAAAACTCGTGGTGATTAGATACACTGGCAGGGGAGGCAACTCTGCCATTTTCTGTCTTGCATCCATTCTCAGTGGGATCCAACTCCTGATGGAAAGAATTTGCCTTCCTTGGGGCCAAGCCCAACCTTCAAGAGCGAATCCTATAATGGAAGGGAAGCAAACAAGAAGTCTCATAAGACAGGGCAAGTAAACAGAAACTCCGAAAAGTTATTACCCTTAGTAAAATATCCAAAAAACATGGATGTTTATCCATTCCCCCTCATACATTGTATCTGCATCAAAACTTCCTCGCCACAGACACATAACACGTAACAAATATATCTAACAGACCAAGACTGAAAACTCAAGGCTACAAAATACACTGGCAGGGGGTGGCAACTCTGCCATTTTCTGTCTTTTCTCCATTCTCAATGGGGATCAACTCCTGAAGGAAAGATAATGCCTTCTTTGGGGCAAAGTCTAATCTTACAACGGCAGAGAAGCAAACGGAAGTCCTATAAGGCCAGGGAAGTAAACCGGAAGTCTGTCTCAAAAGTTGCCCCCCCCCCCCCCCCCCTTTTGTAAAATGGCTGAAAAAAAACTTAGATGTTTATCAATTCACCCTCAATTATTGTATCTGCATCAAAACTTCCACCACAAAGACACATGACGCAGCTCTTTGATCCACAGATAGCCCTAATCTGCCTCCTTTATATCCAATATCCTGGATATTCATGATTCATTTCATGGACATTCAAACAGAACTCATACCCCATGCTTGCAAACATGACGTAACCCCTCATGTTTTAAGATCAGCCGAAAAATTTGACCTGTGGGATACTATACCCCCTTATTTGGATATTCTATTTTGAGGATTGCTTTTTTTCATAATCACATTTGATTTTTTTTACTGATTCATTGAAAATTTGTATCTGAATAATTGCATGTTTTGAAATAATGACTTTCTCCAGTGGGCTGGCAAAAAACAAAACTAAAAAATAAAAATGAAAAAAATAGATAAATAAAGATAAAAAAATAAAGATTAAAAAAATAAAAAAAAAGAAGATAAAGCTCAGATCTGTGTAATCCTTTCTATTTGAAATTTATAGTCTTCAAAATAAACGCCATTGCTAAATAAATGGTAAGAGCAAGAGTATGTGGTCCAAATCTCACGTTTGCAGCTGGCATACAAACTACATTGTATAGAAGGATTTACATGGAGCGTATTATATGACTGTTTCTTTCAGCTCAGGCTTTGTATTTGTCCATAATAAGACTATGGGAAAAATATAGTGGCTAAGAACTTGTTTGTCACTGAAATAAGGTCTCTGGAATGAAGCATATTCGTTATTCACGCTATTTGTGCCATGCTTTTGTAACAGTCATGTTAAACATAGGCATAGAAATGGCTAAAGAATAAGATCCATGGAAAACCAGCTTTACACATTTTTGAAAAGCTAATAATGTGTAATTGTCTTCATAAAATACTTTACTATTAATACCAACATCTCGATTTGTTTCTGTCAGAAAAAAATGCGTCCATTTTTTTTTTTTCGTTTTTGTTGATTTCTATTACATTTTCACATAAGTAGCCTCCGTTAGGCCCCTTGAATGAATCTAAGTATGGCATTTAATATTAATATATACTAGGCTTGTAGCTTAACGACCAGTGTCAACATCGCAGATGCAGTACTTTGTTTCAGTGTGTAGAAACTAAAAATCTACTATATTTTTTGTTTATTTTTAGCGAATATCAAATTTACCCCTTTCTGGGACCCTATAGTCTCCCTACCCAGGGATTTAGGGCTCCCTATTGCCATATTTTCTATCAATATATGTCAATCTAATATTTCATAACAAACTGAAACGTAACCAGTGTTGTCTTTTGTTTTTTCGTAGAGAAAATGAGTGATATGTGGTAATTTTGACCATTTTGACCCTTTTTGAGCCCCTTAAATCATTATAAATAGGGCTCCCAGCCGCTTGATTGCAAGTTTACTTGTGGCATATACATGTATAAGGCTTTTTTCAACCTATTTCATCTTGACAAAGGCTGTAGTGTGCTTTATTATGAAAAATGACCTTTATTTTGGGTGTTTATTTTCAAATTATCCCCTTTTCGGCCCCTATAATCTCCATACCTGGGGATGTTGGGCTCCTTTTTGCCCTATTTTCTATCAGTATATGTCAAACTTATTTGTCATATCAAATTTAAAAGCAGCCAGTGCTGTCTTTTGCGTATTGATAAGGAGAATGAGTGATATGTGGTAATTTTGACCATTTTTTCCCTTTTCGAGCCCCTTAAATTTTCATAAATAGGGCTCCCAGCCCCTTGAGTGCAAGTTTACTGGTGGCATATATAAGGCTGTTTTTTGTGTGTGTTTTTCAACCTATTTTATCTTGGCAAATGCTGTAGTGTGAAGTTCCACTGTGAAGAATGATTATTATTTTGGATGAACATTTTCAAATTTACCCCTTTTTGGGCCCCTATAGACTCCATACCTAGAGATGTAGGGCTCCTTAATGTCATATTTTTTATCAGTTTATGTCAAATTTATAATTTCATAACAAATTTAAAAGAAACCCATGTTGTCTTTTTGTTGATTCCCAGAGACAATGAATGAGGTACGTTAATTTTGACCATGTTTTGCCCCTTTTGGGGCCTTTTAAATGAATATAAATGGGACTTTCAACCCTTAAGGTGTCGAACCCTAACCAAATCATATAGAATTAATATTTCTAGAGCATTTGGACCAGTAGTTATATTTGCAATGCAATTAATGTGATTAAAATAGTGTGGTTTCAGTATAAGCTTCTGTTTTCACTTTTTGCATGGGCAATGGTTTGTTGCCATGGTTACGGTCTGAAGTCAGCTTTGCCCCACTCTGTTTTTTTCATTTTCCGAAAATTGAAAGTCTTCTCTTTTATGTTAAAGTATGCAAATGTGTCACAGAAGTGTGCGTTTTTTAAAAGTGATGCTTAAAAATGCCTAAAAACAGTGTTTTGTGATACCTGGTTACCCCACCCACCTTTGAGGACTAGTAGATATGCCAAAAACATTCGAACAAAGTTGTTTTGATGCTTCATGTGAATTACATAAGTCCCTACTTTGTAGATTTAAAGAGTTTTTGATCAAGCTTTGTCTATTCTCGGTGATATACAAGAGCGAAAAACGCAAATTTCTATTGAATTTTTGGCATATTTTCTGCAAAAACAGAAAAATGTGGTTACCATGGCAACGAGATGGCAAACGAAAGAATGAAGTGCCAATTATTTGTTTTTGTCTGACTACACTTAAAGTGAGAAAGTCTGAAGAAGAACTTCCGACCTTGCGTTTCTTGAAAAGTCTGGTGCTTACAGAGAATTGGTATTAAAAGGTAATCAAAGGGATGTAGCTCAAACGAATAAGGAAGAGGAAGCGATTATCCTTTTATTAGACATACTGTCTCAACCTAATTCACATTGCTATAAAGTTTCGTCAAGATATTCCATACGGTTACCTAGTAATGACTTGCCCAAGAATAACCGCAGAAATTAATCAAAGGGATGTAACTCCATAAATGAGGAAGGGGAGGCAATTATTCTCATATATAAGACACACCGCCTCAACCTAATGCACATTGCTATAAATTTTCATCAAGATATTCCATATGGTTGCCTACTTATCGCTTGCACAAGAATAGCCTTAGAAAATATTCAAAGGGAGGTTACTCCAAAAATAAGTATGGGGAGGCAATTGTTCTTATATGTGGCATATCGTGTTAACCTAATATACATTACTATTAAGTTTCATTACAATAGTCCAAAGGGTTAGTTAGATATGAAGTGTACAAATATAGTCTGACAAAATAATCAAAGGGAGGTAACTCAAAAACTAAGTAAAGGGGAGTAACCATTCTTGTATGAGACATATTGTCTTAACCTCATATACATTGCTATTAAGTTTCATCATGATATTCCAAAGAGTAACCAAGTTATTGAATGCTAAAGAATTGCCATACAAACTGCCATAGTTGAGTTTTTCAAAGGGCTGTAACTCTGCTGAAAAACATCGGAGGGTAACCTCCAAATAGTATGCGCTACTCAACATCGTAGTCTTACTATTTACAAAGTTTCAGCTTAATTGGATGAAAACTGTAGGAGGTGTTATCCGGAAACGAGCACCCCAAAAATTCTGAGTAAAAGGCTGTAACTCTGCTAAAAATCATTGGAGCGTAACCTCGAAATGATATGCGCTGGTCCACCTCATAGTCTTACTATATACCAAGTTTCAGCTCGATCGAATGTAAACTGTAGGAGGAGTAGTCCGGAAACAAAAAGTTAACGCTGGACGGACAGACGGACGGACGGACGCCAGCGCCATAACAATATACGTCCCGTTTTTCAAACGGGCGTATAAAAATACCTAGTAATGGCGCCCATAAAAATAATCTAAGAAGTAATAAAAGGGACGTAGCTCTTAAAGTAAGTAATGGGGAGCAACCATTCTTATATGACAGACACCGTTTATCCTTGTCTACCTTGCTATTAAGTTTATCAAGATATTCCAAACGTAAGGGTTCTCACAAGAATTGCCTTAAAAACTAATCAAAGGGATGTAACTCCAAAATTAGGGAAATGGAAGTAATTATTCTTTTATTAGACATACTGTTCTGATCAGACTGGGTCCTCGTTGGGCGCACATGCCACTTTGCTGGTTTTGTCGTGTCGAGGCTCATTTAATCTGTGACGAGTAACTAAGTGCTGAGTGGTTTATCTCTCGTCAGTATATTGTTGGTGTTGTCTTCGAAGTATTCTCCCTTGACGGAAAACACTTTTCAAGAACTTTGGGGAGGATCTCTTTCCACCTTGTCCTGTTTTCAGCTGCCCTAGTTGAGCTGGGAATGTTCATTTTTGTCCAATCTTTACTATTGTCTTCCCAGCTTTTCTTCTGTCTAGTTCGTCTTCTTTTTTCCTTTCACTGTGCCCTGTAGAAGTGTGCTAAACCAGAAGACCTTGAGACGTGGCCAAATCACCTTAGTTTCCGTTTTCTGACCAGGGTCAGGAGTTCATCATATTCTCCAGTATCTGCTTAGATCTTTCTGCGAACCTCCTCATTGGTTATATGGTCCTTGTACGAAATGTTCAATAACCTTGGGTAGCATCTCATCTCAAAGGCCTGCCTTCTTTACTCTAACTTGGTGTCAAGTTCCACGATTCAAAGACATACAGAAATATGGAAATGACAAGGGAGCGCTTAAGTTTCACCTTTGATCCAAGAGATATGTTGTTATCTCTCCAAATTGGTTTCAGCTTGGTAAGAGCTGAAGTGGCTTGTGCAATCCTTGAGAAAATCTCCAGATTTGTGCCATCATCTGAGACAACTGCTCCAAAGTATTTGAAGGTTGTTACGGTACCCTGCTTCTGCCTTTTACCTTGATCTCTCTCTGGATCTCTTCATATTTTTTTCAAACTCCGAAGAAGGGTGTGTGTCGTGAGGGGGGGGTGATAAAATGACTTTTTCAACTGGCACATACCTGCAGCTGAGATATTTAATACCCGCCTTTTAAATGTATACCGGCTGTCAGAAAAGTATACCTGCTAATGTATAATTTTTAATTACGGAATTACTGTCTATAGGAAGATATCCCCCGGGTCTCAAACAAATAATTAATTCCGTGCTACATGTGAAGATGCAACATGCTTTGCAGTAATTCAAAAGCTACAGAGAGGCGTCGTGGTCGAGTGGTTAAAGAAGGTCATGAGATCGCGCCTCGGTTTGGCATCCGACGACTGGCAATTTCTCTCTGTCAACCAGCAGTAAATGGCTACCTGCTTCGAATCAGGGAAGGACAAGGTAGCGAAAAGAGAGTGATGGGCTCCGCCTTTCATATGCTGTGCCCAAGACACAGTGGGCCTCTAACCCACACTGCCCCTACGGCTACTAGGCTATGGGAAACCTTTACCCTTTATTGCAAAAGCTACATGCTTTTGTAGTAAACCAGTCAATGTAAAGACAACATGTTTTTTGTTATAAACCGTTATATTTGAAGAAACAGCCTGCTTTTGCAGTAAATCTTTATAGGAGATAACAGGAATCCCCGGAGTGACGTCATCGGATGATCACGTGGGTAGATTGGTTGGCAAAAAGATAGCGACAGACAGTGGTCTTCTCTGGCGTTTTGCTTAAAATTAACCTCTGAAATGCGTAAAATATAGTTTAGAAAGCTACGAATAAACAGAAACCGATAAAACCAGTGCAAATATTATCTTAATCGCTTGTCGCGCGAAAAACGATAGTTATTCAATAGTATTTAAAGATATTTAATTACTCGACATACATTGACTCGCTTCGGAACAGGACTTTTTCTCTTAATAACTTTGACTGAAAAAGAAAAATAAATAAATGAAATAAAAATACATAAATCGGAGGTACTAAAGATCAGTATTTTAACCTTTAAACCTTTCGACAATCAAGTTGATTAGTACATATAACTCAGGTAATAGAAAATGAAAGACAATAAAATATAGAAACTTGTATCCAACGAGAACTAATGCAAAATAAATAAAACATATTGATCCGATTTAGGAATAAGAAAATGTAAAAAATAAATAAGTAAATGAATTCATAGTCATGACTGCGATTTAAAAGAGAATGTTATAAAACGGTAAAGGATAATATACATGTATAAGCAGAGAAACTTCTGTTTTGAAATTACTATCAGTAATTACCACATTATTTAGTCCGAGCTCATGACATCTGAAAAACAAATTCTCTCTCTCTCTCTCTCTCTCTCTCTCTCTCTCTCTCTCTCTCTCTAATGGTTTGATAAAACGGTAAAGGATGATATATAAACAGAGAATTTTCTCTGTTTTGAAATACAGTAATTACCACAGTATTTGGTCCGAGCTCATGACATCTAAACAACAAATTCTCTCTCTCTCTCATTGTTTGCTCGTTATATTTTATGAGCGGACAAGCACATTAATATCAAAATATCATAGATTATAATAATCGAGTTTTATTTGATATTTAAATTAGCCACACCGCCAAAAACAATATTATACAAGTCGATATGACATTGTCACTGTAGGACACCTGCGGCGTTTAATGATAATTAAAGACATTCCTTATCAAAAGACCCGCTGAATACCGGATACATTAATTTATAAACAATAAACAACCGGTTTAATTTCAAAATGTACACCAGATACAGACACATTTTTTTAGAGTATCCATGCTAAAACGTACATCTAAAAGCACTTCATGTGGAACCATTTTAAATGAATTAGGAGAGAGAATAGAACAATATTTCACACTAAAATACCTACATTTCTAAGCGTTATTTTTTATAAAAAAAAAAAAAAAAAAAAAACATGCATCATAATGCGCAAAATACACGGCATGTTTAACATCGCCCAATAAACGTTCAATATATCGACTTTTTTGCCAACCAGTGTGGGGGAATACCTTGGAAGACCTTATCGATGACGTCACCGCGTTTTCTCCCATATGTTTTACAGTTAAACATTATATATGAAAAACACAATATTTTTCAGTTAACTAAATTATATGTGAAGAAGTAAAAGTCTTTTGCAATTAACAATTGTATGTGAAAAAAAAAACAGCATGCTTTTTATAGTTAGCCGGGTCCATGTGAAAAGCAACATGCTTTGTAGTAAGCCATTATATTTGAAGAAGCAACTTGCTTTTGCAGTAAATCTTTATATATGAAGAAGGCTTGTGTTTTTGTAGCATATATACATTATATGTGAAGATGCAGCATGCTGTCGGAGTAAAGCACTATATGCGAAGAAGCAATATACTTTTGTGGTTAACCATTAAACATGTATGTGAAAAGTAAACTGCTTTGAAGTAAGCCATTGTACGTGTATATTGTGTAAATTTACCATGATTGCTCAAAAAAAGTTTCTATGTGCGTGGTGGATATGGACGGAAGAAGAATGGTGACTGATCACAATTGAGCTCAATGTGTGCATTTAGTGTTCAGGTGAGTTTGAAACACTATATTACACTGAATACCAACTTTATATCAAACAATAAAAGTCTATAAAAAAAAAAAGATAATCGGCGCAGATTAAATGGAAGTATGTTTTGTAATATGTCTCTAGGTGAAGAGTTGACAATAACTTTCATGACTATGACTCAAGTGAGCTATGTCGGTAGGCACCCGCAACCATAATTTTGACACTGGCTAGCGACAATGACCTATCTCAAGACTGAGCTGTCCAATGTAAAATTCCAATATGGACCGCGGTCAATCTTGAAACTGGCTTGATTCCAAAACAGTTACCAATATGATGCAATGCTTGTTTGTGTGTATTTAACCGAAAACAGAAAGCGAAAGTAGATCTACACTGAAAAAAGAAAGTTTTGAATATCTGCATCTGTTTTCGATAAAATTTCCATTGTAAATTTACAGACAAGAGAAACATTTTGAATTAACATCTGACAGAGTGCAGTGCAGTACAACGGGGAAAAAAACGAAGATTTTTGAAAATATTCATTGACCTTTGGTATTATTGGCTAAATTCTAACATACGCGTTGGAACAAAACTGAAATCATACTCGCTGCGCCGAGAAAAACAAACGGTTTTATTATAATACCCTTCTATATACCATTTATTGTCTCCATATCAAGTAGTTGTCGTTATATTTTTGGATAGTGAATATCGATAAAGGACATCCAGCTTCGTGACCCAGCGGGCACATGACTTCGTATTGACGTCGCACTGACATCGATGTGACATGATGGCGTCGCATTGACGTCAGTACAACGTCATCTCGACGTCATGTGCTCGCTGGGGAGCAGCTGAAATTGCAGTATCAGCAATGAAAAAAGAGAGGTCAACCGGTTTTGTTAATACTATAGCAACGAAACTTGTTAAGGCAGGCTAGGAGTCCATGATTGATGTTTCAATAAGATCTGGAAAATTGAGGAATGGCCTACTCCATGGACTCTGTCGCTGATTATTACACTTCCTAATAAAGACAACTTACCGTCCCAGCAGGCACACGACGTCATAATGACGTCGTCCTGACGTCGATGCGACGTTACAACGTCGCATTGACGTCGGTTCGGTGTCATTTTTACATCATGTGCCAGCTGGGGTACGGCTCCGCCAGGACCGGGGCCAGAACTACAAACCTATCAGCCAGCAACAGCCAACCGAAAAACATCATCGCCGAAAAAGTCTAGTCTAGTCTATCCCATAACCTTGAAAGGTCGTTGGGGCACCACAGATGACTTTACAATACTCACCTTCCACCTAGTCCTGTTTTCGGCCGCCCAAGTTTTTGCCAGTATTAAAAGTCCATCCCTGTCCATTCCTTAATATTGTTTTCCCACTTCTTCTGTCTACCTCTTCTTCTTTTTCCTTTCACTGTGCCCTGAAGAATTGTCTTTGCTAACCCAGAAGACCTCGAGATGTGGCCAAACTACCTCAGTTTCCGTTTCTTGACCATGGTCAGGAGTTCGTCATATATATTCTCCAATGCCTGCTTGGATCTTTCTGCCAGAAAGATCCAAGAACCATCTCGTTAGTCACGTGGTCCTTATAAATACGAGATGTTCAGTAACCTTCGGTAGCATCTCATCTCAGAATGTCTGCATTCTTTTCTCTACTCAGTCTGCTGCCAAGGTCCATGACTCAAAGGCATACAGAAATATGGATTTGACAAGGGAGCGATTTATTTCACCTTTGGTTTAAACAATATTTTATTTGAAACTGAATCATACATAGGATGAATAAACTAATATATATATGAAATCATTTCAAATAGGATTCAGAAGAAAGTCTTTAGACTTATGTGAACCTGTATCCTATTTTGCTATCGATCATGTCAACAAATATATAGCAATTTGAACTTTGAAACTTTATCACCAGTTGACTGTTTAACTAAAGACGACTAGCAAAAGTGTAACATATAACCAGGTATTTGGAGAACAAGATACTAGACAGTAAAGACAGTAATCAAAGTCTACGGCGGACACAAAAGGATCAATAAACTTCAAATCAACGCCTACCCAACGTAAATTACGTTGAACCAACGTCGACTCAATGCTGACTCAACGTTGTGTGGCCGGTGGGACATATAGAAGAGGAATCAGCAGAGAAATAGACTGTAAAGATCCAGTGAAAAGGACAACAAAATTTATGTAAAGGAGAGCTCCACGGGGAATTGCACTTTGAGTAAGCCGTCAATTACCACTTCTTATTAAGAAATGCAAAGGCACATGCAAATCCAAAACATTCTAATTTCTTAAAAACTAACGGTTTGCACAGTCATATGATTGGTTAACTTCAATTTGAAAATACCAGCCACAGCAGGCACACAAGGCCTAATAACCTCCGACTCAACGCTGGACCAACGTCGTTCAAAATTGAGTGCCCTGTGTGTAGATTGTACACATCCAGAAACTGTATAGTATTGCGATTTATCAGCACCATGTATTCTAATTATATATAGTATAGAATGAAGATCAACTTACTGTATTTAAAAGCACTTGCTTTTTAATATAATATTCTGAATATTTCTTTATTTGATTTGCGTGAAAGCTCAGAGTTACCCCACAGTAATGTAATAGTTGGTGGATAAAAAAGTAGATATAATGTTAAGCATACCTCTTATAAGATCTGCATATCCATTACACTGAAGTAAATAATGATTTGTGTCTTCGACCTCATCACGATTGCATAGAGGACTATCAATTATATTTTTTCGTAGAGATGTCTATTCAGAGACCTAGCCTGTCCTGAGCCGAGAAAGGTAGATCCCACCAGGCACATGACGTAGTACTGACGTCCATACGACGTCATTTCGACCATGTGTGCCCACTGGGATCTGACAGTGATGAATGGTAGATCTGACCGTGACGAATACCATCCATCATTAAAATATACGGGCGAAAGTTTTATGTCAGTGTTTAATTTGTACTGCTTGGAATTTAAACTGCTTGCATTACGAGTGTCCATTGGTAGATCATCCCAGTCTCGAGTTATGGACGGGAGAAATGAGTTATAGGAAAGCTGCGATTTAGCAAAAATGGTTTGCATGTTTGTAGCGTTTCCAAGACTATATGTTGTGTTGTTACCGACACTTGGAGGGACCAATTGGGACATAAGCCATTATTCATTTTGTAGAAAAGTGTGAGTTTATGCTTTTTCCTTCTTGTTGAAAGTAATTCCCACCCAGTCTTTTTCAACAAATTATTAATCGATACCAGTTTAGTCGCACCAGTAACAATTCTGACGGCCTCATTTTGATTTTTTTCAAAACTCATTTGCTTCATACTGGAAGCAGTTGTCCCAGCCAACATCTGCATACTCCAAAAGGGGTCTAGTGAAAGAAAATTGAATTGTTTGGAGAGACTGTCTGTCGAGCTGAAACTTAAGCTTACGCCTGATGTTTATACGACTCCAAGCCCTAGATTTGTTATAGGTTTTCAAAGTGCTCGTTCCAAGATAAGTCTTCAGAAAAAGTGAGTCCTAGGAGTTTATGAAAGCTTACTTGTGCAATTGGCTGTTGGTTCATGCGTATAGGCGGATGTTGTGGTTTATTTAATTTCCTTGAGAAGATCATTAGGGGATTAAAAGTAACTAACCATGTTGGTGGTGTCCATGCGTGTACCTTAGCGATATCGGAATTAAGTATTCCCGCTGATACAAGAGGATTTTCAATAATAACATAAAGTGAGGTTTCATCTGCAAATAGTTTAATAAATGAGTTGATGTCCTCAACTATATCATTTATATAGACTAGAAACAGAAGAGGACCAAGAATAGAACCTTGAGGGACGCCCGCCGAAATTGTCGTCCAATCAGAAATTCCGCCAGGTAGGACAACCCTTTGCTTTCTCTTATGCAAATAGTCGGTAAACCACTGTAAAAGAGATCCAGTTATTTCGACGGCTTGAAATTTGTATAAAAGACCCTTATGCCACACTCTATCGAAAGCCTTACTTAAATCGAAAAATATCGCTTGCACTTCTTTTTTCATCATCAAATGCTTTACAAAAAGTATTACAGATATCCACAAGTTGATTACAGTGGAATCACCTTCAACAAAACCAGGTTGTAAGGCTGTAAGTATTTCCTGATCTCGAAAAAAGTTGAAAAAATGTTTGTGATCTAGTTTTTCAATGACTTTACCCATAGTGCTTAAAAGAGATATGGGTCTGTAATTTGAAACGCCACTTAAGTCATTCTTTTTATGAATAGGTGTAACTTTAGCTAGTTTCCATATATCGGGGACATTTCCTGAAAGAAAAGAGAAATTAAAAAGATCACAAAGAGGGGACGCAAGAGGTTATGTAAGCTCTATCAATTGAGCCAGGCCCAGCAGCTTTTCCTGTTTGGAGAGATTTTAGAACGGATTCTACTTCACTAGGTGTAACTGTAATGGGTTCGATGACTGACTGGGGTACGGGAATTGTATCTGGTATTTCACCTTTGATTGGTATCCCTCCATGTTGGCTTAAGGTTCGACACAGCTGCAGTGGCTTTCTCAGTCCTTGAGAGAACCTCCGTTTTTTGGGGTTTTTTTTTTTTGTTGTTGTTGTTGTTTTTTTTTTTGTTTTTTTTTTTTGTTTTTTTTTAGACATCATCTGAGACAATTGCTCCCGAAAGTATTTGAAGCTTGTTACTATTCCCAGCTTCTGTCCTTTTACCTAAGAGCAACATTCAAAGAAGTGGATATACAGCAAATTGCGGGCTTGACGCTCAGAGAACATTGAATAATTTATAAATTTATGAATATAGTTAAATTCCCCCAATTTATTCAACATTTTTCTCATTAAAAAAGAAAAACTATTGCAGATTTCGAATTCGTTTGCATAAAATATGCAACTTTGTATTTAAAAATGATATCGCGAAATAGAGAGAGCTGTCCCCTGCATTTTCAGTGCAATTTACTATATAAGTATTTCATTTGAGGGGTCATATTTACAATTTCAAATCCCCCAATTTATCATTAACATGAAATTATGAAAAAATAATCACAACACTAAGGAAGAATTGAATTTAAGAATCTGCATGCAAAAAGTCGGTGTTAATTAAGGATTTGATAACACCATGAGAAACGTGACTCTCCTATGCAATTCAATGCATTTCCCGCGGTTGATTCTGTTGCTACGTGTTAAGGCGAATGATGAGATAAGTTGCGATTGCTGATCCCTCTCTGGATGCCATTGGCGCTGTTTGTCATTAGTTTGGTCTCAAGTTCTCAGCACTGATCTCCATTCTATACCTTGTGCAGGTTTGTCGAGACTCTAGTTCTTAATCTTCCTCATAGCTAGTTCTGCCGTCTATGCCAACCTTTCCATCATGTTCCTCCAGAGCATCAGACATAATCCTTTCGAGAAAAATATCAAATTATGAATGATAAATCTGCTTGGCCTGTGAAATAACAGTGACCTATAACATATAGGTCACTGGAAATAATTAATATAAAAAAAATAAAATGTAGGCCTTTTCCGGCAGATTGAGATCCTCTTGTCTGCGGGTCGCAATCCGCTGAAAAAGATGAGGTGCCGTTTTACTATTTATGTCCTATTTATTGATGTCCATAAATCGAATTATGGATATCCATTATTCGAATTATTGATATCTATAATTATTTATGGATATCCACAGTTACGTATTGATATCTATAATTCGAATGATGGATATCCGTAAATTGAATTATGAATATCCATAAATCATGTTGAACCATAGATATCAATGAATCGAATTATGGAGATCTATAATTCGAATAATAGATACGCATGATATCTATAATTCGACATGATCATGGATATCTATAATTCGAATTATAGATGTCAATAAAGAAAATAACTATAGGCCCATATCCCTACTGAGTATCATAGGCAAACTAATGGAAAGGTGCGTACATAATCATGTACAACAGTATCTCTTGGAAAACAGTATCATTACCCCCTTTCAGTCCGGTTTTAGAAATGGGGACTCAACTACAAACCAACTTCTTTTTCTATATCATGAATTTTCTAAAGCTCTTGATGCAAATAAAGAAATAAGGGTTGTCTTTTGTGACATCAGTAAAGCCTTCGACCGAGTGTGGCATCGTGGATTACTCTTTAAACTTAGATGCATAAGGATCTCAGATGATATCATTGACTGGTTTTCAAACTACTTAAACAATAGGCAACAACGCGTCTGCATTAAAGGGTTCTGCTCATCTTGGAAAAAAGTCCCAGCAGGTGTCCCCCAGGGCTCAATCTTAGGCCCCACTCTCTTTTTAATTTATATCAATGACTTGGTTCAAAATATAGATTCTAACATCAGGCTTTTTGCTGATGATACTAGTTTGTACATAATTGTAGAGAATCCACTATCTTCAGCTACACAGTTGGCCATACAGACTTAGGAAAAATATTTGATTGGGGACTGACTTGGCTAGTTGATTTTAATCCAAACAAAACTGAATCCCTCTTAATATCACGAAAACATACTAACCAATTTCATCCTCGTCTTAAAATGGGAAGTACTGAAGTTAAAGAAGTCACGCAACACAAACACCTCGGACTCATAATCTCAAATGATTTAAAATGGAATTGTCACATTAATCAAATTTCTGAAAAGCGTGGATAAGAATAGGATCATTACGTAGGAAAAAATTCATCTTAGACAGGCGTACATTGAATAAATTATATACAACCTACATAAGACCCCTTTTAGAGTATGGAAATATAATATGGGACAATTGCACACTGACAAATAAAAGATACATAGACACATTGCAAGTTGAGGCTGCTCGAATCGTTACTGGTGGCACAAAATTATGTAGCATACATAGATTATATAGCGATACAGGTTGGGAAACGCTCCAGTTACGCAGAAACAAACACAAACTTTTTCAACTGTATAAAATTATTAATGGTCAAACTCCCGAATATCTTAGGTCCTTATTACCACCTAGAGTACAAGCACTGACAGGTTACGGACTTCGGAATAATAATGACTTCGCTATTCCAGTCTCGCGTACTGCAGTATTTACTAACTCCTTTTTACCATCAGCCCTTAGAGACTGGAATACCTTAGATCAAGATGTAAGAAACGCTTCCTCCCTAAGCCTCTTTAAAACTAGAGTTAACTCTGCCAGTGCTGAAATAATTAAACCTCCGAGTTATTACAGTAATATTCGAACATCAAGAGAAGGACAAATTTACCATGCAAGACTTAGACTTGAATGTAGCTCTTTAAACCAACAATTGTTTCTAAAAAATATAATTGATAGCCCTCTTTGTTCATGTGGGTTAACTGAAACTGCTTCCCATTTTCTGCTTTCTTGTGTAAATTACCACAACTTGAGGATTCGCTATTTCTCAAACTTGCCCCGACCACTGACTCTATCGATACTACTGAATGGAATTCCAGATGCGCCCCTAGATGTGAACGATAACATATTTAAACAAGTTCAGCAACTTATTTTAGCAAGTAAACGATTCTAAATTGCCATTTTGGACCCTTTGGAGTTTCACCATGAGCAAATTATTTTCGACTTTGACTTGTCGGGCGGATGTGTCTTGCTTTGCCCAGGCTCTACTATCGCAGATCACTATTTCGCAGTCTGTCCGCTCATAATTTGGGTCCCCTCATGTCAACTGGCGACGGCTGTTGGACCCTACTAATGCCCGGGCTACATTGGGGGCTGCCGTGATCCCGGAAGCCACTATACAGTGCTCTTATTCTCACTTCTTCTCTATCACTCTTCTATTTTTTTTTCTGTCTTATTCTTAATTCATGTTATTATTACAGTGTGTAAACACGTTAAATATGTATGTCTAATCATTGAACGCCAGCTGAACTTTTATAATCTTGTTAAGACGTATGGGTGTACCTCACGATTCTTGTGTTTTCATTTTTGAAGGGGTCAACTTTAACGTGACTTCCTGTTCTTCCCCTGGATTATGCGACCCTTTCATTCTGCTCGTGGAGGGAGGGGCCTGCTCCGATGGGAGCGGAATCGGAAGAGTCTGCTCCTAGGGGAGCGGATCCTTCCCCTCACGAGTTGATACGTAGACAGAAAGCGGGTATTGTTGAAAACGAAAGAGTGCTTCCACTGAAAGGTATACCCGTAAACCATAAAGAAGTGCTTGTGCGTTCGATGACATTGTGTTTGTTTGGTATTTAGTCCTTAGCAAAAAATGAGTAATAACTTTTAAATAATATGTTAGTCATGCTGTTACAATGCAAGGAATATATAGTGTAAATTATATGAAGGAGGAAATGAACTATATAAGCAATATGCTTCCGTTCAGATCCTCAATGAATATTACATGTATATATCTTGTCAGTATATTTTGTATGAATAAATATTGTTTAAACCAATAAAGAAAATAGAATTATGAATATCCATAATTCGAATTATAGATACCCATAAATCGATTTATAGATATTTATAATTCGAATTATGGATATCCAATATTCACCGTGATTCCTCGATATCAATAATTCGAAAGACGTTTCTGTGACACAGATGGAAAAGTTAGGACCCTGACGACTTTAGGGCCACGTACGTTAGTAAAATGGCATTGAAAAAGGCAGACATGTTGTTTTATAAATGATTTCACAGGCCCAGCCGATTTATCATATATAATTTAATATACAGTTAAATGTCTACTTCGTATGTAAACGATAAAAAATTGATTTATTTCATTAAAACGCAAAATAAGTTAGGTCGGCAACTCTTATCTCTATACCCCACTTGATACCTCTCTCAACTCGCAAACAAGAATTAGTTCCCTTGGGCACGCGAGTGGCGGGAAGTTGATTGCAACCTATTGGTGGATTGACACCACGTGCGGTTATTTATTACCGGCGACACAGATCAGCGACTTTGGACGTCTTGAAAATCAAAACAAAGGGATTTCAGGAGCCTAACTAAGAAATCGAGTGCATAGTCGAAAATGGGTAAGCCAAAATATACGAAATATATTGCAGAAGTTGTACATGCTTGCAAAATATTGTTCAAACAAATCGCACAAGTGACATTGCGGATAAATCATTCAATTAGCCAGCATAGTGATAACTTGTTTCGAAGCCATTTTGAATTGTTTACCGTCAAGGAAAGAAACAGACGACCTAACTGACCTATTTTCTCTAAATTTTTCAAATATTAGATTGCTGTTTGACAGTGCGTCAATATTCCTAGGCGTTTTACGAAGAGAAAGTGCCGTTTGTTTACTGAGTGTTTCTATAATATTTTATTGAGCTTCTTGTTGATCTATGATTGGCGGGATCACCGGAGAAGCTTTTTAAAATTTGTAGAATTATTGCCAGCATAAGGCTTACCTCCCCTTATCATCAGTGTGCGCCATTTCTGATCCCTCTGATCCCATGATAATCTTTGGGATGAGCAGCATGATCTAGGATTAGTTTATGCTTTACATTTTGTAACAAAAATGATCTGCATAACTGTAATACCAAACACTCAATTTGGTTGTTCTAGTGTTAACTCTTGGAATAGTAGATATCTAGTCTGTAGTTTGAAGTAACATGCTTCAGACATCATCTCCCAGTAGTGTACTCCTAAAGACTATTTACAAGGTACACCTGAGTCGTAGTTGAAAACAGTTGGAAAGAGTTGAAGATGGATAAACAAAAGTTAAATCAACTGTGTGTTAACATATGTGTAGTATGTGGGAAAAGTATTCCAAAGAGAAGACGTTACGTAATTGACAGTTCAACACCTAAAAGGAAAGCCGTAAAGGCCTTAATGCTGAGATATGGTGGTGTAAATGTAAAGAGAGGTATAATATGTAACACATGTTACGAAAAACTGAAAACACTGCATAAGAAATGCTCGGCGTTTTACAAACAGTGTCAAAGGAACATTATGAAAAATCAGCCAAAGAAAATTATCAGAATGGTATCATCAAGGACAGTATTGTCAGCCCAGTCAATGGCAAGTGCATCATCAGCAGGTTTGCCAGATAAGTCAATTTTATCACCACTTGCTAGTTTTCCAGCTCAATCAAATTCAACTGCATCATTACCAGTAGGTTTGCCTGCTCAGTCAGTTTTATCATCACCTGCAAAGTTGCCAATTCAGCTTAAAATTGCATCATCAACGACAGCTATGTCATCAGAGGCAACTGCGCCATCACCCACAAGTTTGTCAACTCAGTCAAGAGCAATTTTTGAGTCATCTCCTTCAGTTTTGTCAGTAAAGTCAGCTACATCATTATCCACAGATTTGCCGGCTAAGTCAAAGGCAATTGTATCATCACCTGCAACTTTGACAGCAAAGGCAACTTTGTCATCATCTAAAGATTTGCCAGCTCAGCCAAAGGCAACTGCATCGTCATTAGCAGGTTTGCCAGCTAAGGCAACTACATCATCAACCTCTTGTTTGCCAGCTCAACCAAGGGCAGATACATCATCACTTGCAGTTTTGCTAGCCAAGCCAGTGTCAACTGCAGAGTCACCTGCAAGATTGCTAGTTCAACCAAAGAGAATAGTTTCATCACCAACAGGTTCACCAGCCAGAAGAAAGAAAAAATTGCCATCAACTACAGCTTCATCAGTTCAGAAAAACAAAACAGTGACATCACAGGTTGCAAGTTTGCGGTTGGCAAAAGCACTCAAATCTGTATCAAAGAAACAATCAAAAACCTCCGAAAAGTTTTCACAGACATGCACAACTGAAGAAGTTCTGAATAACACAGAAATGAACACAGAATCTGATACACATGAAAGTATGGATTTTCAAATGACACAGTGTAAGTAGACATATGCTACTCTTAAGTATGTCATACAGTCAGGTAATGGGACCTGAAAGGAAAATACAGGTATAACTGGGCCTCACCAAAAACTAATTTATTGCCACTTGTTGTTGAGTTTGGCATGCCAGTAAACAATTTTTCTATCATGTCAAGACATTGCATCCAAATGTGCAGGAATTTTTACCAGACCCGAGATAATGACACTGCCGTCCTGCTACTGCTTTTAGCAGCTCTGTCCCAGAGCTACCAGGCAGCCCAATTATTTTGTGGGCCCAGATGAAGGAGGGCCTTGTGGCCACTTGGTTCTTCAGCTAAAAGACCAATGTAATATTAACCATTATAACTGGACAAAGAAATTTACCATAAAACAATTACTGTAATTGGCCTAAAAAGGGTACAGTTTGGTTTTACAATGCAGTAATGCATTTAAAAGATGCATATTGAATGACAAAGAGTGTTGGCCCAGGTCAGGCTGCTCCTCTGCCTGATTTGTATCTGCACTGTCTGCTCAGACTTGGCTGTCCCAACACTTAGAATGTATATAGTAGTGTACAAAAATAAGAGTTCTACTTTAATTTGAGACTGAAATAAAATAAAGAATTTGGATTTGTTTCATAATTAACACTTGAGTTGCCAAAAATAAAAAAGTTGAATTTTCAAACAGTATAGTTCCAGATGAGGCAGCTTTTCTGGCACTGATTTAAAGGCCTAAAGTTAGATTGTCCAAAAATAAATTTTACTTTGTGTGTTTGACGAGAATATGAATTGTTAAAAGTTTTGTCATTTAGCATTCTATGTTTATTTTTCAGGTCGCCCAAAAGCAGAAGGTAGACAGAAGAAAGCTAAAGATCCAAATAGGCCCAAAAGACCCACTTCAGCTTATTTCTTCTTCCTGGCAGACTGTCGAGAAGTTGCCAAACGGGAAGGCAGATCAGTTTCAAAGGTATAAAAGCACGAGTCATTTAGGAGCTTTACAAGCAAAATAAAAAAATTGCTACCAATAACTTCAGGATCCTGGAACTTCATCATGAGCATGAGATATAGCAAAATTGTTAAGTTAGATGTCATTTCATCTGTTAGCCATGTTGCAGAACCATATGAGCCGCGTCACAATAAAACCAACAATTTGGTTGTGCGCACAGCGCAGACTCAGATCAGCCTGGGCATCAGCCCAGTCTGATCAGAGTCTTTGCTGTGCACATGAAGGTAGCTTAGACCCTTAGCTACCCTTTTAGCACTTAACGGAGGGTCTGATAAAACTGGGCGGCTGCCCAAGCTGCTCTGAGTCTTTGCTAGGTGCACAACCACATTGTTGGTTTTGTCGTGTCGCAGCTCATATGTAACTTTTTAGCTTGTCCTGAACAGCACTGAAACGGAGATTGAATAGGGACAGGATTTAGAGATAATCTATAGATTTTTAGCTAAAAATTGCCAAAAGGAAACAACAAAAACACTTTGTCTCGACGAGACGGTTTAGATGAGGGGTCACAACATGGTTTCGATGAGAAATAAGAAAAAACATCCTTAATTATCATCAAAATACTCCCTCTTATCTAGAGCTCAGAAAAAAATGAAGAGTAAAAATTCTGATGTGCCAAAATCTTGAGTTAAGGATAATTTTCTATGTTTGTTCATAAAAACCTATGTTATGACATAAGGGGATCACAACATGCTTTCATAGAGAACATGCTTTCGTATAGTCGAACAAGGCAATATGCTTGTTTGAAATTGGAGGATAATTAGAGTGTCTCAGTATCTGCTTGAGAATGAGAAATTACAATATTTCACTATTTTATTGTTGTAGATAGCAGAATTTACCAAAGAATGTTCAGCTAAATGGAGAGAAATGAATGAAAAAGCAAAGGAGCCATTTGAAGAGAAGGCGGGATTTGACAAAGAGAGATATGACAGAGAGGTAAAGTTCAATGTTCAACATAGAGTACATGTATCTGAGATTCAGTGTCAGTACAATACAGTAGAACTTCATTGGCTCGAACAGGCTTGGGACCATGAAAATTAGTTCCAACCAAGGGTAGTTCTAGCCATCGAGGCTTAGTTTCCATATAAAATGACCTCTAGGGACCAAGAAAAGAATCCTAGCCAGGCAGGGTGAACGGGCCATCAGGGTTGGAGCCATTGAAGTTCTACTGTATCTCAGATTGTTGTGATAATTAAAAAAATTTTTACTCTCACAAACTGTAGCTTTAGCAAGCCCCCCACCCCCTCAAAAAAAAAGAATAAGACACATTGAAATCACGCTGTTAGTTCAAATTACCCGATTGTCTTCAAGTTGGTGTTTGTGTGATTACTCAGAACCTCCTGAAGCAAAGTTGATTAAACTTTAGCCGGGCCGCATAGCTCAATCGGCAGGGCACCTGACTCATAAGTCAGAGGTCCTTGGTTCGATACCCTGTCTAGCCACATACTTTTGTTGCTCTGTCCGCTGATTCAAGAAGGGCAGTTGAGAGTTACTGGCGAAAGTATGTGCACTTAGTACTGGTTAACCGCTTAGGAGGTCCAAGCCTGCCCAGGAATAGTGTGGTTAGGTTAACTGACCGTCCTGACATGACCATAGCAGTTTACCATGGACGTTATGCAACAAATAAATCAATAAATGATCAAACTTTAAAGTTAAAGCAGAATGTGTTGTGTTATTGTTTAACATCCACGGTAAACAGCTATGGTCATGTCAGGACGGTCAGTTAACCTAACCACACTATTCCTGCACTTACTTTCAACAGTAACTGACAACTGCCCTTCTTGAATCAGGGGAAGGGGAAATGAATGTAAGTGGCTGGACCGGGTATCAAACCCAGGACCTCTGGCTTACATGTCAGGCACCCTATGGACTGCGCTATGCGGCCCAGCTAAAGCAGAATGAGGTAGTGTATCAAGCAATTACAGAATTAGAAGCACTTCTTAAAAAGCATGTCAAATCCTTAAAACTTTAACCAGTCTGGCCACTTATAACACAGCTGGGCAGGGTTGTTCAAAACTAATAACATCTTTTCTTCTGTTAACAAGAAGTTAAATCTTCAGATGTAATAATCTTAAGGACAAAAGTTCTGCACGAATGTTAAAAGAACATCCTTGTAGAACTTTTGTCCTTGAGTATATAAAAAACCTACCTTTTTAGCCGAAAAAATGTGAAAAGCTTTTGCATTGCAACTGTATTAGTTTAATGTTACAGAGCTCTGCTAATCAGTCATCTCTTCAAATAAAAAGGATGCAGAAAAGAATTGGAATCGATATTTTGAACATAGAATACAGAGGATTTTACACAAGTGTTCATTTCATTTGAAATTTATGAAACAAGCTTTTGGTGAGTTTCATAAATTTCATATGTAATGACCACAAGTGTAAGGTTCTGCTTATCATATGAGTTATGACCCTTTATATCGCCTTCGAAATGAACTTTATTTCAATAAGAAAACGCATTGTTGACATGGACGTTGTCAATGACGTTACATGTGCGCGCCAAAGTGTTATTACACGTGTGGCCATACAATTTTTAGCTCGCCTGAACAAAAGTTCAGGAAGAACTATTGTTCTAACCTTAGTGTCCGCGTCAGCGTTCGGATTGGATGTTTTGGTTAAAGTTTTTAAACACCTATAATTTCCTTAACCCATGGATGGATTCTTTTGATACTTGCACTGTAGTTAGATATTGGTCTAAAGTTTAACAGGGTACAACCCCCACCCCACTCACTGACCATGATGTCAAGGTCATGGACTTAGAAAACTAGGAGTCTTTTTGGGACTGGATGTTTTGGTTAAAGTTTTGTAAAGCCCAATATCTCCTTAACCCATGGATGGATTCTTTTGATACTTGCACTGAAGTTAGATATTGGTCTAAAGGTTTCGAAGGTACTACCCCCACCCCCCTCAGTGACCTTGAAGTCAAGGTCTCAGACTTAGAAAATTGTCTTTTTATTGAGTGGATGTTTGGGTTAAAGTTTTTGAAAGACACATATCTCCTTAACCCATAGATGAATTCTTTTTATATTTGCACTGTAGTTAGATCTACAGAGTACTACCCCAACCCTGCTCAGTGACCTTGATGTCAAGGTCAGGGACTTAGGAAATTTTTATCTTTATTAAAGTTTTGTAATTGCATACTGATTCATAATGCTTTGCAGAGATTTAGTTTATACTTGAACTGATGTTAGACACTTTCTTGAGTTTTCACAAAACACCTTACACTTACCCCCCTGGATGACCTTGATCGACTTAGAATTTTGTCTTTAAGACTTTGGTAAAAGTTTTATATTTATTGAAGACATAATTTCACAGTGCCACGATGATGGATAGGGATGTAATGATAGTCCATAAATGACAATTGCGATAGTATTGACATTGCAAGAAGTACCATTGCGATACTATTACTATTGCAGGTTGCTATTGCAATGCATTGCGATAACTATTGAGGACAGATTTTGTATCCAGAAACTTAGCTTTTCTGTATAAAACCCTGGTATGTTCACAAATTTACGCTGAAAAGCATTTTTTAATGACTGTTGTATCACAACATGCACACCTTGACTACAAAATACAAGAAAATATTATTTTTCATTCTTTGGAATCCATATGCATAAAATTCTATTATTCTTTTAGCTAAAGACTTCTTTCAAGAAATAGATGCATGTCTAGAAACTCAGGGATCACGCTAGGGGGCGACTAGGGCGAAATGGGCGCCCTAGGTAGCAAAACTTCGCCCTGGGAGGCTGTAAGGGCGATAAAAACTTCGCCTGAAAGTTTGGGAATATTTTTTAAAAGCTGCAACTTGTTTTTCAAAGTTCGTCACACAAACGATTACAAAAGTTTAGAAGTAGTATTCAACTTTAATAATTCGCATGAAAAGGAAGTTTCCTGACTAGTAAGAGATGCAGAACAAAGTTTGGATAGTGTTTGGCCCATTTGGCATTAATTATTTGTTCCCAAATTGCCTAAAATCGGACATACCGCCGATGTCATATGTTTTCGTGGGTCATTAAAAACGGTAATTATTTCGTCAAAAACTTCATAAAAATGAGGTTTAGTGACTAGGAGAAGCTGTAAAACAAAGTTTGGACAACAATTAAAATTTTTGGCATAAATTATTTGCCTGATTTTGTTTCAACATTAGTCTGATTTTGTGTTGAAACAGAGTGGGTGGGGTAATGGATATTGGAATTCCATTTATTTCATACTAATGATATATACCAATAGTGGGTGGGCAAGGGATTCCGGGATGTAATTAATGCTACATGTACCCTCCTACTGTTTGGCCTAGTAAATTTCTTAATTATTTCAGTTTGTGTGTCTATCTGTCTCATAGAATTATAGACTGGGACTGGCATCGGATTTACCCATCCATCCGTTGTATATACCAATGAAATAATATTGGTAAACTTCTCCGGTGAGTTGAAAAACTTCTCCCTATTTCTGCTGAAGGGAGAAGTCACTTCTCCCAAAATTTCTGGGCTAGCTTGATCCCTGGAAACTATTGAAACTATTGCGATATTGGAAACACTATTGCCGATAGTATTGACATTGCAGCTTTCCCTATCGATAGTGACTATTGCCAATGTTACTATTGCGATATATCGATAGTCCGATGTATTGTTACACCCCTAATGATGGACTCAGTTTATACTAATACTTGGACTGAAGAGCTACCCCTCAGTCTTTTTTTTTTTACCTCAAGCTCATGGACTTTGAAATTTCATTTTGAAGTTTTATGCATAGCAGTCCACACCACCATAGCGGCTGTGTGATGGGCAAGCACCATTTCAGGCGAGCTATGCTGTCAGGCGACAGCTCTTGTTATGACACGACGTTATCCACTGAATAGCAGCAATGTCATATGATAAATTGTGTTAAATAAATGATGCATCAGTTGAAGGCTCAGACCAGCCTGCTAAAACCTGGTTATAAACCAGTCTTTATTCTGGCATATTTTAGATGAAACTGTATGGTGGGCCAGGCAGCAAAAAGGCTTCACGTGACCCAACACAACCAAAACGACCACTCTCAGGGTATTTCTTGTTCTTAGCAGACTTCAGAGCAAAAATGGCAGGCTCCAACATGGAACACAAAGAAATCCTAAAATTAGGTAAGTCCATTTAGCTGTTTCATAAGAATTAGGGTTCTACTTTTGAAGGAAATCCTGTACATAGGAACTAGTTTTTGCATTACTTCAGAGTTTAATCCCATTAGGAAGGGATGCAAAACTGATAAGAGTTGATTGTATAAGTGATGAGTTACTTCCCCTGAAAGTATAATCATTCATCGTAAGCCAGAGCCCAACACATGGAGCTCTGCAGTCATCCTTTGTAAAAAGTTTCTAAGAATCATTAGGCACTGCTGCTTGAATTGGGAAAATGTCAAATGGTTTTAAAGGACTACATGAAGGTGCGATAAGAAAACAAAGATCTAGATTAGGATCATGGATTTTGAAAATAAAGCTCTTAAGAGGGTGTTCTGTAGTTGCATTACTCTTTTTCTTGTGTCTTTGCAGCGGGTAAAGAATGGTCAGAATTAACAATGGAGGAAAAAACACCATATGAGAAGCAGAGCCAAGAGGAGCAGAGGAAATATGAAATAGCCATGGCTGAATGGAGAAGGGTAAGTCATTGCTCCAGATAATATAATTGAAGATAAGTTTCCATGTATCTGTATAAAAACATACATTGTGAGCCCTCATTTGAACCGTCTCGCTTAGACTGTGAGCTCTAGATTAGAGGGGTATTTGATGATAACTGAGGAATAATTTTCTTTATTTCTCATTGAAACCATATGTTGTGACGACTCATATGAACCGTCTCATTGAGACGGTTCAGATGAGGGGTCACAACGTACGTTTTTATCCAGTATAGACAAAAGTTATCCCTAATTAATCACCAAATACTCCCTCTTATCTAGAGCTCTGCAGTGAGAATTTTCAAATGAGGGGTCACAACATATGTTTTCATTGAGAAATACAGAACTATCCTAGAATTGTCCTCAAAAATCCACCTTATCTGGAGCTCCAGTTGTAATAGAAATGGTTGCCTGCATTGTATTTCTTCTGTTATATGCAACATTGGTCCACGTAGCACCAGGTAAAGAAATATTATACTATTCGGCATATGAAATTTGATGGTAGATTTCCTTTTCACTCCATTCTTAGCTGTGTCTTTACTTAACATCTGTTAGTTTGTGAAAGCCTTTTAGGAACCTGTTCATATGTGAACATAGCATTACTGCAGGATGTAGCGCTTCAGGTCCGAAAACAGATAATGGAGGGACAGTTTCTGAAACTGTAGCCCTCATTAAAGACAAATATTCTTGTTTATTGGCTGTCATAATCCTGTTATGCAACAGTCCAGTGACAGTGCTGTTTCATCAAAGGGAAATATCCCATCTCATACAGGTTCTGACATAAAAGGGTCATAAAACTATTAACTACTGGGGGTGTGTTCCATATAGTAGAGAATATTTGTCTTTAAGAGCATGTCAGTGATTGACCACAGCATAGGTATTTATGGAGAAACAGCAAAAAAAAAAGGATTTTCTCGCTGTAATTTGAATCATATTTGTGACACTTAAATTTTCAAGAAATGCTTATTTTCATGAACTGGAGTAAAGCAAAATTAGTGGGAAATTTAAAGCCCTTTGGGGGACCATCTCTGCTTTTTCTATGTTTACAGCCCTTCCAAATGTTTGTCAATTTTTACAGGTAAGAATTTGACATCCTATGAGCTTATCCTTTCCTGTAAAGGTAGATCCCATTTTAAAGGAATCATCTAGAGACGCAAACGGATACTAATATGCTTAATAAAGTATAGGGATCCTTAAAAATTATTAATTTTCCATTTGGGACAAATGGAAAATTAATGTTTTTTAGGGGTCCCAATACATGCGCACTTAATGGTAATCACAGAAATTGCAAAGTTTTGGGAAAGTAAAACTTATGTGATCTTTCTCTGATTTTCAGTACTCTTATATGGTTCTGTGCTTCTGATTTCAGTCCGGTGGTGGTGGTGGTGCACAAATGATGAGTTCCAATGGGGCCAATGCACCAATAGAAATTGATGACGATGACGAAGAAGAGTATGAAGAAGACGAGTGAACCAAGAGTTATTCCCCCCTGAAAATATGGTGTAATAGTGTATACACTTAAAAGTGTATAAAAACGCGGGGAATTTACCCTGTAATTGTTGTGGCCTTTGGGGCTCAGTTTTAGTACTAACACCCTAAAGCTGATTTCTTGGTCAATAGAAATCATGATAAAGAAAAATAGATAAAGTTGTAATTCTGTGCTTTTAAAGTAAAGGAATTACCCCAGTCTATTAGGGAATTATTTCCCTAAAGAAGCTAAATTGGTAGACATAATAATAAAATGCCTCTGCGTAGACCAGAATGATGTATAAACTGAAATCAATGGACACGATGTCTCGGAATATGACCTTAGTTCATTTGAATCAAGTTTTTAGTTTGCTGGTATACAAGAATTGAAACCTTGGTCAACCCAGACAACAGGGTCCCTGTTCAGATTTAGATCTGTGGTGCACTATTTTCCCGCAAGGTGATAAGGCAAGCTACACTGTCCTATAACATACCTTGTTTTAATTATTGTATTTATTGGGTTATATAAGACAGGGTTTTTTCCCTTTCAAAACAAAAACCCAGCTCTGTATTATAACAGACTCTGTTTTAAGGTGACTGGTTACATTTCCAGGCATAGCAGCTGTATTAGTTTGAATTTTCCCTTCTTCTAAATTAGGGTTACCTCTTGAAGAGTAGTCCTCTTTAACCTCTATGCACTCAGAACAGCCAAAACTCTATGGAGTTTTGGCTGTTCAGAGCACATTAGGGTTAAGTTCCCTTTGTGGAAGGGCCTTGTTGGTCAGGCAAGCTGACAAGAATTTACAATACATTTGGTTGCTTCTGTCCGTTAGAATGACAGAAAATTTTGAGGTGTACACATTTATTATAATTTCATGTACATGTAGTTAAGAGTGTTAGTAGGATGTAGAACAAATCAAAACAAATACTACAGAGATGTTGATGAATATTTGATGATTTATTCTGGGATAATTGTTAAGCATAAAATTGTGTTCAGGCTCTTAAAAACTAGGTAGAAGTAGTGTTCTAACAACAAATCAGAGCAGAGGTTATATGGAGAACTAAGAAAAAAATTATCCCAGCTGCATCATTATCAAGCATTCCTGTACTAAGAGCATAAATGTCACAGTCAAAGGAGCAAGATCTGTAGGCCTGTCCAGAGCTCTAGATAAGAGGGCGTATTTGGTGAGAATTAGGGATAATTTTTGTTAACTCTGCATCAAAACATATGTTGTGACCCCTCATCTGAACCGTCTCGTCGAGACGGTTCAGATGAGGGGTCACAACATATGGTTTCAATGATAAACAAGAAAAATTATCCTTAATTATCATCAAATACTCCCTCTTATCTAGAGCTCTGCTGTCTGCAGCAGTGCAGAAATGAAGTGGTTGTGCCATGTGTACTATGTTGCCAGTTTGTTTTTCAGTTTATCTTTTGTTTTTTTCCCCACCGGAGATGTTGTATGTTGTCATTAAAGATGTCTGACTTAAGTGGAAAGACTCATGATTGATTTTATAGTATTACTATACAGGTTGTATACAGTTTTAAAATTGGTAATCAAAGGCACAATCCATTGCTGGTTTGGTATTGATATATTATTTAAGTCCAAACTAAACCTCAGTCCAGAATGAAACACCAGTGATCGATAGATTTTACCAAAGACTTGTAGCAGTACATTAGAAACCTATTGCAACTAGACCAACAAAAACTCCATAGAGTTTGTCCGTTCTAAATGCAGTAGGGATAATTGAATTTTGGTCTGTGTTGCAGAAGGGGAAATGGCATTTTCTAAACTTTGCTTTCTACCAAATCTCCACATTACTATCTGTGATTTTTACCACCAAGAGCTACCTTTAAAGGTAGAGTTTAAATTTAATATGAGACTTTTTTTTTCACACAGATACAATATTAAAGTTAACTGATACTATACACTTGAGTTTTGGGTCATTTTATACCTTCAGTCATAATTATTTTCCAGTGCAGCTTTTGTTTTAATAATACTGCCCGGGTACTATTATACGTGGCCAGCGATGTTCTTGAAGACTTGGTAAATGGGTACACTTTCAGGGGAAGCAACTCTGCAATTTTCGTTTGTGCCTTCATTATCGTTGGGGATCATCTCTTCAAGGAAATACATGCAGTTAGCTTTTCTACATGCAAATTCTTTCCTTCAAGAGTAAACCACACTTTAGAAGGAAGGGCTGTGTTGTCAGAGTCTGACAACACAGCCCTTCCAAAGTGTGGTTTACTTTTGAAGGAAAGTCTGACTCAGACTGTCATGAAAGTTGTTCCCACTTCTGTAAAGGACAGCAAAAAAACAGAGAGTGTATCCATATACCTGGTAAGATCCAGAGCTCCAGATAACAAGATATTGAGGATAATTCAAAGATAGTTTTTCTTATTTTTCAACAAAAACATGTTATGACAGTCTCCTCATTAGAACCTATCATGAAGATAGTTCTGAGGGGTCATTATGACCATTTGTTGGGAAGCCTCATTAGAACTCTTTGTGAGGCAGTTCTAATGGGGGATCTTACCATATATACTGGACCAGGTGCAGAATTTAAAAAACAAAAATATTAGATACTCTGTATCTGTAACTACATGTACTGCCTAGTAACATAGCCGTTAGGTTACAATTCATTATGGTCTTGACTGCATATGTTTTGTCTGAAATATTTTTACGACACTGCTGATGAAGAAAAGCAGGTCCTATATGACTTAGGCATCAGGCTGCTTGATTTTTGTTGTGTTTTTGGAAAGAGAGAGAGAGTGTGTGCAAGCTAATTGCCAGTATTTTAGTGAAAGCCAGTATATGTTGATCGATTATTTGGTCTGAGTACAGTTATGATAAAGAAAATAAGTTACTGCACATGTAAAGTAGTTGACATGGATCAACTCCAGCATCTGCATAGAATGTCTTCTGTGTTCCTTTGTATTAATTCTCCAGTTCTTTGTCGTATGGAAGACAGATCACACAGAAGAGTGTGAGTCATCACTTTACATGTATGTCAGGAATTAGAGTGTCCCTCTATAAGGATGCTTGTGATCTGGCTCTGACAAATGGTTGTCAAATTTATCCTATATTCTACCAAAAAGTCGAAAGTGGAATCCAAAACAGATCACTGCATTAACCCTATTGCACTCAGAACAGCCAAAACTCTATGGAGTTTTGCTGTTCTGAGTGCGATAGGGTTAAGGCAATTCATAATTCTCATTTCAAATTTTGTATTAAGAGCAGGGGATAAAGAGATTAATTGAAGGTAATTCTGGGATAGATCCTTTTAATAATTCTCCATCTAAACATAGGTTGTGACCCCTCGTTAAAAACATCTTGACAAGATGTTTCTAATGAGGAATTACAGCATATGGATATACGTTGTGACCTCTCTCATTAGAGCCGACTCATCAAGGCAGTTCCAAGGAGGGGTCACAATATGTTTTTACTGAGAAAGAAAGAAAAATGAGCTGCAACACGTCAAAACCAACAAAGTGGCACATGCACCCAGTGAAGACTCAAATCAGCCTGGGCATCCGCCCAGTCTGATCAGAGTCTTCGCTTTGCGGGGGTCTGTTGGTTTTGTTGTGTCGCAGCTCAAATATCTCAAGACTTACCATCAGAATATTTCCATATCTCCAGCCCTGTGAAAACCAAACTTATACTCCACAAATATTGGTTCAGAGCTCTAAGAGCTTTAATATTTATGTTTATCATCATTACCTGTGCCATGAGGAAATTTGCTGTAAGGCATGTGAAATGGGAAGACACAGACCAACCTGCATGTCGAAGCAGTCGTCACAATACACAATAGGTTCCTAAGGACTCAAATCTTGATGTCAGGATGCAGAAATGAGCAGAGTTCAAAAGTAATGATGACATTAGTGAATAGATTTTACGTTTTCAGACCTACTGTCTGCAAAATCACTGCCATTTATGTAAAAATGATGAGATCTTGCGTAGACTTAACAACTTGGTTAAACTAACAATGCTAACAGCTGTGTCTAGACTGCCAGTCTAACAGTTTCAGCATGCTGGCATCAGATGGGTCCTTACGAATATGTGTAGAGAAAAGCAGACTGATTCCACTTTGTTAAGAGAACATGGGCAGATCTGTTTAGGGGCAGAATTTCAGATATGCATAGGATTTTATGTTAAATATGAAAAAAAAATTCTTCCAATTCTGTATGAAAATGTATGTTGTGACCCTTCATTCCAAAAAAACTGCCCAGAATGAACCCCATTCCTCAGCCACTGTTGTATTGCATCATCATTTTTGATAGAGAAGAGTATGCAGCTTCTTGGAAATTAGCCAGAAATTGGAAAGGCTTCTCACTAGTGGCTAGTACTTTTGCCACAAAGTGTTGCATGGTCAATGCTGCTATTAGATGTTGTACATCTAGTTGTTCAGGACAAATCTACTTAGAAAACCAAAGCAGAAAAAATAAATCCCCATCTAGTGTTGAGGGATTGTGCCAGAACACTGGTTTTGGAAAAAGAAAAGATCTGCTCAAACTTACCTGAATGCAAATGCATATCAACATCTAGACACCATTCTTGAACAGGAAAATTCTGTTCGTAATGAATCAGATTCTTCTGTTGATTTTAAAGACATCTCCAGTCATTTGTATTCTGATGTTGATTTATCCAATCAAAGTGAGTATAAAAAGTGGTTCACTCTTCTGAGAGTCATTTTCTTTTGGTTTTGGATAGTATCCTTAATTGTTATACAGAACCAAAATGGTAACTCCCAAGTACTGTACTACCTGTACAAACTGTACAGAAAGTTTGACTAAGAAGCTGTAAAGGCTGTAGATTTGTAGCTAATGCATATAAAACATGAGATGGAATGGCAAACAGTTTATACCCTGATCAGATGGCTCCTTTGCTCAGACTTCCATGTCCCAATTCTTAGAGGGAAGTTGTGTGTAGTGGTAGACCACTTGATACTGTGGTTGCATGGCGGTGTTATCAGTGTGAGACTGATAGGTGGTATTTCAGGCAGTTTTGCTCGTAGCCGGGCCGCGTAGCGCAATCGGTAGGGCACCTGACTCATAAGTCAAGAGGTCCTGGGTTCTAAACCTGGTCTGGCCACATTCATTTCTCCTTCCGCTGTTTCAAGAAGGGCAGTTGTCAGTTACTGGCGAAAGCATGTGCACTTAGTACTGGTTAACCGCTTAGTAGGTCTAAACCTGCCCAGGAATAGTGTGGTTAGGTTAACTGACCGTCCCGACATGACCATAGTTGTTTACCATGGACTTTAAGCAACAAATCAATCAATCAATCAATGCTCATTGTACTATAGTCTGTTTTTGCCAGTAGTATGTGTGTGCAAAAAAGTAAACTGTGGAAGTCTACAAAATAATGAGGAAATTCTTGTAAGGCATCACAGTAAGGGGTCACAACATTCATGTGTGTTCATACGGAGAAATCAGGGCCCAGTTGTTCAAAACGAACGACAACTTTAGTTAACATATTGAATTTTCAAAATGCATTTTGCATAAAGGCACCGACATTTTTTGCTGAAAAAATGTGAGGAGCTTTTGCAGTGCAAAAGCTTCTCTCATTTTTTCAGTAAAAAAGATACAAGCGAGCTTGATTTAATGCGAACTGGAATGCTTAACAAATCCATGGCTAATGACCTCATTAAGCTAATGATGCTTCGGACAGCTTGGCCCAGAAAAACTATCCCATCAGATACTTCGATAATCTTGACCTCATGAGACTTTAAGCACATGCAATACAGCACTTTTCCTCATGGTATAGCTCTCAGTTGTCATCTTGTATGTTTTATTGTCAGTTTTACCAGACATCGAATCATACAAATTTTTACGTTTATCTTTTTTTGTCATTGTCAGTTTTACATCATCAATTTGTTAATAAATATGTTTATACACCACAATGTGGGATTTGTTATCATTGAGGTTCCAGAAACAGAGAAAGTTGAAAAGTTTAGTCTACAAACCATGTCATACTGATCAGTAGGGGGTTTCCATGATAATTTGAAGATGATATTTCTTTGCCATATTTATTTGATTATAAGACAGGAGTTTATCCTTTCAAAATAACTGCAGATGTGTAAATCAGTATTGTGAAATTCAGCCAGGAGATGGCTTTTTCCCTTCTAAAACTCAGAAAAATCTAAATCCATAGTAACAAATCTCAGCTCTGCAGGAGATATGCATCAAGTTTAAAAACCAGGCTCATTTGATTTCACAATCGCAGAACTGTGTGAGGTGTGTTATATGGGTAAACCTTATATTTCCACCATTTTTACTCGCCTGCACAAGAGGGAGCTATTGTCGCCCCGATGGTGGTGTGGATGTCACAAAAGTTTTACTTCCAAGTTTTTTTAATGTGATGGGCAAGGTGCTGTCAGGCAAGCTACCCTGTACACAGACAGGTCTTGGTACCAGCAACAACTGTGACCCTATCTGCTTCCTTGAATGATGTACCCCTCCAAAAACGGAGATAATTCTTGAAGGAAACAATTTGCTCCTTGAAGAGCCAGTCTTTCCTTTAAGAGCTTCTCTACTCTTAGAATGGAGGCAAAAATGAAAACAGTTTCTTACCCTGAAAGTGTATCCATTCCCACTAAAAGGGGTTTTAACAACCTTGAATCCCTCCCAAACATGAATATTTAGGATGAAGAAAGTGGCAGTGATACTTGGGAAAAATTTGATTCCAGACAAAGCCGCTTCCCTTTAACTTTTGCTTGAAAGTGGAGGAAGAGCAGAAATTCTTTCACCAAAAAGCAAAGGTAATGTATTATATGTATTGGGGAAAGAACAGCCAGATGCAGAAGGCAGAAGTCTGGTTAGGCATGCCAGCAACTGGTTTTATGAGACATCCAAGGTAAGAAAAGATTGATGCCACTGAAAAAAGAAGGTCTATTACAAAATAGAACTGTCTGTGAGCACCAGCAGCCATTTCTTACAGTCATTTTCTGATAGAAACTTAATTTACATGTTGACCTTGAACATAAGTCCAAGATCACCAAAAGCTGACATGGGCCCAGGTTCACAATCATTCTCAAGGTTAAGGACCACCTTAAAGTTTAGGTGGAAATTTTCGCCCTCAGAAAATCCATATTTAAACCATATTTAAAATTGCAGTTTTTACGGGAATCTACTGACAATTGTCATAGAAATGTAATACTAAAGAAAAATTAAATACATTTAGTTTCTGTAAGCTTTTATTTACACATGAAATTTTACACCTTAACTTTAAGGTCGTCCTTAAGTTTAAGGAATGATTGTGAACCTGGGCCCAGGTCACTATAATAAAAGTTTTGTTCAAAATATATAGGTTAAGCAGATGGTGCAAGAGTTACTTTCAGAGGAAATATTGAATATCCTGTGACCTTAAAAATCCGGTCAAGGTCACCAAAACCGGTCAGCTCTTGTTTGGTACAATGATATACATATTAAAGTCTGGTGAAACTCCTCTTACTGGTTCCAAAGCTATGCATACGAGAAAAAACAGACTGTACCCTCCTCTGGTCGTGAAAATAGGCTCGAGGTCACAAAAATCAACTCTACCCAAATTATTTTATGAAAATGAAACATTGTAAGCCTTTGTGTGACATTGAACTTAAGGTCAAGACCACAAAAGAGCATCATTGGCTCTTCAAACGGATATACTCCTGCAAGTTAGGAAAAAATCCACCTATGGTACTAGAAAGCGAAACTTCCAAACGGTCACTCCATGCAAGTTCATGAGATTGACCTTAGTCAGAAACCAAAGTTGTACATGTCAAAAATTTGATACTATTAGTCTGAGATAACCCACAAAATATATGCAAATATCGACTCGCGTAGACGCGCCGGATTTACCTCCGCCCCTCTCTCTCTCTCTCTCTCTCTCTCTCTCTCTCTCTCTCTGCTTTACTCCCAGTTGATGTGGTCAGTTTCATTTCATGTACCTTCGATTTGTGCGCAAGATTCTCTCAATCCCCACAAATGATGCGATCTTTTATGCATTTTTCACCCTGGCGTGCGCGTGACTCCCATCCCGCCCCTTTCTATGTCTCATGCCCCCAAAATGATTTGATCATTATTTCATTCCATTTATATCTTTTTTACTCTCCATCCCTCCCCACTCTCACTCCCCGACCCACTCCCCAAAATGACTGCATCATTGTTTCAGTTCATGTATGTTCTCTACATTATTTGCCCTTGAATTATATTGCTGGATGCAGTCAAATAACAAGTTGGAAAAGGGCAATTAACGTAATTTATTGGGTTTTCTTTATTGTTCATGGTAGACAAGTATACCAACAAATGACACTGTAGCCCAGTCAGAATTGAAACTCTTCAAGTGCTTTCTAATGGTTCCAAATATTCGTGAAATAGCACAGGAGAAAAACACAAGCACCAGAGCTGGATAAGCGCTGTCTTCCAATCTTGAAAAATCGCAGAAAACACTTACAAAATCCAGGCCATTTCGAATCTCTCCCGCCCTTACATTGTCCTTAAAGGGCAAAAAGAACAGATGGCAATATATGTCTTAATTCGAGCTGATTCTGAGCAGTGACCTATAAATACATAATATATAGGTCACTGTTCTGAGGAAACAATATTTAAATACAGTTGAATCAATGTTGATTCTGTGAACTTTCTACCGTGCTGTGTGTCTCCTTGAGAATCATACCCAGCAGGCACATGACGTCGTAATGATGTCGTGCTGACGTCGATGCGACGTGATGACGCCGCAGCGACGTCAGTATGACATCATTCCGACGCAATGTGTCCGCTGGGTATCCTGTAATCTTTATGAATTTCTGTCCAATGCCATTTCCACATTCACATCATGTAATTCTCTCTCCTTAAGTGTTTGGAGTAGACATACCTTGCAGATTTAAATACCGCTCGACACATTTGTAAAGGGTTTGCTTATAGGGAGCAAATTCTTTCCTGCCAGAGTTGAGCCCACATGAGGGGGGGGGGTAATGACAAGAGTTGCTTCCCCTGAAATTGTATCCGTTCACCTCAAGGATTGTATGACGATTTGAGAACAGATCAGATCTGTTTACATGCACATGCTTAGGATGTATAAATGATAGTTTACAGAATAACAGCTTTGGCTAATGCGGTGCTCCTTCAGAGGAGGAATATTAAACGAAAGAAGACAAAAGTCCCCTCTGGAGCCTCACACATCAAGAGTTCTCGTTCTTGTTGCTCTTCTATGTCAAAAGTTAGGAAAGGTCTATGCAGACGGAAATCCAATAATTGACATTTAATTAATTTTAGATTGTTACTTGTAAGGCCAATTATCATTGTCTTAAGGCCTAATTTGATTTACCACAATCTCGAGGTAATAAACCTTGATATGACCAGTCTGTCATTACAATTCCATGCTTTCTGGCCTCACACGGAAGGAGGAATTCCACCCTATGATGACTAATTGCTAGCGTGTTCTTTGTTTCTCCATTGGCTCCTGAGATTCTGAAAATTAGGTCAACTCCAGAACTAAAATGTGCATTACGTCAGCTATTTCTGTATACAATATGAATCTGGCTGTGTGTAAGTGTTTCAGACTTTGAAATTTCAAGTTAAATATTATTTTACAATTGAAACAGTCTGTTGATCTTGTAGAAATGATGTCCTTGCATACAATCTAATCAATGAAAACATCCTCTTTTTCTCTTTCAGAAAAATAAAGAACTGACACTTGTTGTTGTCCTTGAATTTTGTTGAATGGCCACAGCTTTACGTTAAGTGACAATTATCAGTCTGAGGGTAGTGTTTCCCTGAAAAATAGTTAATTTCATGCTAGATTTTTCTAGATAAACTCAGTGATCAGTCGAAATGTGACTATATGCAGCTTACTATGTTGATAATTATAACTCAGAGATACTGTCCCAGAAAGCGGGAACTAAAATGTGTGTTGAATGGCAAGAGAATTTTTCGAAAACCTGATCTTCTCGGAAATGGAAAGATTGGCGGCTAGCTCCACTGCTGCTGGTCAGTCCAATGTTGATGACGGTAGTGCTGATGAAGGAGACTTCTTTGACGCCATTAAAAATGGCCTCAGAAATTATAAAAGTATTTTCGGGCTGTTGCCATTCAGACGTAAGGGAAAGACTGAAGAGGAGCAGTGTCTTCAGCCACAGGAGCATATTGAAATGGCTCATCTGGACTATATTGTTGATGGGGAGTACCAGGGTACCATACTCCGAGCACCTGCAAGAGGTCATGATTTCAGGGCCCAACAGCTGACAAATCCTACATGGTGTGATGCTTGTGGAAATTTCATATGGGGTGTTTACAAACAGTGCCTTAAATGTGAAAGTAAGTATAAAATTAGTAGAGGTAATATCACTACCTTAGTCCGCTGGACACAGTAGTAATTCCTCTCTATCATTTTAATACTGCAGTAGAAAAGTGGTCAAAAACTTATTTTATAAAGTTTTCACTGAAGTTCACTTAAAGACTAATAAAATGGTGTTAAATGAGCTATTACAGTATGAAATTCTATCTAAACCCAGCCCTCAACCCTGGAAATGAACAATTTTAAGGGAATTTACTTCAGTACAAAACGTAGGGGTACGAATCACCATGCATCTTTTTAAGTATTTTAAAGCCGAGTTTTCATAAATTTATCATGCTGTAATAGTTCAGTTAAGTATAATTTCATTAACATCTAAGTTATTTTCTTTCGATATTCTGTGTAATATAGCTTAATGTACGAAAAGTGAATCACTTTTCAACTGCATCATTAAAATGATCCTAAGGAATTACTACCGTGCCTGTGAAGGTTAAGGTAGTATTATTATTTCTCAGGGATCAAGCTAGACTCAAAGTTTAGGGAGAAGTGACTTCTCCCTCCAGCTGAAATAGGGAGAAGTGACAGCCGTGAAGGGAGAAGTGGTATTGCACGATTATGACATTTTTCATTCAGTTTTAAAGAAAAATAGCTATTATGCATACTATTAACATTAAATTGAAAGATTAATAAGCTGCAATGGGTTTATAGGGTAAATTGTCATAACAGCTTGTTTGTGGAATGATTTGATGAAAATTCTACCAAAAAAAAAAAAAAAAAAAATTTTTTTTTTTTTTTTTAGGGAGACTCCCACTTCTCCCTAAGCCCAATTTAGGGCGAAATTTCGGCCCCTAGGGCGATTATTTCGCCCAAATCGCCCCCTAGCTTGATCCCTGTTTCTAGTATAAAATATGTTCAAGTATTAGAGGTTCAGATAAAAGGGGTTAGTATTGGATTATTTTCTTACATGTATTTCTCATTAAGGTAATTCTAATGAGAGATCACAATTTATTTTAGGTTTAAACTTCAGAAATATCATCAAATACTCAGTTTATCTGGAGCTTTGCTAGTAATATACGTGCAATTTGGGTGCTTAAAGCAAATACTTCGTGAGACTTTTAAGACAATCCAAACATAGGATTAATTTGACTCACTGGTCTGTGTGTTCATATGAACGTATACAAGTGTAGTCTGTTATTTCCAATCCCCCTTATGTCTGAAATACACAAAGTGCAGTTAATCCTTGTAGGGCTGGTTTGATTGAGTTGATGCATCAAAAAATCAGCTGTTATGGTTTTATGACACAGTATCGCAATTTCTGCACCAAAACATTGATGCATGGTAATACTTAAAGATTAAGATTCTGTGTTAAGTTTGTATTCTTTTGTTTGAATACATATATTTAGTAACTGCCCAATGAAACTTTTGATTATATGACTAGGTTAATCTGGATCCTGCTGCTGACCAATGGTCAAGGTCATCAACATAAGAATTTATACAACAGTTGTGTTAAGTTTGTATTGTCTTGTTAGTCTTGTTCTGATAGAAAACAGTCTGGATGCTGCTGCTGACTGCCGGTCAGGGTCACAGATTTAGAGAAGGATTTATGTGACTGAAAGATTAATTCTTCTGACTTCAGATCATGGGGGTTAAAGATTTGAATCCTGCTGGATTTGAGATTCTGTCCAAACCAATTGGTGTTTCATTGCACTGAGGCTTTTATAGTCACCCTCCCGATATCTTAGTTGACTGAAATACTGTTGAAAAGGACATTAATCTGCAAGTCAGCTGTCCATTTTTCCATCACAGACTTAGAAATTTGTGCATGATTTGTATTAAATTTTGAAAGTCTATATTATAGACTCTCAAAATTTAATACATATCATGCACAAATTTACTCTATATACTTTGGTTGATAAGTGTAAAATTGGTTCATGGAACCTTTTGATATGTAATTTGGCTTACTTCTAGCTTCATAGGAGTGGCAGTAGTGTAGTGGTTTATGCACTAGACTACCAATCCAGTGGTCACAAGTTCAGTCCCCAGCTCCTCCAGTCTTTTGAATAGACTTTAAATTGATGTCCCATCTCTGTCTGCCCTATATGTGTTGATGGGATGTTTAAGTTTATTCACTCACTCTTGCTTCATACCTTGGGCATAATTTCAAACATGGAATGGAATGGGCTGGCAGGATAATCTCTTCCATTTCTTTCCATGGATTTAGGATGGCACACTTACAGGAAAGAATAGACTAGCCCTAGTCTGATCAGGGCCTGACAAATCAAATTTTGATCTACTTGTCTGGTGGACAGCTTCTGATCAAAAAAGCTGAAATACATGGGTTTTCCCTATATAATTAAATTCATACATTTTTCTGGGCAAGTAAGAAAAAATTTTACTTGCCCAGCAAAAATTTCAACTTGTCCCGGGCAGCCGGACAATGGATTTGTCAGGCCCTATCTGATAATGAAAAGGTTTACCATTTATAGAAAAAGAATTAATTTTTCTTTGTATCTTTTTTTTGGCAAGTCTATAAAACTCGAATCTGCTCCTTTTCTGATATATACATTATCAGGCGAAGAAGTCGAGCTATAAATATAGACTAGCTGTAGGGACTGGAAAAATAAAATGGCTGACTGATATAACTTCTTCGCCTAGTGGCTAGGCTAAGGAAAGACAATTGGAAGTGATCTATAAGAGCAGATTCTTTTCTGTAACAGTTCCATCTCAGGCTCTGGAAGCAAATTGTCATTAATGGACTGTAGATTGTCTCATCAATTCTATTCCACTCCATTCCATTCTAGATTTTATTCTATGCTGATTTCTTGACCCTGGCTGGACATGCTGGATGCTGCTACTGATTTTAAGTCAAGGTTACATACTTAAAAAATTCTGTTTGACTGTGTGATAAATGTTTGTGTTATGTTGTTTTCTTTTTAAAATGTATTGGAAATTCTTGAAGGTTTGTTGCTGGGTTTTATATTGCCTGTCTGTCTATTTGTGTGTCCATCTGCAGCAGTCAGCTTTCATTTTGTTAGGTGTTGGCTCTGGCAGGGGGTTTACATGAGTCCCTACTCACTTGCCTTAGTATTACATTAAATCTTAATGTTAAGTTGGATTTTATTAGGTGGATTCACTGGCATAGGTGGACAGAAGCCCATGCTCAGTGCTGTGGTTGTTCTATTTACATTTGAGCCAAGACACGACAAAACCAACAATGTGGCATGTGCACCCAGCAAATTTTCAGATCAGCTGGGCATTCACCAGCCTGATCAGAGTCTTCGCTGTCGGCATGGAGCTAGCTTAGACCCTTAGCTACCCTTTAAGCACACCGCGAAGACTCTGGTCAGACTGGGCGGATGCCCAGGCTGATCTGAGTCTTCACTGGGCGCACATGCCACTTTGTTGGTTTTGTCATGTCACGGCTCATTTCACTGATCCTTCAATTTTGTAACAAAGTGCTGAAGTTGATATGCAAATTTAGATTAATGCATGTATCTGGTTTGCACTTTATTCTTTTTGAAAAATGATACTGTTTGAGCCATTAGAATTTGTTCTGTTCAAAACTATTTTTTGGGATTGTATGATCTGTTTGAGAATTTGAGTCATTGTTATTCGAGCTGTGGGTGCACTTTTATGTTTTATATAAGATTGCATGTTCTGTAATAATTCTAGATATTGGGACAGATAGGACTGAGCAAATAGTGCAGACCAGCTCAGACTACTCCATATTGAGCAGTGTAGTCAGGGTCAGCACTGTTTGCCATTCCATCTGCACCTTCTATTAATAACGACATTCACAAAAAAACAAATTAGTCTATATTTAAGACATTTACAGTAATTGATTTATGTATCCCAATTTTAAAAATTTTAGCGGTAATAAGCATAAGGCTTGGCCTGTCATCATAGTTTGAAGGTACCACCAAAGTTCAAGCCAGTGATTCTGAGAAGTTTGCGAGAAAAGTTGGCTAGTTTGCTACTCCTTATCTATAGAGTAAAAAGCTATTGAGTTAAAAGCTAGAGTTTTGAGGAGAAAAAATGAAATATGCAGGAAGAGCTGGGGTTTTGAGAAGAAATCAAGTGCCACAGGGAAAAGTTGGTGACATCTGAAAGGGCAAATGTACTAAATTTGGCTCAGATACTCAGACACCTTAAACCTTACTTTTAATAGACTTTTTCAGAGTTGGTCAGTTTCATTTTTCGTGTTAAGGGGTTTATAATAATAAAGATTTAAGGGGCTCCTGAAAATAGTCAGTTGCTTGGCAGATTCCGGTGATTGAGTTAGAGAGTGATGTGTACTGTTTACCTTACTCACTTAGAGTTTTTAAAATTAACATGTATTTGTAGTTATCAGTCTGCATATTCAAGGTTCGTGGAGACACCTGGTTTGGCCCCTGTTTTTACCAGGAAGAAAACTTAAACAATAGTATTGCTTCCCATGTAGATAAATCCTTCAGATATGGGGCAAGATTTAACTAGCAAAGATTTTGCTATCTGAGGGCAACCTTTGAAGGAAAGAATTTAATCTCTGAGAGAGCAAATTCTTTCCTCTTAAAGTTGCCCCATATCAGAAGGGAGGTAAGGATTAATTGATCAGATTGATCTCCTTTGGAGGTGTATCCATACACCTATAATGTATTCCTCGATTTCCTTTCCTTGACTGGGCGGTACTTATTTCTGACCTTCCCCTCGACAAGTATATTTTCTAAAAAGGTATAATGCGGTAATGATTTTATGCTCACTCGCGCAGAACAAAGCTCACCTTTACAAATGGCATGGAATAATCGGAAATTGCACAACAATCTTCTTTTTTTCTTCTTTCAACCCAGCATACATACATCGTCTAAACAACGTTGTGACGACGTCGAAGCAACATTATGATGTGGGAATAACCTTGCATAGACGTCAATAAAGTGTCATAACGTTGCATCGATGTTCTTCCAACGTTGTTTCGATGTAGTGTGCCTGTACAAACTGTCTCATCATTTGTGATGACCGATAGTGTTTACTAGGTAATCTCACAATTACGCGTAACAACTCACGTGCATGCTACTTTACCGATTTTTCATGTGAACTGCTCGGTTTTGACATAGTATAGCAAGCGTCTAACTGCCCGGCCCAGTCTTCCAATTGTTACTTTAGAATAAAGAGAAATGAACGTAAAGGTCAAGGTTGAAGCTTTGCACCTGTATTGTCTACAAGTACAGTCAGTTTTATGCAGAACAGATTTATTTTATTTCTTGCAATTTCAATAGGACATTTTGGCTAAGTGGTTAAGAGTTTTAATCTGGCCGACCATACTTCTTTGGCCTAACAATTATTTCATCAGCATTGTCATCTCATTCCCTCATTGACTTGGAATGACTACAGTGTCATCTCTGCAGTCATTCTATGGTGATTAGCACTCAGCAGGCACTTTAATTGGCCTGACAAATTAGAAGCTGATGAAGCATAATGGATTCTATTGTATTTTTATATTGGCACTCTTGTCTGTAAGCCAAACCTGGATATGGGTAATTTGCCACATAGTATTGTCTTAAAACTCAGTGTTTGGACAGAAGTGTATAACCAGAAAGTATACACCCGGCAAACAGTATTGACCTAGATCAGACTGCCCCAAGAGGAGCAGTCTGGTCAGGGTCTGCTCTGTTTGTGCTTCATCACTAGCAATTTTCTTAGTGAAATTAGCCTCTCAAATTTCAGAATATTTATGGTATTTAATTAAGGCGTCTGGAAATTTTGGTTAATTATGGTAAATCTACAAGACTGTCAGATTGGCTGCCAGTGTCATTGTTTACATACTTACCTACTAATACAGGTGGTAATGAAATAATGCTGTTTCTCTTATTTTCTGGCAACTCAGTAGAGCAAAGATATCATGATCATCTGATTATTTCCCTTGTGCCATTTGTTTGCATTCTTGGTGCCAATAAGATCCTACCGGCTAGAGCTTCTAACTTACTAATTCTTCTAACCAGTGCCCTGGGACAGGTTCCCTAAATCGCATGCATTTGACAAAATTTGGGCAATAAATAACCAATTTCAGTGGTCTGGTGCCAATCTTGATAATATTTAGCCCCTCTTTTTAGAGAAAAGGTTTGACGAGGGGCTTTTGAAGAGAGGGAGTATTTATTGAAAGGAATGTATCTCACATTAGGGGGCCCCATAGCTTAGTAAACAAGGCATTTGCAAAACAGAAGATGACAAATTAAGTCTGCAAAATTGAAAAAAAAATGTAATGTCCCAGCTATATCAGTCATATGGAGAATTTAAGACTGAAAGGCAGCATTATGAGCTGCCTAATCTGGATCTAAGTTGTCTGCGAATTCAAATTTATTCCATTTTTGGCTTTTTGAGTTTAGACCATTAACCCCTTGTCCATTATAACCAAGCAGATCATCGAAAGACAGCTGAAAGAATGAAAGGTTTTGTGGCTTTGCAACCAAACCCTTGAATTACGGTATGTATTATTTGAATGTTGAAGCTTTCATCGGGAAGTGTATATATTGTGTATGAAGTGTCCTTTTTGAAGTAAATGGTCATTTCCTACTTTAGTATTTGGTCATAGAAAACTCAATGTCAAGTGGGGTTTATTAGCTCACCTGAGCCTTTAGGCTCAGGGTGAGCTATTGTGATCACCAAGTGTCCGTCGTGCGTCGTCCGTCGTGCGTCGTCAACAATTTGCTTTAAATGACATCTTCTCTGAAACCGCTGGGCCTAGGGCTTTGATATTTGGTATGAAGCATTGTCCAAAATGGCCCTGGGGCAGGGGGCCTTGGGTTCGAAACTAAAAAATACTTAAAAATCTTCTTCTCCAGAACCGCTTGGCTCAGATGCTTGAAATTTGGTATGTAACATTGCCTAGTGGTCCTCTACCAAGTTTGTTCAAATGGTGACCCCAGGGTCCAAAATGGCCCTGGGGCAGGGGGTCTTGGGTTTGAAACTAAAAGATACTTAAAAATCTTCTTCTCCAGAACTGCTTGGATCAGAGGCTTGAAATTTGGTATGAAGCATTGTCTAGTGGTCCTCTACCAAGTTTGTTCAAATGGTGGCCCCAGGATCAAAAATGGCCCTGGGGCAGGGGGTCTTGGGTTCGAAACAAAAAAATACTTAAAAATCTTCTTCTCCAGAACTGCTTGGCTCAGATGCTTGAAACTTGGTAGGTAATATTGCCTAGTGGTCCTCTACCAAGTTTGTTCAAATGGTGGCCCCAGGGTCAAAAATGGCCCTGCGGCAGGGGGTCTTGGGTTTGAAACTAAAAGATACTTAAAAATCTTCTTCTCCAGAACTGCTTGGCTCAGAGGCTTGAAATTTGGTATGAAGCATTGTCTAGTGGTGTTCTACCAAGTTTGTTCATATGGTGGCCCCAGGGTCCAAAATGGCCCTGGGGCAGGGGGTCTTGGGTTCGAAACTTAAAAATACTTAAAAATTTTCTTCTCCAGAACTGCTTGGCTCAGATGCTTGAAATTTGGTATGGAACATGTCCTAGTGGTCCTTTACCAAGTTTGTTTAAATGGTGGCCCCAGGGTCCAAATTGGCCCTGGGGCAGGGGGTCTTGGGTTTCGGAACTAAAAAACACTTAAAAATTATCTACTTCAGAACCGCAAGGCTCAGCTGCTTGAAATTTGGTTTGTAGCATTGTCTAGTAGTCCTCTACCAAATTTATTCAAATGGTGGCCCCAGGGTCCAAAATGGCCCTGGGGCAGGGGTTCTTTAGTTCGAAACTAAAAAATACTTAAAAATCTTCTTCACCAGAACTGCTTGCCTCAGATGCTTGAAATTAGGTATGTGACATTGCCTAGTGGCCCTCTACCAAGTTTGTTCAAATGGTGGCCCCAGGGTCCAAAATGGCCCCGGGGCAGGGAGTCCCAGGTTTGAACCATAGAAATACAAAAAAAATTTTTAAAAATCATCTACTTCAGAACCGCAAGGCTCAGATGCTTGACATTTGGTATGTAGCTTTGCCTAGTGGTCTTTTACCAAGTTTGTTCAAATGATGACCCCAGGGTCTACAATGGCCCCACCCTAGGGGGTCCTGGGTTTGAACCATAGAAAAATATTCAAAAATCTTCTGCTTCAGAACCACTTGGCTCAGATGCTTGAAATTTAGTATGTAGCATTGCCTAGTGGTCCTGTACCAAAATTATTCAAATGATGGCCGCAGGGTCCAAAATGGCCCTGCCCCAGGGGGTCCAGGGTTTGAACCATAGCAATACATAGAAAATATTCAAAAATCTTCTTCAAAACCATTTGAAAGTGGTTGCAAACTATCAGGTTTGTTAAATGATGACCCTTGTTTGACCTTTAACCTTTTTGGTCAGGTGAGCGATTCAGGGCCTCTTGGCCCTCTTGTATATCATATTTACACAAGCTTATTCCAACATTGTCAATGTTTATGAATTGTATTTGTGTTTTGATTGGGCAAATTAATAAACTAGAATGCTGTAGCAGGGAACCTCCATGGTCTTAAGATGTAAAGCATAAGGTCTCTGACTCTCTCTCTCTCTCTCTCTCTGCTGCGGGTTGGAGCCTAACTCTGAGTTCTGCTTGCGGGAGATGAGGTGGTTTTCTTTGTTTACTGGCCAGGAGTTTTTCTCTGTTCACTGGCCTTTGTTCAATTATGACCATGATCAGATATAAGGCAGTGAAAGAAGAGGGCTTCATATGTTGTGCCCAAGATACAGTGGGCCATAACCTCCACTGATCCTGCGGCCACTAGGCTATAGGAAAGCTTTACCTTTAATAAGTAAAAGGAAAAACAGTAAAACAGTAAAAAGTTTCAACGAAAAAAAAAAATGAAAGTGATAGAGAAGTTCAACCAGCATGATCCAAAGGCATCACTTTCCTTTTTATGTGTGCACATATGCTTTGCATGCCTTATATAAGGCATGCAAAGCAAATGTGCACACATGAAAATGAAAAAAGAAAAGTTTTCAAAGTAGAATTATGCTGATATATTAGAATTGTCAGTAAATCAACCAAAATCATACCACAAGAAATTTAATTGTTTGAAATTCAGTCTAGTGAAAATAAAAATGCCAAACACCAACAGCTCCACTGATACAAGGCTTTGACATGTTCTATTTATTGCTGTCTTCAAAAGAGCCGCTCTGTGAGGGAACGACATTATCTGACTTACCATCAGAATTTACCATTTATCTTGAGATCAGCAGTTAAGATTTAGATACACTGATAGGCTATTCTGTTTTGGAGTTGCATAAATAATTACATATATGTGATTATACCCCCGGCATACGAAGTATGTCGAGGGGTATATAGTTTTCGTCTTTCCGTCCGTTCGTCCGTTCGTCCGTCTTTCCGTCTGTCTGTTCGTCCGTTAGTCCGTCCGTACGTAAGTTAACATTTGCGTTAAAGTTTTGCGTTAAGTTTTTTATTCTGCTTCTGTTAACCAGAACTTGTTCATACATGCTTATTATTTTAGTAGAGGATGGAAACTGATTAAATTGCATCATCTAGATGCTGCTGCTGGCCTAAGGTCAAGGTCACAGACTTTGAAATTTGTACAATAGCTGCGTTAAAGTTTTGCTTTAAGTTTTTGCTTTTTCTCGTTTTTTCTGAAAGACTTAATTGTAACTTGTTCATATGTGCTCAGTGTTAGTACAGGATAAATAGATATTAGTTTTCATCATCTGGATGCTGCTGCTGACGTAAGGTCAAGGTCACAGACTTAGAAATTTGTATACCATTTGTGTTAAAGTTTTGTGTTCAGTATATTTTATGCTTATATTTTGAATATACACTGCTCAAAATATTTAAAGGAGCAGCAGGTATTTTCCCATAGATGTTACACCAACATATGCCCAGTTTAACGGCCCATAAGTCTGACCGTTAGTGGGTAAGAATTTCCATCTTTTTGCAGCACTTTTAAGAAGAATCGAAGTTTAAGACAAGCAGAATTTCAGTACAACAGATGCCCTGCCCGTTTCCATGGGACAAGTTTTGCACTTTTCTTATTTTCTGAAATTGAGTAATTTTGAAGAAGTCTATAAAATCTCATAAATTTCTTGTTCAAAGGGATCTTCTCAATAAGGGTCATCTTGAAAGACATTCATTTTCAAAGACAAAATGGTTCTTTTGATTTTAGTTGAACTTATCACTCTTTTCACCTGTTCTGAAAATTTGTAAATTTTTAGCAAAATTTCAGTTTTACTTAAATCTGTCTATGGACAAGGGCAGGACAAATATTGAATCAAAAATTGTGCAGTCAGTAGTCTCTCCCCTCTTTAAATAATGGCAAAAATAAACGGAAATTTCGTGTCTTTGTCAATCGAAAGTATGTAACCTCAAAGTGGGGATGCGTTGCATTATCGTCTATGGAAAAATATTAGGTGTTCCTTTAAATATTTTTAGCAGTGTACTTGAATATAACCTTTTACAATGCTACTAGGTTTACTTCTAGGTTGAAACGGATCAGTTGACATCGTCCAGATGCTGCTGCTGCTGACTTAAGGTCAAGGCCACAGACTTTGAAATTTGTATACTCTTTGCATTAAAGTTTTATTATGCTCCTAGAATGACTTCTAGGTTGAAACTGATCAGTTGACATTGTCAAGATGCTGCTGCTGACTTAAGGTGAAGGCCACAGAGATGAATTGTTTTTGTAAATTTGTGTTAAATCTTTGTGTTAAATTTCTATGTTTTTTTTCTGCTTATGCTAATTTTAAATTGAACCTTCTGGCTTTTGTCTATAGGCCTTTCACTGGGTTTGTTATAAATTGTCCACCTGTCTGTCTTTTTGTTAACATTTGCTTTAAAGCTTTGTATTTAATGTGCTTTTATTGGGTTGGCGCTGGCCGGGGGTATACGTGAGCCCCTGCTCACTTGCTCTAGTTTTAAATCTAAATGTTGACTTTAATAATACATGTAGTAAGTCTAAAGTACATACAGTAATAACTTGATGAATAAAGGATTGAGACAATGTGCTTTTACCTGTAGAGTTTCTAATTCTGTTGTGGACTTTGCTATCAAATCCTCTCACTCCTGGAGAGATATAATAATGCTGCTGACTGAATGGCAAAGAAAGCAGACCCTGATCAGGCTGCTTGTCTGTCAGTGAGTTGTCTCTGCAATGCCACAAGTTCAGCAGAGTGCCCAATAAAGATAACTCTGTCTGGATTCAGCAAATTATGATAATTGAATTGTCTCCCTTACAATGTATATATTACATGTAACTATTATTGCAAACATCAGACTCCTCCTTAGAAGCAACCTGCTCAGGAACATGCACTGGTTGCAGGCAGTTTCATACAGTCTACAGAAAGGGGCAAATAGACTCCTCAAAATCTGAGGACAGATGGTACATTTCAGAAATGACTAAGTTATCCGAAAATTAACCTAAAATCATGAAATGGGTACTACACTTTAACTTTTGCACGTCTTTTTTGCCTCTTTTCTCAGTGAGGGTTTGCTCATAGTGGAAAGAATTTGCTGTCAATGGAGCAAATTCTTTCTTAAAGAGTAGACCCAATTTGGGAAGAGGTTTGTCATCCAGGGCCCAGTTGTTCAAAGCATCGTTAGCCTAACGAGCTCGTTAAGAGCAAAACTCATTACCGTATTTCTTCGGCTATAGGGCGAGTCGTTTACAAGACGGGGGTGTTTTTTGGACTGTCTGGGCAAGTATTTAGCTTAGCCTTGCCTATAAGACGGGCCTATTTTCTGCCAATTCCCCAACATGGGGGGATGATCGGCGCCCCGTTACTTAATTCTGCTGAGATGCTAGATTTACTACTAAATTCCCCAAAGGTCATCACCAGTCACCGATGTCTACATATCTATGCAGTTACCGTAATGTACATAAATATCTAGGATTAATTACCTCATTATTTTATCCAGTATGAGCAAAGGTCGTATTTCCATAAGTTTAATTAGCTTTGTATGTACACAAGTGGAGAAAACATATTCCTGTATCCCAGTTTGAAGATGGAAGAATCCATATTAAACAGATTTTTATTCACTAGCCGAATATTTAGCATAAATACAGTCAATATCCAAATCCAACACCAGTAGTTCAACAAACATTGTGTCACCTAAAGGTCATTGACCGGCTCACTTTTTGCGGCTTCTTTGATCTTATACTACAGCTCGATCAATACTGCTCCCAAAATAATTACATAACCGACTCAGTTTTGACAGGTCACTCGGGTCAAGTCAGGATATTAATACCGACAGATAAAGAGTAAAAGTGCCTTACGTTTTTACATCTAGGTTGCAGAAAAATACCTATATGAATGTTTAGGAAAAAAATAAAGAGGATAATGTTACACATTGTTTGCGGATTTGGAATTCATAAGGAGTTTAATGAGGGCACACAGTAGAGAAATTCGGTTTTGCTAGATGCAATCAGTGTTTGCATACGGTATCATTTCATGTGATCGGTACTAGAGGTATTGTTTATGTCTCAACACCTATTGGGTTTTGCGATGCACCTGGACATACCTTGTATATTTACAAACATGGACCGTGACCAGCTGCTCAGGGACTTTGGTGAAAATAGCTAGGGTGTCCAAAGCCTCGGTTATAAGACGGGGGCAAATTTTGGGGGTCATTTCGGCGGGAAAAATCCCCGTCTTATAGCCGAAGAAATACGGTAAGTGTTTTATGACTTTATAACTAAATACTTTGATATTTTTTGTTGCAAAAATGTGAGAAGCTTTTGCAATGCAAAAGCTGCTCACATTTTTTCAACAAAAAATATTGGTGTATTTGAGATTTTAACATTTGAAATTTTAACGAAACTTTAACTAACGACGTCATTAGTTTTGACAACCGGGCCCTGGTAACTAAACAGGTAGTCACAAAAGTTGTTTCCCTTTATAAAAATGGCAGAAAAACATTGAAGTGTACCCTCAGACCTTAACTCTTTAAGCACAAAAAAGCAGACAACAAAATTTACGTCTGCAAAAATGAAAACAATGCCTTGTCCAAGGCTTTTCATATTGAGAATTCAAAGACTAGAGGGCAGACAGTGTAGATCTAGATGAGGCTAATTTTGTCTCTGGGGCTTAAAGAGTTAAGCATCTGAATGTGTATCAGGTCTAATAGCGCACCAATAAAGCATCAATAATGCATCTGATTACACAGCTGTCAGGGGGGATCTTTGATCCTCGTGACACAGGTTAATTACAGGTAATAGACGTGGGTTAGTAGTGCTCATTTCACAGGTGAATTCACCTGGGTTACTTTCAGCTGTCACAAGGGATGTAAATATTTTACGACCTTTGTTTACCTTGTATTATTACTCATAAAGTAAAAGTGAGGTGTTATTCAAAATATTTGCTTGACGTCACATACACACGTTTAAGTTATCTTACCATTTTAAACCTATCATAGTTTAAATATAGGTAACAATACATGTACCTGATACACTATAGAGGATTGTAGTTATATTTAATAAAAGGAAATAAAATTTAAGTATGATTCATAAAAGTACATATCGTGTTGGATTACACACATATGCTATAATGCTTGTGCATACTTAATTTTCTGTCACCTACAAGGATAGTTCAGGTTACCATTTTAATATTGTGAAAAATAGATCTATATATTTATATACTGGTAAATTGAAATTTATGACAACGTGATTCATCAAAAATGTGGGACAGTTCAGTATATTGTGTTGCAAAATGTTTCATATCTCAGTAGTGTTGATTTAACTTACCGGTTTGTTGAAAAGCATGGTTATGTTCTATCTCGAGTGGATTTAACAATCGGATATAGAAGTTTGTATTCTTCCCAAGTTAAATATATCGACAGTGTTTTCTCGGTACAGATAGTGTTAATTATTTCTTTTCCTCATCAAAACTGAAACTCAAAAATATCTTGTCATTCATCATAGTGTGAATGAAAAAGAACTTTATTTTGTTTCATTTGAATTGAGGTAAATTGTGAGAAAACTTCATGATAATTTAAGAAATGTTGGAATACATTACTTTAAGTTGAGATTGACAAATTTTGATACTTTTTAATAATTTTGGTTTGTTGTACTTGCTGGCATTTGTCAAATTTGTTGAGACCTATGAGACTTCGCTTGGATAATTTTAGCAGTAACTGTTTTTTGGATATACATAGTAGTCTAAACCAGCTCCCCGCTTCTCCGGTCTTTCGGATGAGACTTTAAACCGAGGTCCCGTCTCCATATGACCTCGTTGTTGGTGGGACGTTAAACCCGAGTTCACTCACTCACTCACTAAACCAGCTCAGGGCAGAGCTATTTCAATAAAGATTCTTGAATATTTTGTCTTTTTGGTACGCAGCGCAATTAGTATAAGTAGGCAAAAATCATTTACCCCACTACCCCCTTCTTACCTGGAGCTCTGATTCCCCCTTGTTATGATTGATTGTAGCATTTTGCTGGTTCTCAGCATGCTCAAAGGTCAATATTAGTTATGCACTGTTAGATGATTGAATTGATTTTCACTGATGAAAGATACTGAGGCCAGGCCATGTGTTCAGTGCCAGTCTTTGTGTGATCAGATGGACAAAGAAGCTGACAAAGAAAAAGTTATTTTCAGATAAAGTTAAATTTTGTGGATGATTATGGGATATTTTTCTTTACTTTTCAGTAAACATATATTGTGACCCCTCATTAGAACTGCCTCAATGAGGCAGTTCTAATGAGGGGTCAGAACATATATTTTTCTAAAATATTAAGGAGTCATTGTAATTATCTCATATATATTCTCTTAACTCCTATCTGGATTTCAAATAGTGGAAGTTTCAAATAGCTTATCACTGGAATCACAATTTCCTTGAAATACTTTGGATTTCATAAAAAATGTTTTAGAATTAGGATAACACTCAACTTAAATAGTTTGTTGTAAGAGTCTAAAATTTTGTACCTTTCAGTATCCGGGGTGTTTTGTCCTGTGGACCTTGGTGAATTTTACTGGAATTTGAAATTAATCATTGTTTATTGATATACTGCTCGTTCATAATTCATGGTTTGAATCCATTTCTTTTGCATTTTCGATATGAATTAATCAAAAGATAAGAAAATTTGGTTCAGTACTTGCACAAAAGCTTTCATAAATTTCTTATGCTAGGAATAATCATTCGGAGGTGAAATTTTATATTTGCTAAGAGATTTAGAAATTGCAGAAAGGTCACATTTGAACTTAATTGTTAGAAGTAAACAAAACTCTTGCCCCAAGAGATATAAGTAATCTACATGCTTCTATATATCAAACGTCCTACAGTGGTTTTGAAATAATTACTATTTGGTAACAGGTGTTTGAAATATTTTATAAAATTCTCTGGTAACTTGGCTTGGTACCTACATAGATATGAAGTTACTACTCAGAAAGTAGACATATATCAGTAGGGAGCTTTTACCATTCATCAGAGAGAATATATGGATAGATAATTATTGTTACAGTGCTCCAGATTAGAAGGGGTAACAGGGATAAATTATTCTGGGAAAATTTTACATATTTTTCCATAAATATATATTTTTTGACCCATTATTAGAACCCTCTCAGTGAGACGGTTCTAATGAGGCGTCACAACATATGTTTTCATTAAGAAATAAAAAATCTCCAAATTGTCCTCAAAATTTCGCTTTTATCTGGAGCTCAGTGGAATACATAGATATAGTTCATCTTGTCTTGAAGTTTGGCTTCCAACACTTCTGGCTATTTTTAGCATCAGACTGCAAGCTTCTGTTTGATATTACTCAAGGTATCTTACCAAGGGCAGACACATTTACAAAAATACAAGGAAACATTACATTTTGGCGTTAAAAGGGAGATACTTTTTATTCAGTGCACATCTATATAAAGAAATTTTAATCAATTTACAGTGATTGTGTAAAAAGAAAGAGGAATACTACAGAATTTTCAGGCCAGCGTTAAAAGTATTAGTGTGATATTCTTGTGATATTCTGTATAGAAAATGAGAGGTGGGATGTTACTGTCATGGAACGTGGTTTTCGAACTTCTTTCCAGCAAAGTAACCATGAAAACTCAGAAAATCCAAAGCTAGATTTTGACTCAAATTTTAAATTCTTCAAAGAAGATATTTTCAATGTACCTTTTGTGCAACTTGGAGATTCATCTAGTTATAAACATTTAAAGCATGTATTTGTTGATGAAGATGATTATGAGGATTTTAAGCAAGACCTGTTAGACTTTCACAGATTGAGAAGTCGGTGGAAAGACGTAAGAAAGAAAGTATCAAATAGACGAGGGTCAAGATTACATTCTGTTACTGATAATAATTTGGAATCAACTCCTGCTGCAAGTGAGAAGTCATTAGATGATACTTCTAAAGAAAATTCTCAAACTTCAAGTGAGTTAGATTTATCAAGTGACGAATCTCAGCCAAACAGTCCGTTAATGAGGAGAACAAACAGTGAGAAGTTGAGCTCACCATATGGCAGTTTAACTGACCTCTTGGAAGGGGTAGGGCGACCGCAAATGATGGATTTCTTTCAAAATGATGAACATTTTAAAGAGTTTGACAGAGTGTTTGAAACTGTTAAACAGAAGAAGCGATATGCAAGTAACTCTAGTTTAGAAAAATACCGCTTAGCATCAGATCAAGAAGATGACGATGAAACTGCTACTGTGAATGGTGATGAGGATGAAGACGATGCTTTTCAGGTTGATGATATGTTTGCAGAGTTCTTTGACAATGATGCAGATTTTCAAAACTTTGAGGATGAGTTTCAGAAATTCCAAGTCAAAAGACATTCTCAGTCTATAGATAAATTAAGACGTAATTCTTCGGTATGTGACTTGATAGAAGATTTAAAAGCGTTCTGTGATACTGAGGAAACTCAAAATAAAAGCTCAAACCCAGAATTGCCAACTCATGACAGGTTAAGGAAAATAAGTCCGCCCAGATTGTGGAACTCGGGAGGAGAGTGGGATTATATATTTGATAAAGTTCGGCGAAGAGGTACATTGACTTCAGAAAGCTCAGGTACTGGACGTTCAGATTTGACTGTGATATGTGATGACCAAAGTGGGAATAATTTATTAACTGACCTGATTGATTCAAATTGTGATACAGGATATTATTCAGAAGTTCAATACAATGGAGATAATATGTGCTCAAATAACTGCAATGGTAAGGCCTTTTATTTCCTTCTCAAGTAAAAATAAAGTTTCCTCTAATTCAGAACTCCAGGGAAGAGAATTCTGAATGATTTCTCATCATTAGGGTCAAGTCAGGTAAATTCGGACAGCAGGTAAATTCGGACATACCATTGCAAACAGTTCAAATCCAGATGAGCCGGCTCATAATGAGCCGTCTCATCATGATTTTCTCGGTTTGCCCAGTTATTTTTGTTTTAATCTCAAACAACTGACAAATAAAGGAAACAATGTCACTGTCCTAATTTACCTGCTGTCCGAGTTTCGATGATTTGACCCTAAGTATTTAAACATGTACTGTGGGTCCTCATTAGAACCTCCTGAGGTGGATCTAATGAAGGACCACCATGTCTGTTTTTAACAGAGATCCCAAAATTAGCGTGAAACTGACCTATAATTGGAGTTCTAAAATAGAATTTTTTCATCTCTTTTAAGAAGCTTATAATCTAATCTGTTTTAGTTCTACTGGTAGCATTTTAAAGTATGTATTGTTATATGTAAAACACTTCAATTCAAATGACCCTAACCCTGACCCAAATAATGAGCAGGTGAAAAAATGTGATATAATTCATATCAGTGCCCCAAGTTGGGAATTTTCGTCTGAATTTGCTGGCAACTAGCAAACAGCAAGATATAGGTATTGTTATTCTAGCAGTTGCAGCAGCATAAACTTCGTCAATTCCTAGTTTAGCTCTGATAGAAGTAGAGAGAGCTTTTTAGCTCGCCTGAACGAAAGTTCAGGAAGAGCTATTGTTGTCACCCTGGCGTCCGCGTCCGCGTCCAGATTGGATGTTTTGGTTAAAGTTTTTTAAAGACATATCTCCTTAACCCATGGATGGATTCTTTTGATACTTGCACTGTAGTTAGATATTGGTCCAAAGTTTAACAGGGTACCACCCCCACCCCACTCCGCGACCATGATGTCAAGGTCATGGACTTAGAAAATTGGGAGTTTTTTTAACTGGATGTTTTGGTTAAAATTTTATAAAGCCCAATATCTCCTTAACCCATGGATGGATTCCTTTGATACATGCACTGTAGTTAGATATTGGTCCAAAGTTTTCCAGGGTACTACCCCCACCCCCCTCAGTGACCTTGATGTCAAGGTCATGGACTTAGAAAATTGTCTTTTTATTTTTTGAATGTTTTGGTTAAAAAATTTTAAAGACACATATCTCATGAACCCATAGATGAATTCTTTTTATATTTGCACTGTAGTTAGATATTAGTTCAAAGTTTTACACAGTACTACCCCAACCCCGCTCAGTGACCTTGATGTCAAGGTCAGGGACTTAGGAAATTTGGTCTTTATTAAAGTTTTCTAATTGCATACTGATTCATAATGCTTGGCAAAGACTTATTTACACTTGAACTGATGTTAGACACTTTTTTGAGTTTTTACAAGACACTATATACTTACCCCACCAGCCCACTGGATGACCTTGAAGTCAAGGTTATTGACTTTGAATTTTGGTTAAAGTTTTATATTTATGAAGACATAATTTCACAGTGCCACGATGGACTCAGTTGATACTTATACTTGTACTTGGACTGATGATAGATAATGGTTCAAGGTTTGATACATCCTAGCTCCCCCACCCCACCCCTACCCCACTCCTCCCCCTACCCCCTTAGTTCTTTGACCTCAAGCTCATGGACTTTGAAATTTCATGTGATCTTTTTTTTATTTTAATTTTTTTTAAGACATTTCTGAGAAAGCTTTTGTTTATAAAAGTGTTGTCATTATGGACATGCTTGCCTGAAGTTTCATGCATAGCAGTCCACACCACCATAGTGACTGTGTGATGGGCAAGCACCTACTCAGGCGAGCTATGCTGTCAGGCGACAGCTCTTGTTGTGACAGTAAGCAGACAGGCGAGACTAAGCATTCCATGGAATTATTGTCATACTTTTCATTGATTAATTTTGTTACTGTCCACTCAACCCATAATATTCAGCTGCTGCCTACAGAAACAGAAAGCAGTTGCAGAAACTGGAAGAAAGTCTATTGTTGACCTCATAAACCCAAATATTATTTTGGTGTGGCCTTAATTCCAGACTGTCAGACCAGTGTTATGTGGTGCTCAGCTGTCTGCATGTTGATAATGAGTTGCAGGAGTGCTCATGTTTGTTTGTGATGCATAAGAAGAATGGCACATTGTCATATTTTCTGTATACATTTGGCACATCAGCTGTTATTGACTTCTTGTTATGGGCTCTTTTGTCTTAGAATTCAGACTCTGTCTGAATTCTAAGACAGAAGATTTCATAACATAGTTCCTTTGGTTCTCTTAATGAATTATAAAATAAACTGTTAGTAAATAGGGTAGACCTAGATCAGACTGATCTAGATTTACAGGTTTGTTGTACGTGGCATTTCTGTCCGGTATTTAGGGTAAATGAGGTAACATTAGTCTTTGGAAATTTCCCAGACTGTAGGTGAATGGGTACACCCGTCATGTTTTTCTGTGATTTTATCCATAGGTAGCATATCCCTTCCAAATTGGAGTCAGACTCTGCTCTTTAGGGAGCAATTCTTTCCTTTACAAGTTGGCCCTCTTTGGAAAGGAGGCAGAAATGAAAGTGGTAGAGTAAATGCACTCCCTAAAATATACCCATTCACTATGAATTCAACCCCAGTTTCTAAATGAGTACAACCTGAGCTACCCCCTGACTGCATAGGATTAGCTGAGATTACAGTACCATATTTTTGCTTTAGCCTTGTGTCCCTGCTATGCCATGTGTGTGCAGGGCTTTTGTTTTTCTGTCGAAATAGCCTTAATAATGATATCGACCCCAGCTGTGAATCTGAAGTTTCTGGGTATGTGAGGCTTTCACAAAAACTGTCCATGCAGTGCAGACCAACTACCAGTGCATTGAGGAGAGAACCTTCCTCACTTCTCTGATATCACATACTCACTGTTTGCATGGTTTAACCCTATTGCACTCAGAAAGGCCAAAATTGTATACAGTTTTGGCCTTTCTGAATGCAATATGGTTAAAAGAATAAGAACAATATTAAACTTTTTAAAACAGTTGAAAATTCTGGGCTTGTAAGTTAAAGCAATGAATGGGTGTGGTTCAGCTCTTATAGGATGTCTGGAGACAGAAGTGGGTCAAGCAAGCAGAGTTTAGTAAAAAGAATTCTATTCATGTTAGACACTTATGTTTGCATAATTAATGAGCATTGCTTTAAATAATTCTAATTTATATGCTGCTCTGAAGATAAATTATCATATCATTCCTTAAAATTTATTCAAGAATGTCATCTTAATTATTCTTCTTCTCTCTATCCACTCTGATCATCCAGATAATGATGTAGTGGTTGCGTAAACGAAGTTGCCTTTAACACTTACAGTGCCAAAATGAAAATACATGTACCGGTAGTTGAATTTGCAAACATCATGGATCTGGATGAGATGGGTCATTTATAATGAGGGGCAGGGTCTAGACTGTTTGCCCAATACATGTAATTCTCAATATGATACTAGGCAGGGACAAAACATTTTTTGAAAGTTTGCAGGTTGTAAATTATGTTGTCTGCTGTTTGCTCTTTAATGGTTAAATAAACTTGATGCTGTAATGACACCAATACTGGTTTTATGCCTAAACCATTAGCATGATTCAGGGATATAGACCTTTCCGGTCTATATGCCACCTTTTGATGCACTTCACCCAAGACACTTGTCCCTGGTAAGGTTTCAACTGCTGTGGACATGCATGCATTAAATATTCTAATAATCTTCTACCTGGTGTTTTTTCAACAGAAAATTTTGATGTAATACATTATTACTCAGCCTGTACACCATTACAAGGATGATCAGTATGCCAACTTCATGGAAGAATTAATGATCTTTTCACATCCAAATTTTAATTAAATCACTCTTCATACTAATACTATAGATTTTAAAGGTTTGGAATGTGTTTGAAGTTCTTAGATTAGAATTAATGTTGCATTTAAAAACAAAGTTCTTTTCTTAATGATTGTTGGGCTGACTTATTCTTGAATTCAGATTTACTGACAATTCAGCTGTAATTCTGTTCTTTAATGATAGAGTACATGTTTACTTGTTACAATTTTATGAACTTAGTGTGTATGTGTTCAACCTAGGGACTCTCTGTGTGTATACTGGGTGAGGGATGGGAATGGGGTATGGGGGGACCACGCCTTCTCCCCACTCTTACACCACCAGTTTTGAAGTCATTGAAACTAGCCGGCTTTAAATCATTATGCTGATGTTGTATAATCAGTTGATCTAAGATAAAGTAGCATATGCCACTTGATTAGATATGGTTGTCAAGAATTAAGTGCCTATTATCAGAATCTCTTCCAGTTTATTAACTCTTTAAGCACCAAAAAGCAAACGACAAAATTTATGTCTGCAAAAATTAAAAAAATTACTTGTCCAAGACATTTCATATTGAGAATTTAAAGACTAGAGGGCAAACAGTGTAGATCTAGATGAGGCGGCTCATTATGAGCCGCCTCATCAGGATCTACTCTGTTTGCAAATTTTACAAGTTTCGTCACTGGGACTTAAAGAATTAAGTTCCACTTTCTGCCAGTTTGGCTTCAAAGTTAAAGTACATGTATTTTAAAGCTTACTCTTCACTCATTTGAGCAGTTGTAAGGAAATTAAAAATCCATTAAGCGAGCAATTTTCTGCCAGCTTTGAATGTAAAGCCCATGATACATGGTAAACCAAGTAACATGTTCCTTGTAGTATGAAACTTTTGTTTCTTATTCCTTGTGCTGATACACGGTGCAGCTTGAAACATATTCCTTCTCAGGTAATGCCTCAGCATAAGGCCCTTTGTATCTGTCTTTTAACTTGTTAGACTATCAAAAAGTGACTGGACTGCATGATATATGATGTCATGTGAATACACAGAGATTGGAATCATTCTTGGAGAGGTCATGCACTTTGAAAAAAACAAAACAAACAGATCTATCATATTTAATGTACATGCTGATCATGGTGGTTTCATAATACCCTCTTTGTTTTTATTGAATTCACATTACTGTTGCTTTGTGACCCTGTGACCTGACTTCTGATTGGCTGTATGGAAGAAGGAACATACTACAAGTCGTATGGAATAGAACAAGTTCTATCCCAAAATGTGTAGTATATTACTCCAAAAAGTAGCATGATACAGAGTATTAGCATTGTATAGACGGTAAACCTTGAAATATGTTTCAAGGAATATATTACTTGGTTTACCGTGTATCATGGGCTTAACAGAAGCGGTTGGAAATAGCTTGTGCATGTTAAAAATGTTACACACACACACGCTTGAGGCACACACATGCTTTAGTAATCAAGTCTGACTTTCATTTCTTCCCTTACAAGATTTTCAAGGTTACTGCAGCTGTTATAGCAGCAGTAGCAGTAATGATTCTAAATTAATTGGACAGAAAGCCTATCAGAGCAAGCAGTGTAGGGCCAGATTAGGACCCAGTTGGTCAAAGCATTGTGTTAACAAAGTGGTTTGTCAATGATTCTATTCTGTTCTGATTCTGTTCTATCCTATGATCTTGCAAGGGGCACCACAGATCCCTTCCACCTTAATCCTGTTTTCAGCTGCTGTCCTCTTCTCATCTTCTCATTGTTTGTTTGCCTCTTGTTTTCCTTTCACTGTGCACATGGTAGAATTGTCTGTCGCTGCTCTGAAAAGCTAGAATACCTTGAGAGGTGGCCAAACCACTATAGTTTCTCATTCCTGACCAAGGACAGTCTAGTTTGTGATACTCTGTAAAGGCTGTTTGGATCTTTTTGTGGAGCCCCAGTAGCTGAGTAGGTAAGAGCTGGCCTACTGATCTAGAGGTCCCGGGTTCAAGTCCCACCAGAGGTGGAAATCTTTCCACCTGTATACGGAGTTTTCACCTGCATACGGAGTTCCATTGCACACAGCCTTTCATAGTCACCCTCCGTCATCCTGATATGACTGAAATACTTAGGAAAAGGCGTCATCCTGATATGACTGAAATACTTAGGAAAAGGACATAAAATGGCAAATCATCCATATCCATCTAATGGATCTTTTTGTGAACATCTATTCCTCATTATATAGACAGGTAAAATCATTGTTCTAATATTTTTGGTGAAAAAAAAAAGTCAGTGGCTTAAATTTGATAACTCCATGACCTGTCTTGATATTTTCAGCCATTTTCTTTCAAAGTGGAAGATAATCCCTTTGGTCTTGCTTCAGAAAAAGATTTGTTTCTTCTACTGGGAGGAAATATGATAAAGATTCCTTTAGGGAATAGGGATAGCCTCAACTGCAATCACTGTAGCATTAAATCTTTTCCTGCCCTCATCCAGATCCTCCCACTTAGCTTTGTCCCAGAGACAAAGAACAGATCATGATGATTTTGTTATTCCAACTCTGTTTACATTCTTTTCCTTCAGGTTGCATTTTTGGAGTGATTATCATTTTGATGTAAATATGACGGATTGCCTTACATACATATGGCTTCCCCAGGAATTCTTTCTGGAAATTAGGAATCCTTTGTAAGATATACTTTGTTGTGTAGTTTAGAATACAGTAACTGAGCATTTATGTTAGAAAGTTTTTTCCCCCAGATTCTGAGATAACAGCTAGTTTATATTGCTGTTAATTAAGCTGACAAAGGACAGACAGCCTTGTACTTATATTCATCATTTTGATTTTAAATAATTACATTTCAAAGGGGCATAATTATTATTATTATGTCATTGTGGCAGAGTTTGAGAAAACAAAATGTCTTGCAAAAGTTGCAACTTCAATTTTCATATTCAAGCTTAGCTATTCTAACACATTCCTGACTTCCCACAGGGACTTTTCTGTCTTGCTACTTAGAGAAGTATTTTTATACAGAAATTGTTGATATTTAAATGCATCTTGTGGTATAAGATTGGCTTTCACACTGTTCACAAAATGGTCAATTTTATTGACTGTTGGGGGAAAGTTTCAGAGCCTTATAAGACTTTAATTGAAGGCCAAATATGGTTTTGTGATTACTGTTAAACCCACTGAAATTACCCTAACAGGAACAAAAATAATTTCTCCACCAGCCTAGTTATGATAGTAATCATAAACCTTTCATAAACCCTAATATTAACCAAGATACGGACTGACACTTGGATATTAGCTTAATGTTCCATTGCAGTTGTACTAAGTAGCTTTCTTTGACCTGGTATTTGAGTTGTACCAAGATAAAAAGAAAGTTATGGCATATATATGGCACCATTCTCAGATTTTGCCCTGTCTGTGTCTGGAGTCTATGTATGGTATTCAAAGATAGGTACTGAAAACCTCAAAAGCAAAGACTGATCAGTCTAAGCTTACATATGTCTATTGCTTTTGAAGTTTTCTATATCTTTCATACGGCCTTAGGCTATTTCTCTGAGGGTATGTAGAATGTCATGGCTCAAATGTATGCATGTCAGCATTTGTTGGATTCAAATTAGCTTTCAACCTTTTAGAAAGATAAAACTTGTATCTTGAATTTCAAGTACCATATTTGCATGTTTTATTCAGGCAGATTATATCTAAGTAAACAGTGTAGAACCAGATCAGACTGCTCAGAAGCAGCCTGATCTGGGTTTGCACTGTTTACAAAGGTACATGAAGGATCATACTGAGTATCCTCCGATGGGACAAAGGGACTTAATTGATTAGAACTGATGAGGTTGGTAATGTCCAAATATTTACAGTACATTATGGTGGTACACAATTACAGTGTCAAGAAATTAATATGAAACATTTTCAATGAATGACCGACCTATAATCAATTTGACATTTTGGTAAGAATACTTACAGGTTAACTGAAGATAAATGTAGCCTGTAGATATGTACACTATCATGGCACTACAAAAGAACGAAAAATTGTATCAACACCACTTGTAGTTCATCAATACCACTGGTAGTCCACAACATCTCAGCATCTGTATGGTGCACAAGAGATCCCTGCCAGGTCGTTCCAGAGATGTAGGGGGTTGGTTGGTGATCAGGCGATGGTGCTGGTTATACCTCCCAGTGCGGGGGCATCCTACTTATTTGGATAAGGTAGGGCAAGGTCCTACTGTGCTTGCAGTAGGTGCAGGTGGTTAATTTCTTGAATGAAAACCTTCAAATGTGACATAAAGCCAAGAACCCAGCACAAACACTCAGTAACAAGTGGGTGCAACTATGGTAATACGTACCGTTGAGCAACTTCGGGAACGTCGTTAGGAGAATTGAAGTGAACTGAACTGAACTGAAGCCCAGCACAACAGACCTGTGGTGCATCTACCTGTTCTACTCAGATGGGTGGGGTGTAGATTTTAAGCTACACAAATTATTCAATTGTAACCATGACATGCATAAAGGAACAGCTTGCACATCCTTAAAGTCTTAAAGGATTTAGAGTTTAGTCACCTTGAGGATCAGCCAATGTAGGATAAAAGCTGTCACCAGATGGCTGTCCTTCAAGGCTAACTTGGATTCTGTATGTCTGCAGACTCTTTATGCCTATTGTTTCCCACATTAAACTTGATCTTTCCCTACAAACAAAAGAACTGTCTTGCTCTTTACTGTCTGACTCTAAATATTGGGACACTTTGACCACTTATTGAAATTTTCGTAAAACTAGAACGAGGGACTCAGAACATGGTGCAGATTGTTTTCTGAATGGCAGACAGTATAGACCCAGATCAGACTGCTCCTGTAGGAGCAGTCTGATTTGGGTCTACACTGTTTGCTCAGGTTATGTATCCCAATATTTTGAGTAGAAAAGAGTAATTACATTACTCATGTATCTTGTAGCATGTCACAGCAGTAGCTGGAGAGATGTCATATTAATGAGTTATGAAGCTGTTCAAACATGCAGTACATGAAGCAGATGCCTTGAACTAACAGTAATCTCTCAGTCTGGGAGGAGATAAACTGAAATATCTGACAACTCAGCTGATAGATGATGTAGTACAGTAAATAAATTGGTTTACTTATCAGACTCTGTGACACCCAGTAGTCTAACAGCTGATAATCCAGGAGAGTTTGCTACTGTTCTGGAAGCATGAGTTGAAAATTCAGTTCTGGTCTAGCTAAAGTGCAGGTCTTAGAGCTAACTGAAGTACTGGTCTAGCTAAAGTCTGGTCTAGCTAACTGAAGTACTGGTCCAGCTAACAGTAAATTAATGCTGGTGTAACAGCTGATGAGAGCTTCTGTTCTGAATTCAGGAGTAGATATTGGAATCACACCTGAATTCAGTTCTGGTCTGACTAAGGTGCTGGTCTAAGTAAAGGACTAGTGTAGCTAACTGAAGTACTCGCCTAGCAAATGTAGTTGCTGATCATAGCTAAATGAAGTGCTGATGTGGCAAAACAATGTGGGGGGACTAAATATGGTGCTGATCTGGCAAAATTAGGTGCTGATATTGTTAAATATCCAACTGGATGAGGTACTGATGTGGTCTTACGAAGATATATTCTGATCTGGCTGAATAAGTAGTCTTGAGACTCATGTTATTATGTTTCCCTATGTACGAGAGAGTACACAATGACCATCTGACAGAGGTCTAGCTAAATGAGGTGCAGGTCTAGCTTAATGAGGTGCTGGACAAGCTTAATGAGGTGCTGGACTAGAATGATTTGCTGTTTTGCTAAATATTATTCTGTCTAGCTAAATAAGCTACTGACTAGCTATATGAGATTTTATCTATGTATAGGAGTAAGAATTGCTGTCTAGCTAAAAGGAGTGCCCCATAGCTAAATGAGTTGCTGGGCTGGCATAATAATGTGCTGGTCTAACAAAGTGAAGTGATGATCTAGCTAAACTGAGTTGGTTCTAGCTAAATAAGTTGCATGTCTAGCTAAATGAGCGGCTGATCTAGTTAAATGAGTTGCTGGTCCAACTAAATGGGGTACTGTCTAGCTAACTGAGGTGCTTTATTTGACATAGTGAGCTACATAGCTAAATGAGTGCAGACCTAGCCAAATGTGTTACTGCCAACATGCTGGTCTAGCTATATGAGGTGCATGCCTGACTAAATGAGTTGCTGGTCCGGCAGAATGAGTTGTTGGCCTAACTAAATGCGATGGTGTCCTAGCATAAAAAGCTGCTGGCCTAGCTAAATGAGCTGCTGGTCTGACAGAATGAGTTGCTTGTCTAGCTAAATAAGTTGCTGGCCCAGCTAAATAAGCTGCTGGCCTAGCTAAATTAGCTGCTGGTCTAACAGAATGAGTTGCTTGTCTAGCTAAATGAGTTGCTTGCCTAGCTAAATGAGCTGCTGGCTTAGCTAAATGAGCTTCTGGTCTTGATAGAATGAGTTGCTTGTCTGCTAAATGAGTTGCTGGTCTAGCTAACTGAGCTGCTGGCCAAGCTAAATAAGTTGCTTGTCTAGCTAAATGAGCTGCTGGTCTACTTAAATGAGTTTCCGGTGTAGCTAAATGAGTTGCTGGCCTAGCTAACTGAGTTGCTTGTCTAGCTAAATAAGTTGCTTTTCTAGAAAATGAATGAATTGCTTGTCAAGCTAAATGAGTTGCTTGTCTGAGTTGCTTGTCTAGCTAAATGAGCTGCTGGTCTAACAGAATGAGCTGCTGGTCTAGTTAAATGAGTTGCTGGTATAGCTAAGTGAGTTGCTGGCTTATAGCTAAAGGATCTGCTGGTGAAGCTAAATGAGTTGTTTATCTGCCAGAATAAGTTTCTGGTATAGCTAAATGAGTTAATGGTCTAGCCAAATTAGCTCCTGGTCTGGCAAAATGAGTTGCTGGTCTAGATAAATGAGTTATTTGTTTTGCTAAATGAAAGGCTGGGCTAGATAAATGAATTGCTGGTCAAACTAAATGAGCTGCTTGTCTTGCTAAATAAATGGCTGGTCTAGATAAATGAGTAGCTGGTCAAGCTAAATGAGTTGCTTGTGTTGCTAAATAAACAACTGGTCTAGCTGGTAAATGAGTTGCTGGTCTAGCTAAATGAGTTGCTTAAATAATTGGCTGGTCTAGGTAAATGAGTTGCTGGTCTAGCTAAATGAGTTGCCGGTCTAGCTAAATGAGTTGCTGGTCTTGCTAAATAAATGGCTGATCTAGGTAAATGAGTTGCTTGCCTTGCTAAATAAACGGTTGGTCTGGGTAAAAGAAGTTCTAGGTTTGCAGAATGAGGAGCTAATCTGGCTAAATGAATTCGTAATCTGGCTAAATGAGCTGTTGGGCAGGCGGAATGAGGTCTACATTAAATGAACTGCCTGTCTTGAGCAGGCATCTGTCGAAATGAGTTGTTGATCTTATGGCTAACCCAAAGATGGGTTTCATGATGAAAACTTGCAGCAGTACATTTACATAAAAGTTGTTCTGAGGTGATTAACCCAGTAAGTGATGGGCTGATGATTGCACTAGTAGATAGTAGTGGACCATTTGAGACTGTTGATGAGTTAATCAGGCTTATCTGGCATCTGAGTGGATCTGTTAGTAACCTAAAGAGATAGCATGTCAAACTACAGATTATCTAGATTAAATGTTTCACTAAATACTGATGAACCACTTACTACAAAGGTTGATGCCTTGGTAAAACATTGCTAAAGATGCATTTAAGGGATGAATTCTGTCAGTCAGAATAGGTCTTTGATAAATGAATTCTTATTTCTAATGACATTTATACTGGTTGGGAAAATTAATACTTTGCAGAACTTTGAGCCTCACATCAAGTGAGGATTTGATGATGTCTGTGATACTGCTAGCTATTGTAATGGCTTCTGTGTTAAAAGGGTCTTCAGTCACTGCCAGCTTGTAATTTGGCTGTAATAAGCATAAGTTTCAGTAAATATCTGTCATTTCAAAAGTGCCTGAAAAGACAAGAGTTATAATTTGGTATAAGTGTTGTTTTTCTTTCTCCATAAAAATCCTTTCTTATAATGCTCCACAGCTTGACACAGATAGTTAAGTTTTTCTGGCAGCTTGTACCTTGGCTTCTGCATTTCCACTTGTTCTAAATTGGTTATCAATGTTTCTGTATCAAATTCTGGCAGACATCAACAGTAAGAACTTAAGAGCAAAAGACTTGAAAAGGTATTTTACTAATCCAAATAAATCAGGTGGTATTTATTCAAGAGGAAATCTTGTTTTTCTTTGATTTTTTGTTAAGATTTGTGTGGGTTAAAATAGAATGCACCAAGTTCAGAAACATCTGTCTGCTTCAGCTGCGAGAGACAACTGAACTTAAACAGAATCGTACTGTGCTTTGGTGGTATGTAAATCCCTTCATCAGTTGTGGCAACTTTTAAAGAAAAGAATTTGCTCTCTGAGAGCAAATTCTTTTCTTAAAAGTTGCCCCAATGAGAGGCACGAGATAAAAGTAATACATGAAGTAAGATGGAACTCTCATAGTGGGTACGTGCATTTATACACTTTCAGGGGGTGGCACAGTTACTGTGCTGTAGACATGGATTTAATGTGTTTGGGAACAAAGTCATGTTCATCCACTGTTTTACAGAGGGAAACAACCTTTGTGACATCCTGTTTGCTTCCCTGGACGAAGAACCCCCTGAAAAATATGGTCATGTCTAATAATAGAAAGAATAGCTGTGAGCAAATCCTTTCTTTGAGAGTTGATCCCTTTTGAGTGAGGAGTCACCAGAAAGTATTCTCAGAGCTCTAGATAAGAGGGCGTATTTGGTGATAATTAGGGATAATTTTTGTTAATTCTGCATAAAAACATATGTTGTGACCCCTCATCTGAACCGTCTCGATGAGACGGTTCAGATGAGGGGTCACAACATATGGTTTCGATGAGAAATAAGAAAAATTATCCATAATTATCATCAAATACGCCGTCTTAACTAGAGCTCTGATATTCAGTATCATCTCAAATGTTAATGCATAGCCAAGAAGTCATTATATTGCATTAACGATACAGCTTTTGCATTACAAAAGCTCCTCACATTTTTTGGCAAAAACTGGCAACTTTCTTGCATACAGTGCCTTTGAAAATTTGAGGTCTTGTTAACTAACAATGTCATGAGGTTTGAACAACTGGGCCCTGATGTTTATTAGAAGTACATTTCTTGAAAAAATACCTAAAAGTTTCGACTTAGTTTATAGATTGAAAGCTTTTTCACATAGGAATCTTGTTCATCTCCATTATTTTGACATTTGAAAGACAATCAGAAAAAGATAAGTATGTCATCCTAGGCGTATTTTAAATTTTAAAAGTGTGGGTGTTGATCAAGGTTTTAGAGAAAAACTTGAAACATGTAATGTTTCATGTTTAGAGGCATTTGATCATTCAGCTACTATTCAAATTTTGGTTGACTGTTTAACAAAAAAAAAATATTATCAAATTTTAGGCTGAAGTCATAAAATTTGACTAGCATAACTTGTAGACATTGATAGATTTTGAGTGGGCTACTGTTATAAATCGTGTGCCATCTGTTATGGAAATTATCTCCAGGTGCCAAAATACCTGATATTTCTTCTACCTGTCTGATTGAAGTTCTTGATTATTGATATTATGCATTATGTTTTTGCTCGGAACTGTTTGCCTTCTGCTGTTGTTGCATCAGTTGTGTGTCTTATCTCACAGTTTTTCTATCACACATTATTGACTTTCTGTTCGGTAATAATAATTTTTTGCCAAGAAACGTGCAACACTGCATAGTCTTGTTGATCCTTAAATCTTTACTTAGAATTTTATCAGTTTAAACTGTTTTGATCGAGTGTATTGTCATAAAGGTATGAACGGTACAAATAGAGTAGGCTAAGATTAGCTTGTACATCCATGCAGTCTGAACAGAGGTTTGTTTCCCTGTCTGCGTATGAAATCTATAAAAAGTGGGGAATTTAAAGAGCGAAATTCTGTTTGCACAAATGCACAGGCTGAGTTGAATATGTACTGTACCCATACAATTTGAGGTTCTCCCTTGTGATGTCACTCAGTTATGTTAAATATTTCATAAATTATTGCATATTAAGTAGGTAGCTGTAAAAATGAGTTATTATGAAAATTGAAAAATACATGTACATGTATTATTGAAGAACTTCCTGACGTCAGTATGCCTATATTTTTGACATAGAATTTATTTTTTGTGACTTTTCCTCTTTGAAATGTAGAGGACACGGGCAGACTTAGTGCCTGGAGGACTCAGGTGCGAGTTATGGATTCCTTCTCTTGATCCTTCTGGGGAACACATGTTTATGAGAACTGGAGTTTGGACACAATTTTTTTTTTTCTAGGCCAGAGGAAAAAGTAATAAATAAGAGTCATTTTAGAAAATTCTCAAACTCTTTTGATGGGTAAATGGTCGATGCTGTTTTGCCCTTTTAACGTTATTTCATGTACTTTGGGCCTTCTGATGAAATTAAGGCTAATGCAAAAGCTAGAGCAGATAGAATATAAGAGTGATGCTTGGTGGTACAAATGACTTGATACAGTGAAAACATTGCAGAGACCTCTCAGATTATTAAGGCATGTCGCTTGCAACATGTCTTCCTCTTCAAATTACCTGTGCAACATGTCTTAATTTCCAATGAAAATTTATAAAAATGCTATTATTTTCATTTCTGTAGCCAGTAAAGTTGTTAAAAGCGATATGCCTTCTGAAATTTCTGGGGAGAACATGCTGTTTGTATTAACATTCCATTGTCTCAGGCCCATGTTCTTCTATTATGGTACCAGACAACACCAGAAATTAAATTTCAGCATACCAGCAGATCGGCACCACTATTCTATACATATGGTAATAGTTAATATACTGGCAATATATTGAAGCAGTTTAGGCCCAGTTGTATCTCTTGTTTCCGTCTGTAAAATCTCCAATGACAGCTGGCTAATACTGCAGGTGATGCTGTCTGAAGCTGCATGTAAGCTACAATTTTGGGGCAGAAAGTTAGAGTTTGTTTCTGCACAAAACATTTAGAATCATACTGAAACTTCTGCATTAGGCATTTTATATGAGATCTCGGTCAACAGTTACATTTCGTATAAACATAAAGTTTTTCCTGCTTTTATTCTGTAACCAAAACATGTAGGGCAGCTGAAGCCCAAGTCTTCTTTGTCCTGTTCCAAAAACAGTCAGAATTTTAAATCTTTCATTGATTTTGGCTCAAAATTCAAAGTGTTTATTGATTAAATGGTCTGCTATATTTGAGTCAAGAGATTTTCAATAAAAATTGCAAATCTTCTTGAGATCAGCTGTTTTGAAGCTCAGTCTATATTGCTCATGTTTCAGTTTCTCTTTTGCATGTTTTTAAAGCACCATAAAAACCAGCTGACAAAATTTAATTTCAGATATGTTTCATTCAAGCAATATCATACTGAGAATTTAAAGAAGGCAAACAGTGTAGATCCATATGTGGCTGCTCATCATGCACAACCTCATCAGGATCTTTGCTGTTTGCTAATTCAACTATTTTTTTTTGTTTATTGTGCTTTAAGGGCTATTTTTTCCTGTTAAATGAAAATGGAACAAGAGATATTTAGGTGCGCACCTCTTTTTTTTTGATCAAAACACAGGTTTTCATATATTGTTGAAATATTTCCATATATAGACATGGTCCTTTGTTATACAGTTGGTTTGGGACAGATTTGAATAGATGTCCATCCTGCGGACGGGGATAGAAGGGTGGGCTAAGATGCCTGGAAACTTTAGCCTAGGCACTGGGAAGTCTTACTGGTATTGGCGAGGACCTCAGCTTTCCTACTGGTATATTGGCTTAGTAGTCCACTGTACTATCAGTAGGTGTGGGATAGGGGTTGCCCTACTGGTTTTGACTTAAGGTATGGCAAGTTTTAATAGGTGTAGGATTGACTTTGTATGGATTGCATCTGGTACGAAAGTACAGAGAGCTATTGTTGTCACTTGGGCATGGCGTTGGCATCACACTTTAAAGTTTTACGTTAAATTTTATTTATGTGATGGGCAAGGCACTGCAGGCGAGCTATCCTGTACGGGGACAGGTCTTGTTGTCAAATACTAATGTATTCTGTTGTGATCACTTTCTAACATGAAAGGTATTAATGTTCATATGAGGCAAACTGGTAAAATATTCACTTCTTTTTTCAGATTGTCAGTACACCTGTCACCACAAGTGTCTCCCAGGGATAACTCTTGACTGTAAATCCGTGTCACACGAGGACACTGATGAGGGAGCAGTCCTTACAGGGGATACGTCATTATCATCCGATCTCAATACCTCAGCATCAACAGAATTATTGTCAGAACCTGCTACAGTAAGTAATGTGAGCCGCAACATGAGAAAACCAACAAAGTGGTTGTGTGCCCAGTGCAGACTCAGATCAGCCTGGGCATCTGCCCAGTCCGATCAGACTCTTCACTAAGGGCTTAAATGGTAGCTAAGGGTCTAAGCTAGCTCCATGTGGACAGTGAAGCCTCTGATCAGACTGGGCGGATGCCCAGGCTGATCTGAGTCTGCACTGGGTGCACAACCACATTGTTGGTTTTCTCGTATCGAGGCTCACGTAATAATTTGGCTATAAGAGGGGGTTTGTCCGCCTCTAGAATAACCCCAAATATTTAAATCAGTGTCATCATTATGTACTTCTGTTGTGAAAAGGTTTTCCCCTTCTAAACAATGCCAAAAATCTAGATCCATCTTAATATAAGATGGATCTAGATTTTGGGGGCTGTTTTGGAGGGAAAAACATCAAATAAGCAAATAGATATAGTGCTGATTCAAACTTGGTGGAAGTTTTCTCAGCAGGCAAATAACCGGGTGCCACATTAGCCTTCTCATAGCGACTTCTTTGTAGTGTCATCTAGGACATTCTAATGCACTTACAAATATAAGGCAACAGTTGGATAACATAAAAAATTGGTGAAAGTATACCCTATAAGGCAACAGTTGGATAACATAAAAAATTGGTGAAAGTATACCCTGTGATATACTGTCTGAAGCGCAACATCGTATAAAGCATCAGGTTTTATGTTGCTGGAAGCACTTGCCTTGGGTGCAAAGAGGTGAAAAGGCAAAAACTGCATTGAAAATTGTCATTTGGGGAGGTAAACCATCAGTTTTATGGTCGCCAGTTGCATTTTATGGCTGCACAGACAATTGTAGCGGTACAAAATTTGCAACCATAAAACTGACAATTTGCCTCCCCAAATGACATTTTTTAGTTCAGTAATTAATTACCTGAGGTTCATTTGTGAATGCACACCAATTTTGAGATTTTGTTTATACATAAATATTTAAAACAAGACTCAGAATTATCACCTGGGGCTCCGATTTCTGTCATGTCATAATCACTTTCTTTTTGTTTTGATAACCGTGATCAGTTGTCACTTCAGCGGACTAGAAGACATGTTTAAGGACTAGGCAAAACACTGTACACTTACTATATTTAAATGAATGTTTGCAGTGTATTATACTTTCCCCAATTTTTGCACTCAACTTAATGATGCAAATTTTAACACTTAGAGTGCCAAAAATGAAAAACTGCCTCATCATGAGCCAACTCATCTAGATCTACACTGTTTGTTTCTTTGAATTTTCAATATGATACAGCTTGGACTAAACTTGTTGTCTGCTTAATTGATGCCGTAAGGGTAAGATGAAAATAAGCATGAATATTTATCACACGAACTTTTACACATTAGTTAATACTTGTACTGAACTTCTGTACAGCAAAAAAATGTATGATAGCAGTATGTTGTCATATAATTGTAGAAGGACTCATATAAGTTGTCACATCTTCTGGGGATGTTTGAAGTTGCATTGATTAACATGTATGTAATAGTCCTGTACGGTGTTAATATACACAACTAACACCTGGGGAATTAACTCATTAAAAAGTCACTATAATGTTTCCAATTTTATTATAAGTTCTTTCAATATTCAAAACTATTAAAATTTAAGGTGGTAAAAAGCCTAAATATTATTTAACGTAGATGCTACTAATTCTTCTTAGATCTTACAAACTAACTCTGAATGAATGAATGGAATGAATGGTACACACTTTCTCACAACATGCTCTTTCATACATGCGACCTCTCCCAAATATGGCTACTACGCTTCACACCCCAACCCACTGATGGTGACAAATAAGGCTACTACATTTCCTGTTACAACACTTTCTCACAGAAGATAAAAATAAACTGAACTCATGCTCTCAGCAAATATGGAACAGGTATTTCCGGCAATATAGAACCAACCCAGCACAGCTTGTCTGAAAGGTGATAGTTCAAGGGATAGGGAGATCAAGATTAAAAACAAAGATAAATCTAATTGTATGTAGGAGTGAGGGGAAAGGTAGAAAGACCGGAAATAAACAGCTGTACAGCAATATTAGAGAAAAGAAAAATATAAATATATGCCAATATATATCATCCGCCCGCAGAAAAAAAAATTACATATCTAATAATTTAGACTAAAATTAGAAAAAAAAATTGAAAATTGAAATTTATGCTGTGTAATACCTCCATCCAATTATTGCATTTGCTGTTGACATAGGGTGTTAGTCTTTCTGCCAAAGTTTTGTGTGATCTTTCACACATTCCTAAACAAGAGTGTACAAATGATGGTGTGAACTCCTGCTTAATATGCAGTTGTCGACAAATTTCTTTCATGCATTTGCTTGTATTTTCTGTACCCAAATCCGATAACAGAGTTTTACAAACGCCATATTTGGTAAACAGCTGGGTAAGACCAGATGCAACGGACAAAGTGTCTTTGTTTGCTAATGGAATTGTTACTAAATACCTGCTAAACATGTCAATGCAAGTCAGGACATAAGTAAAACCTTGGCTCTGCGAAGGTGGAAGTGGGCCATACAAATCAATTTGCCAAACCTCGAACGGTTGTTTCGGCTGGGGATATGCAGTAATACCGGACTTGGTGTAATGCTTGGTGAGTTTGCGCTTTTGACATTCCTGACACGACCTCACATAGTCAGTGATCAGTGGACCCATGCGTGGAAAGAAGTAGTGTTCCCTTACTCTGTCCAGTGTGTCAGTAATACCTGCATGTCCACTCATTGGAGAGTCATGATACAGTTGGATCACAGTCTTTATCATGGTGTCAGGTAACACAAGCTGGTAATGGTCAAGATGTTTAGTGCGTTTAGATTTTGCTACTCTAGAATGCCAAAGAAGTCCGTCAATCAAAGCATAATCACTAGATTCTAACAAAATCCGCCTTGCCTTTTTCTGACTCCTTGGCAAGACACCAGTTTCCAAGTAATTTATCAAACCATGCAACTGACTGTCATTTCGCTGCAATTCTTTTGTCTTTATCGGGCTAAAATCAAACTTGGTAAATAATTCTACTTTCTTCACCTCATCCTCAAGAAAACTTGATTGCTGAGTCTCGCTCTCTTTCTGAGAAGCATCATTCGTAGAAATAACACTAGTGTGATCCGTCTCTACATTCTGTAATGTAATATCAGTATGCGCAGTCTGATCTGTCATGTTAACAGGTATAGAAAATTGCTCAGTATTTTGATTTTTCTTGTTTGCCCTCTTTTTCCCAATTAATCTATGCTTTGTCCGCCCTTGCGAGTCAATTATCTCAGAATCAGCATCATAATCTGAACCAGTATCTGATTTCAAAACAATCCCTGAGTCGTGTGGCAACGACATATGATTTACAACTTTCAGACCATGAGATCCTTTATCAGAGCAAAGGAATTCCTGAAGTGTGCCACCATTAGGCAATGTTATTGTACCTGTATGTTCTGGTACATATGGGAAAAAGGGGTCTTGCTCATCGGGACTTGAAAATGAGGGGTCATTCTGAGTATGAACCCTACTGAGAGCGTCTGGCACGCCCATCTCAGTGCCTTTCTTGTACCGTATTTCAAAATTAAACTCCTGTAAGATAGCCAACCATCTTTCATAGATAGCACCTTTAAGACTTTTCTGAAACAATGGCTTGAGTGCCTGATGGTCACATTCTACAACAAACTTCCTACCTCTTAAATAAGAAGCACAATCAAGTATGCTTGTAACCACACCCAAAAGTTCCAACTTAGTGGGACCGTATGATTGCTGCCATTTCGAAAGGGACTTTGAGCCAAATCGAACAACTCTGGGGGTGTCCTCTTGACCAACACTGGAATGATTTTGATACAATATGTAGCCTATACCCCTGCTGGAGCTGTCAACCGCCAGGTAGAACTGCAAGTCATATTGAGGAAAAGCCAAAGCTTCAGAATTTAACAAACATTCTTTGAGTTGCTCAAATGATGTTTGATGCTCTGTTTGCCATGAAAATTTCACACCTTTGCGAAGAAGTTTATACAAGGGATTGGCTACTGAACTATAATTGGGGATAAACTTTTTGAACCAATTCATAAGCCCAAGGTAGCGTTTGAGAGCTTTTGCATTTTTCGGTGCAGCGTATTCAGAAATAGCTTTTAAACGGTCAGAGGGTGGTCTGATTCCTTCTTTTGAGATTTCGTGACCTAAGAAAACGCATTTTTGCTGCGCAAATTTACATTTCTGGGGTGACAACTTCAAACCAGCTTGTTTAAAACGATCAAAAACTTCCTGCAAATCTTTCATATGTTTCTCAAACGTTTCTGAGATAATGAGCACATCATCTAAGTAACAGAGTGCACTTTTAAAAGAAAGCCCACTAAGGACTCTGTCCATCAAAAGCTGAAAAGAGTTCGGACTGGTTTTCAAACCCATTGGTAAGCGTGAGAACTTGTAAGACCCAAAGCAAGTATTAAACGCAGTATACTTAGTGGATTCGGGTGAAATCCGCATTTGGAAGAAACCTGAGCTAAGGTCAATAGAAGATATAAAATTGGGTATCCTGTGAGTAAAAGACTCTGTTAACTCTTGAACATCAGGAATAGCATAGCAAAAGTCCTGGGTTTGTGAATTAAGGTAACGAAAATCCACACAAAACCTGAACATTGACAGACTGGCCTCTGGGGACCCTGGTTCGACTCCCGGTTTTGGCTTATTTCGCTTTGAAACAAGCACAATGGGACTAGAAATTGGAATGTCTTCTTTTTCACTAATTGGGGTAATGATACCTTGACGCAACAGTTCGTCTAATTGATGTCGTAGTACCTCACGTTTGTCAGGGGTCAGTTTATACGGACGTTGATGTTTCGGGACAGCGTCTGGTTTAAGGTGTATCTGATGCTCTACTATGTTTGTCAGGCCTAAGTCGGGGTTTTCGGATGTTACAAATAAAGCTTTATTATCAAGCAGCAGCTGCGTAATTTTCTCCCTTTCTTGCAATGACCACTCATTTGATTGTAGATCAAAATGTGACAAAAACTCTGAATTTGCACCCTTTGTACTGCTGCGTGCTTGATAACTAGCTTGTGAACAATGTGATGTCATCTTTTTGTCAGTACCAATGTCATGTATTGTATAGGTCTCATCTAAGACCTGAAATTCTCCTATGGGTTTGCCTTTACATATTGTTAAGCATTGTGACGTTGGATTGAGTATTTTCATGGGCACCATGGAATTATGGGATACAACAGCTAATGATCTAGAAACAAGTAACTTCTTATTCTGCATGTACGCACTCCCTGAACACACACCTTGGTACCCAGTAGTGACATGCTTAGGAACCTTTCCCCACAAGATTGTTTCTGAATTCGGCTGAAGAGTAATTCGCTTTTTCGCCCAAATCTTGCTCTTCGAAAAATGTACAGACTTATTGGAAAAATCCATTTTAATGCCGTGAGAATGCATATACTGCGTACCCAAAAGTAAAGGATGTGATGTTTCTTCTATAACATAAACATCTATATTGTGCTCTTGACCTTGAATTGTGGCTTGAATTTCGGCGATGCCCGTAATGTGAATTTCCTGATTATTGGCCAAAACAATGACATCATCAGTCACAGGTGTTAACTTTGACTTTGCTCTGTCAGACAGAAAATCATACAATCTTTTTGACATTAAATTTACAGAACTCCCTGAATCTAACATAGCTGAGACATTACAGTTAGGAAACTGTGCATGCACATAAAGAAAACTGTTATTACTTACAAGTTCGGGGTTATCATCAGTTTCACAGTTCGGTGGTGTTGAACGTTCAGGGGCCTGACTTCTCTGGCGCTGGTTCACTGTCGTCCTCCCAAGGGAACGCGCCCGGTGTCCCTTGGGTTCCTCCCGTTTCCCGAATTATTTGCACAGTTATTGGCACGGTGACCGAATTGTTCACACAATTGGCACTGGGTGTTTGGTTCGTTCCGTCCCCGTGCCCAATTACAGAATCGTTTAATGTGGCCTGCCCCTTTGCAGGCATGGCAAGACAACTGTCTTGGTAGCTGGTCCTTACTCCTTGTGGAATTAAACTGTTCAAATTGAGAACACAACCTGTCCATCTTACGTTCAAGTTCACCTAACCTGTTGTTGGTGCCTGGCTGGACAGCTGAAACGCTAGACACTGGAGCTGGAATCGCTCCTCCCGGTACTGTCTCCGTAGAAGTTGGCAAAGCCCTATAACCGTAGGCTTCACCCATTTTTGCTGCTGTTAGGGCAGCATTTATGTCCTCAGGGTTGCCAGCCCTTACGAAAAATGCAAGCTGCGACGGCAACCCTTCAATAAACTTAAGAACGATTTCTTGTGGGCTTTTATTAACCCGCCTCCCTTTTTCCATGATTTTACTGAAATAGTCCTCAAGTTGTTGGTGAGGGAGGAGGCGTAAGTTCATAAATTGCTCCGTTTCCACAAGCAACATTGGCTTATTGTTTGCCGATAAATATTTTTCCCTATAAATTCGCTGAACACTGTTCCAGTCTGCCTTCTGTGTATCTTCCAAACACGTAAACCAGGTTAGGGCAGGACCTTGCAAATGCAGCTGAAAGGCCGCCACTGTTCTAGGGTCCTGGGCATTTATTTTATTGAAAAGACAGTATGCCGAAAAATTGGAAAGAAACCTCTCGGCGTCTTCTGTGGGATAGCCACTAAATTTAGCCAAGCTAACTTTCCCTATATTCTCCATACTTCCACTGTCCAAAAAGTTCAGTGGCTGAGTTAATGTTGGTAAAATAACTCCACAAGCTTCGTCTGGATTTACACTTTTTAAATCGAAACTAGAATCCAAAAGAGAATTGTCAAAAGAATTGTTCATTTTTTACATTGAAAATAAATTTAGATTCTCCACCATGTAATAGTCCTGTACGGTGTTAATATACACAACTAACACCTGGGGAATTAACTCATTAAAAAGTCACTATAATGTTTCCAATTTTATTATAAGTTCTTTCAATATTCAAAACTATTAAAATTTAAGGTGGTAAAAAGCCTAAATATTATTTAACGTAGATGCTACTAATTCTTCTTAGATCTTACAAACTAACTCTGAATGAATGAATGGAATGAATGGTACACACTTTCTCACAACATGCTCTTTCATACATGCGACCTCTCCCAAATATGGCTACTACGCTTCACACCCCAACCCACTGATGGTGACAAATAAGGCTACTACATTTCCTGTTACAACACTTTCTCACAGAAGATAAAAATAAACTGAACTCATGCTCTCAGCAAATATGGAACAGGTATTTCCGGCAATATAGAACCAACCCAGCACAGCTTGTCTGAAAGGTGATAGTTCAAGGGATAGGGAGATCAAGATTAAAAACAAAGATAAATCTAATTGTATGTAGGAGTGAGGGGAAAGGTAGAAAGACCGGAAATAAACAGCTGTACAGCAATATTAGAGAAAAGAAAAATATAAATATATGCCAATATATATCATGTAGGAGTAATGTATAGCTATATTGTATGATAGTGTCAGATAACATTCTTTATGACAGTTTTATATTTCCTTTTTAGGAGAAAGATGAAACAGATTCCGGTTATCGGTCAGGCACAATTCCAGATGAGAAGTTGCCACGGAAACCTAGTCAGGCCACTCTCAACAGAGAGGATCTCAAAAAGAGAATAGCAGAATATAATAAAGTCAGCCCGGGGGCAAACTTTGCTCTCGTAAGTTGGGTATACAATATAGATGTCTAAAATACATTTAACTTCCATGTTTTAACTGACATCCACCACTGCAGTTAGCATGGCAGTCCATGTTTTAACTATCTTACCTACAGTCATCAAACATGCCATAAAGTTGACTAAGATGGTCGCCTGGAATGTTGCTTCTTTCTTTTCTATTTTATTACTGTGAGCTATACTTTACAACTTTATACCTTTGACCTATATTGCACACTCACTTGACATTGGCATTGTTATCCATCTGTCCATTTCTCTCAAACTGTAATCCATAAATTTATGAAACTTCACACACAGTTTCTTCACACCACGATCTCTGCTACTGAGGAAGTGCGAGGCAGATGAGACATGGTAGTGCATGGACTTCCTGTGTTAGTGTTGGTGAAAAAGGGAATAGTTACGGTGACCAAATGAGGCAGTCTGAAAGAAAAAACTATTGTTGGCTCAATGGCTGCTCCTTTGCAATCCTCACTTCCTTGCAACTTGAGAATTCTGTCATATTCCAAACATTTGACACTATATTCGCTCTTGATTTTATTTGCATTGGTTTTTTTCAGCGGGAAGATGAATCAAATACTGAAGCATTCCAGGGTTTTATCAAGGTCACCTTGAACTTGGTACGACCCATCCAGATGTCACTTGGAGCCCGACCCCCATCAATCTATGAGGTTCTGACCAGGGAACACATAGTTGAACAGAACACACAAAACATCTCATTCTACATGCCAAGGGACACAGTCCGCTCCATACATGCCAACAGGTGAGTTTCGTATCTTTAGAAGTGTCGTCTGCTCCTGGTGAGTTTGCTGCTAGTGAGTTGCCCGCTCTAGAAATAATGTACATACTGCATAAAGAAGAAATCTATGCCTCTCTTCTTCCAGATGTAGGAGCCCTGGTAGCTTAGTAGGTTAAGCACTGGCCTGCAAACTAGCGGTTCCAGGTTGGAAATCTGCTGTAACCAGGAATCTTTTCAATCCTAAAAAGTGTTCCATTGCACACAGCCTTTCATTATCACCCAAGCATCATCTAGATATGACTGAAATACTGTGAAAAAAGGACGTGAAATTGCAAGTCATCCATCCATCCATCTTACAGATGCAGGGGTTTACCTTAGCAGTAGCAATCAGTAAATTTGCAAACTGAAAATCCCATTTGCCACCTATTGAAAAAGTGAGTAGCAAAAAGTTCCTTCCCGAGAATTCATTTGTTGAAAGGGTATGCCAGTTTTCACTGAATATATTACTGCTCAGGCATTTGGTGGTGGCATAATGTTTTGTCTAGGCTTCCAGTTTAGCTCTGTTTCTGTTGCAGTCTGCAGAAGGGGGAGCAATATCGTTTTCTAGATTCTTCTATTATTCATTTGATACAATACACTTTTGTTGTGTTGATCATTTTTGTGCATCCTACAGGATGTTCATTGTCCTCGTTATGTCAAGAATGTGAATTATTAATTACTGAACATTATGTCAGACAGTCTTAATAAATGTTAACTATGTTTCATCAGGAATGCATCTCATGCATAGATAATTAGGAGGTAGACAGCAGGTATTGCAGCTACCTGATTTTTCTTTAAAGCACAAAAAAAGCAGACGACAAAATTTGCGTCTGCAAAATTTATAAAAACTTTTGTCGAAGCAATTTCGTATGGAGAATTTATAGAATAGAGGGCAAACAGCGTAGATCCAGATGAGGTGGCTCAATATGAGCCACCTCATCTGGATCTACGCTGTTTGCAAATTCTGCTGTTTTCATTTCTGATGCTTCATGTGTTAATTACAAGGTAGGTAACAGGTATTGCAGCTACTTCATTATCATAATTTCACCTGAGAAATATTACACCTAGCCAGGGCTTCTGCGTTGAAGCTGATTGTATCTTTTGGTATTTTGTTACTGCTCTGCACAAGTTAATCGGTAGATTTCTGAAACTCTTAACGTAGTTTACACTTCCCCTGTATGACTGAAATACTATTGAAAGGGTGTAAAACTACAGGTTATCCTGCCATAGCCTTCCATAATAGATTCTTCTTCAGTTGGGACTTGGATCTTCATCATAATTATGAAGGGACAGTTAACTAGAAAACAAAAATGTCCATCATTTCAACATTCGCTGCATTATTGTTGAAAAAACCTTGAATGCCCAAAGTATGCATATTGGGGTGTAAGTTTCAGTCTGCATAGATCAAATGAAAGATTGATCATTTTAAAATTTGTATCCTTTTAAAAAATTTTTACAGTTCATGGCACAAACCTGAATTATTGAGCATGTCTTATCGGGGCATCTGTACCTGTGACAATAATTTTGTTTGTTATTCTTCTGAAGTAGAAAATTTTATCAAAGAAATGTATTCATGCTCTGGTTGCAACCATAGCAAGAAGTGAAATTTTGCTTAAAATAATGACATAGCATGTTTTGACAAGGATGGGCATTGGGAGGGCATAACCAACTTTATGCTGCCTAAGGGTGTATTTGAGCTGACGATTATTGCCATTGCCAGCCACTAGCGGAAAATGAAACAATATTAATTACTGTCCCTGTGGTGGCAGTACAAACTCTGGTTAAACTCTGTTTCTGACAATCTGCAGGCCGGCAAGACACAGTGTATTGCTCAATTCTTGTACATTCTCCATAAAAACATACTGTATGGCCAATATATGTTTTAAAGGAAGAAATAACAACAGTCAGGAAATATTGTGGAGCCAGGAAGTTAAAGTGCTCACAGAGGCTGGTATGATAATGGCAGATGAATCTCGGGCTCATTCATAAGATTCCAACTTTTAACGAAATTTTCTCTGAAGACTCAGAGGCTCAAAAATGGTGGACTTTGAGGATAATTGCCATAAAATTTCTGCTCATTCCTCATAAAAGTGTATGTTGTGACCCCTCATCAGAACTGCCTCACTCAGAACTGCCTCAGTGAGGCAGTTCTGATGAGGGGTCACAACATACATGTATATGCATGTTTATTTTGAGACTGATATAAGAAAAATTAGCCTAGATTTATCCTCAAATTCCCACTTTATTTGAAGCTCTGCAGAGCTCTCTTGGCATAATATAAGAAATATCAAAGTTTATGAGGTTTGGAAGACTGTCAACATTCTTGTGACCTACCTTTTTGGTGTGAAATCATTTTCTTGATGTTTTTTGCACTCTCATTGGCAAACATTTCTGTTCAATCTATGTTATCAGAGCTCAGGAGTGGTGAGACCTTTCTAATGTTGGTGCTTCATATGAACTTCTGTCACCTTTGACAAATCATGTTAAAAGTCATGTACTTCAGTGTAACATGGTTCTTCACTGATTTTGTTTCAGGTTTAGATTTAGCATATTGTCAATATTTTTCATGTTTTTCGCGAAAAAGTCTGATACTAATATTTGCATTGAGAAAACAGCTCTAGAAATCTGAGTTCAAGATAAGGTGGATTCTTGGGGTTATGCCAAAGATGAATTTCCATGTATATGTTGTGACCCCTCATTGGAACTGCCTCAATGAGGCAGTTCTAATGAGGGGTCACAACATATATTTTACAGACAATTATTTGAAATATCTCAAATAAAATTTATCCTCAGATTTGCTCCATACCTGGAGCTCTTTGGAATCCAAGGTGTGTGTTTGTATTGAGAAATGATTAATAACAGTCGGTCTGCTGTAGTGATCAAACTTTGGTTTTTACAAGAAAATTAGCTCGTAATTTTCTTGCGTTTACCAACTGCAAGGTTCAGTATTGGCTTAGTGTCAGAATAGCTTGCTGCAAGCTTGGTTAATATGAATCATCTTTGAGATAAAAGCAAATTCCCTGCTAATTTTCTTCAATAATAAAACCACCAGGGAATTTTTTCTGAGTTCATAATTGCTGAAAAACAGATGCTTCAAACAGAATAGATCATTACATGTACTCTCATTAGCTCATAATGTCATTTTACCTTAAATTAATATTATTCTTTTTAAGACATAAGCTCCAGGTACAGCAGTCAGGTGCTAACTCCTAAACTGCAGTTCATTTTCATTAGCTAGGAGTGGGGTAGGGTGTTGTGGGGGGGGGGGGGGGGGGGGAGATAGCAGATGATAATTCAGGAATTTTTCTCATTTCTGTATGGCACCTAGATGTGACCCTCATTAAAAGTGTCCACAGAGGCAGATCTAATAAAGACCAAGAGCATTATGTGTTGGTGGACAGTAAATTAATTATAGTATATGGGGTAATAATTTTGCAGTTTAGGGTAAGAAAAATAAACACTAATTTTTGTGGTTAGCAAGATGAGCGAAAAGTAAATTGCTTCTTTTTTCACTTGAGCCAGTTTGTTCATTAACCTGCGGCAGGCTGCAGGTTATTGAAAGAACTGGCTCAAGTGTAAAGTACCAGAATTTACCAAAGTAAACAGAAACAAAATATATTGACACTGTGTCTGCTGAAGATACTTTGTAAGAAAAAGGAAATTATTTCACGATTTTATTATTTGCAGTTTCTAAGTGACTGCGAAATACTGCGAAAAAGTTAAACACCGTGAAAATTATCACCTCTTCACCTTCCAAGCTTTCCTTGCTACTGGGCAACAGTTGAGTGGACTCAGGCAGTTCCTCCATGCTGCCTGTACTCTTGGGCTTATGAAGAGGCTGTGGATACTGTTTCAGCCCTCTGATCTAGGTCTACATTGTAAGCAAATGCCTGTCTTATTGAAGTCAGGTTTTAAAGGATTAACAATAATCCAACATCAATGATGTTAGTGCCAAAGAAAACTACTGTTAGTTCTATTTTAACTCTGATTTATCTTACAATTTGTTTCCTTATCTCAGCGGCAGAAGTTTGGAGATGAATTTTGAGGGTTTGTTCACAAACCTGAAGTTGGGTACATCACAAACTTTTTCACCATGTTTGATAGGGGAGACAACTTTTATAATTTCCTGTTTACTTCCTGGATGTCCAAACCATTCCAAAAAGGAGTTGACTCTTAAAAGAAAGAATTGGCTTCCAGGGAAGACTGACAGCTTTTCTTTGAAAAGTGGTATACCTGGAACTGTGTCTTATCTTTCTGCTACTGACTTACAGTTATCTCAGGTTATGATGCTTCTTTATGTTTTAAAGAACATCTTATCTTATGTATCTATCTTCTTCTGGGCTATCTGATACTGAGGTTCCGCTATAAAACTTCTTATTCATCAGTTTTAAATCAGATTCTTTCTCAAAAGCTTAAAGATTGCAATTGTGATTCCCCACCCACAGCCTTTTCATGATAGTGCTATATTTATATTTGCCATTTTGACAGCAGCTGTTCACTTGTTGGTCTTTGAGTGGGCTTATAACATTGGTGGATCCATCTGATTTTGAGTTTAAGGTGTCTGGGTAGTGGGTACTCATACTCTGTTTAGACGATACCTGTTTCGATTCGGAACAGATTGCTCCGCAATAAGGTAATCCTGTAACTCTGTAGGATTAGTTTACTCTGAATCAGTTTTTAATTTGAATTAGATTTGCTAGTGTAAACAGTTAATTCGAAGCAAATTCGGATTCGATTCGGATTAAAACTCTAGTCTAAACAGGGTATCAGTTGAGATTTTCCTTCGTTTCTACAAAAGAAGGACAATTTTTGTGACTTCCTATTTGCTTCCCTAAATGACTAAGTCCTTCCAAAAAGTGCAAGGGAAGTAAAGATGTAAATAGCAGAGTTACTTACCGGTACCTTGAAAAAATACCCATTCACCTAACAGTTTTCAATAGCAAGCTTTGCAGACCCTGATCCTTATCCAACTTCTCAGCAGCAGCTGCTGCAGTCTGATATGCATCTACACTGCATGCAAAGCTATAGCTGAAGTTAAAGAGAAGCAAATTGTTTTACTATTAATTTGCATAATGTAGTCATGAATATGCCCACTGATGAAAATTGCCAGTTAACATGATTGGAGAGCTGATACAACTAAATTATGGCCCTTACTTCTGACCATAAGTTTCTTTAGATTAGGCCTCAAGATTAGGCCTTTAGAATAGGCCTCAAGATCAGGCCTTTAGATTAGGCCTGTAGATTTGGCCTAAGCAGTTGCAGTTGCTAATACTTACCTTGGGAATAAATCCAACAAACAAATTTTGTGCAGGATTGGTATCAGAAAAGAAGGCAGTTGAGTGCCATAAAGGTTCTTAGGGGAATCATTTTGGTGATTCACAGATTGATACAGAGATTTCACTTACAACCACCAACCACTGATCTGCCACCAGTCATACAGAGCTGCAGCATAGCCAAGATTTGATGAGTCTGTATTTCTAATATTTCTTCAGAAAAAACTACACTCTGTACATGGAGAATCACGATGGCAACATGATTTCAGTCAGAGTTACTACACTGCATTTATTTTGCTATTTTAGGATTCAAAGAAGGCATAGCCTTATAAGGGAATAGCATTACATTGAGACTCCACTACAAAGGAATATAAGCAAATGAGCAGATGCAGCTCATTTGCCTTATATTCCTTTGTAGTTGATCTTAGTGGAAGCCATGACATGATGGCCTTATATCCAGAAATTATAGCATTATATTAAGTAGCATTATAAAGAAGCTCTGTTATATTTTGTCTCCCCAAAATTGTTTGATTAGCTGGAACTGTGTCTGATACACCTTGTATTACCTTCTGTAACCTGAAAATGATGTTATCTCAGCCAGAACAAGTCTCAGACATCTTACAACAGAACTAGGTTGTGTGGCGGATGTTACCTGAGATTTGGGGGAGAGATAAGGCCAAGCTGAATCTCTTCCTGAAAGTAGTACCTGTGATACGGAATGGGAGCCATGTAGCAAGAGTTCCATCCTGTTTTATAGCATTTGCAAGTTGAGCAAGTCTAGAACAGCCTGCACAGGCACAGGCTGTTCTAGACTTGCTCAACTTGCATGTATCATATGTAAAGTTTACTTAAAGATCTCAAGAAAGCGATATACTGTAGTAATCCTAATAAACACCCCAACTCTTATAAGTCTTGAAAATCATGTCATATTGACTGGGTCCCTATAAAACTAGAAACGGAACCGAAACGAAACGCAACGAAACGAAACGAAATGCAACGGAACGAAACGAAACGCAACGAAACGAAACAAAAAGCGACGGAACGAAACGAAACGCAACGAAACGAAATAGAACGAAATGGAGCAAAATCTGAAAAATACCATGAAAGTATCACAATAGAACAGCACCACATATTAATGCAAAGCCCCATGTTTATCCCTATACATTGCTATATGAAGTTACCAAGTTACTGGGTATTTGTTAGATCAAATACATTAACTTTTAAACAGATACTTGGCTGATGATGATGATGATGTTTTCATATTTGATTGTTGCGCATAAAAATAATTGTTGGGGACCGAGGCAAGAACACTATTTCAGGAACCTGGGTCATATGTATGGAGCTGGTAGCCCGAAAAATGTAGAAAAGCTCATACGACGCTCCACAACAAAAAAAAAGTAAAAATAAATATTAATTATCTTTAAATAACAATCAAAAACTATAAAGATAATAGAGAAAATGCCCAGACCAAAACACCCAAAGACCAAATGAGGCCCCAAAATCGTATGTCAGTTTTTCAAACTAAACAATTCAGCCAAGTATCTGTTTAAAAGTTAATGTATTTGATCTAACAAATACCTAGTAACTTGGTAACTTCATATAGCAATGTATAGGGATAAACATGGGGCTTTTTAGTCTTCCTTTTGCATTAATATGTGGTGCTGTTCTATTGTGATACTTTCATGGTATTTTTCAGATTTTGCTCCATTTCGATTTATTTCTATTTCGTTTCGTTTCGTTTCGGTTCGTTCCGTTGCGTTTTGTTTCGTTTCGTTGCGTTTCGTTTCGTTCCGTTGTGTTTCGTTTCGTTGCGTTTCGTTTCGTTTCGTTTTGGTTCCGTTTCTAGTTTTATAGGGACCCCATATTGACTTACCAAAAGTGCAAAATTGCTGGCCTAAAATCCTCACATTGTTTCTATATGGTTGTAAGCTAATCTCATGATCCATGGGCTATTTCATGCAATTGTAAGCTATTTTAGTGGACAAAGTGCAGCTATTATTCTCACATGGTTAAATCCCCACCCACCCCTGCCCCCATCCCTATAAAAACTCACACCTGCAACCTATTATATAATTCAATGCAGTATGTCTTAAGGCACATCTTACTACAGTGTGTCTCATGTATGATCAGTCTAGTATGTTAAGGAGTTGCGTTGGATTTTGTTTATTTAATGTAATCAAAATCTGAAGAAAATCTGCTGAACCATGATAAAACTGAAAGATCATAAAAACCTGCTGGTATAGCATAATTTGACATAGATTTAATATTTGTTTTATAATAACTAACATGTCAGTTTTGCAAGAAACCATATGTTTGGTGGAATTTTCTGTCTGTACTAAGTGATACAAGCTGGGTTTCATCAGTAATGTTCTTATGTCATAATATCTATCTTCTGTCAGACCAAAACATCATTAGGAACAAAAAACAGACATTTTAGAGCTTTGATTTTACGCTGGCATGGTTTAAAAGATGGAATGGAATGGTGAGGAATGGAATGAAATAAAATTTACTGGCAGGGATAATCTGCCTTATTTTACTTGTTAGGGATGGTACTCCTACAAGCAAGAATTTGCTCCCTCTGAAGGAGCAAATTCTTTATTGTAAGAATACCATCCCAGGCTCTTTGAGGCCGGGTCGGGTAGCGCAATCGGTAGGGCACCTGACTCGTAAGTCAGAGGTCCTGGGTTCGAATCCCGGTCTGGCCACATACTTTCGTTTCTCCTTCCGCTGATTCAAGAAGGGCAGTTGTCAGTTACTGGCGAAAGTATGTGCACTTAGTACTGGTTAACCGCTTAGGAGGTCTAAGCCTGCCCAGGAATAGTGTGGTTAGGTTAACTGACCGTCCCGACATGACCTTAGTTGTTTACCGTGGACGTTAAGCATCAAATCAACCAACCAACCAGGCTCTTGGAGCAAATTGTAGCCAGTGGAATGTAGTAGTCCATTCCTGCCCATTCCATTTCATGTTTTAAACTATGCCGATTTCCCTGCTGATATCCATGATATCCCTGCTTATTTTCATCATCACTCATGACAAAGGGGATTCCCACATGAGTTTTCAATTCCATTTATTTCCTGTTTAATTCTTTTTAATACTTAGGCACCAAAAGTAAAAATACATTAAGTTAAAGTTGCAACAACCTAAATCATGATGAGGCAGCTCATCATGAGCCAGCTCATCTTTATCCTCTTCTAGACTTCAAATTCTCAGTATGATATAGCTTGTACGAAATATTTTGCAAAGGAAAATTTTGTGATCTTTTTTGATGACTAATTAAGGGTTAAGTTCTTCAGTGGTTAACCAGTTGCTAATGATTTGAGCCGCGACACGAGAAAACCAACGAAGTGGTTGTGCGCCCAGCAAAGACTCAGACCAGCCTGGGCTTACGCCCAGTCTGACCAGAGTCTTCGCTGTCCGCAGGTTGGTAGCTTAGACCTTTAGCTACCCATTAAGTGCTTAGCGAAGAGTCTGATCAGACTGGGCGGATGCTCAAGTTGATCTGAATCCTTGCTGGGCACATAGCCACTTTGTTGGTTTTCTCGTGTCGCGGCTCATTTGATAAAGACAAGTGGATGACTTGACATGAGATGACAGACCAGTCCATTATGAAACACATTATGGAAAACAAGGAAGTGTATTGAGCTGTGACATGACAAAACCAACAAAGTGGTTGTGCGCCCAGAGCAGACTCAGATTAGCCTGGGCTTACGCCCAGTCAGATCAGACTCTTCGCCAAGCGCTTAAAGGTTAGCCAAGGGTCTAAGCTAGCTCCCTGCTGACAGTGAAGACTCTGATCAGACTGGGTGGATGTCCTGGCTGATCTGAGTCTGTGCTGGGTGCACAACCACTTTGTTGATTTTGTCGTGTCGTGGCTCATATTTGTAGTCAAATTTTTCATATTGGCAAAATTGATTCTAACAGCAAGTTTTACCATTAGTTGTAATGCAGTTACAGAATACTTCCTTACATATTGTATTTGAAGTGCTTCAGTTTTATGTATGCTTATAATAGAACTTGAAGCTAAATTAAGAAAAAATATCATTGAAATGTGTATTTTGGTGATAAGATTTATACAGGGAAATGCATATTGACTTTTGAAATCATTTATCAGATAAAAATCAAGGTGTAACACAGGTATCACCTCACATTTAAAGGTTGTATGATAGGCAAGAAGTAATTATGGAAGTTTTATAGACCTTCCTGGCACACGCTTATATAGCTCCTGATAAGCCGGAACTTCTTTGGATGAACACTGAACAGTTACTATTCTTCTAACTCCTCCATAATTCCAATACACAGACTAAGAAAGTTCCACAGAACTTGATTTATAGAGAAGTATGAAAAATTCTCCTGCAAAATTGTGAGTTACAGTTATCTGGTTTCCTTGGTGGCTTCTGTACATCCTTTTTCAACTCAGGTTCTGATATGCAAGCCTGGATGCTCTGACTGTCAGAAAATTTACTCTCATGTGAGTGAAAAGTCAACCAAGAACCCCCCCCCCCCCCCACCCCACCCTCCTTCCCCCTGTCAAAGTGGAGGGCTACCATATTTCTTAGGTTAAAATACAGGTTTTCCCCATCCTGCAACAGAATCTCAGAGATCTAGATCTGTCTTATGACACAGACCTGGGTCTTTGGGATTGTTTTGACAGAAAAAAATAAAAATGTTTTATAGTTGAATTGCACAAGATAAGTTGACATATTTACAGTAATTTTGGAAGGATAAACTACCGTCTTATAACCGAGTAGTATGGTGTTATGTCTTACCAGATTGCCAGGAAATTTTTAAACCAACCTAATTAGTAATTTTGAGATTTGAAACACTGTTGCATAACTGATACAGAATGGGTGTAAAAACCTCTCAAGACTGTTATGTAATCATAAATACAATTAGTTTCACAAATTTTCACAATAAGGGGTGGCATGCTGCAGCAGCCATAAATAAATATTTATCATACTCACAACAAGGGGTTAAGTACAGAACTAATGGAACCTAGATAACCTGGAAGCTTTACAAATTAGGTTTTACCCTTACCTTAAAGCGCCAAAAAATGCAGATGACAAAAGTTTACCCCTGCAGAATTTCAAAAATTGGTTCATCCAAGCTATATCATAATGAGAATTTGGAGACTTGTGGGCAAGCAGTGTAGATCTTGATGAGGTGGCTCATTATGAGCCACCTCATCTGGATCTAGGCTGTTTGCAAATTCTACTGCTTTGGTATCTGATGCTTTAAGTGTTAATATTATTTTGAAAACACATTATAGGCCCAGGTAAGGACCAGTGTCTAATCTGGGTAGCCAAATATGTTCCCAGAATAGTAGCTGTTGGAATCCAACATGAGGTGTTCATTTTCGAAAGTAGTTACCCCTTACCCCCTCACACTTCCCACCACCATGATCAGACACTGACCTCATTGCCAACTCTATTCAAGGGCTGTTAAAATTTTGTTTCAGAAAGAATTTGCCTCTATTTTGCACCACCAGACATCAATAAAATGCATTTTAACTGCATAAAAGTGCAGACTAACAAAGTTATCAGTGGTGTAGCAGTTTCAAACACATGTTTGTTTCTTTGATCTGTATCAGCTGTAAAGTGCTGGAATCAACCAGATATATGGTAGTGGAGATTTCATGATAATTCTAAGATTATCTTTTTGTCTCACCTGCAACTAGCAGAAAGGAGACATAGGTATTACTTTTCTGGAGGTGGCATTGGCAATGTATGTCAAGTTTTCTGGTTTGGCTCTCTGTTGTGTGTATTGTGACAATGTACTAACAGTGTATGAGACCCATCATTTCATGGAATTCTTGTTTGTCTCTTTAAGGCAGATGGGTACATTTACAGGGGAAGCAAATCTGTCATTTTCATTTCTGCTTCCCTTTCTCAATGGGGGTCAACTCTAAAAGGAAAGAATTTGCTCCACTAGGAACAAATTCTTTCCTTGAAGAGTAGACCCCTTTTGAGTGTTTTACTTACAGGGAAGTAAATATTTAATCTTAAAATTTATCTCCCTTTGTCTTTTTCAGTTCGTTAAAGACCAAAGATGTGATAGCAGCGTTGCTGAAGAAGTTCCATATACTTGACCATCCCAGAAAGTTTGCACTATATGAGCAGGAACTCAAAAACAATAAGATTGGTAAGATTAACTTTATTTTCACATAAAGAAAAGAAAAACTAAGAAATAAGATAGATTTCATAGCCATGTTTAGATTTCATAGCCATGTTTAGATTTCACAGCCATGTTTCATAAAAATGAGGAGCCCCAGAAGCTCGGTATGTAAAAGTGCTGCCTGCTTATCTTGCTGTCCTGGGTTCGAGACTCACTGAAGGTGAAAATTGTTTCAGGTGTGTACAGAATATTGCATTGCACACAGCCTTTCATTATCACCCTCCCATTATCCTGATAAGACTGAAATAAAGTGAAAAAGGATTTAAAATCACAAGGCATTTATCAGTCATGAAAAAGAAACTCATGAAATGGTTATGGCCGTAACTAGAAGCAAAAATTAAAATTTTGAGAAAGTATGTATTCTCATAAGGGGCACAGGGATGGAAAAACTATACTGAATGGAATTATTGACCAATACTTCATAGCTCCTGATATTGTCATGATTACGACTAACAGAAGCGAGGCATAAGTATTACTTTTCTGGTGTCAGTAGGGGCATAAAATATGCATCAAGTTTTATGGTTTAGCTCAATTTATTAATACTGCACAGACACGTGAGACTCCAAATTCCATGGGAAACTGTTTATGCATATAATTATCAGATAATTTCTTATGTTTACACCTTTGTTGTATACCTTTCAGCAAAACTACGCAGGGTAAAAGATGAAGAGTGGCCCCTGAAACTCTGTTTAGACTGGGAGCTTGAAAATGTTCACAATCACAGACTGGTGCTACAGGAAAATGAAACGGGAGAAATTGATGTACGTATTCTTTGATATCATGCAAATCAATTTTGCTAATATGTTGATCTGTTGGGTCACAAAATACCGAAAAAAAACATATTAGCCTTTAAAAAAAGGGTACTGTCAAGGGAAGCAATTTCTCAAGCTCGTCCTACATTACCAGTTGCATTAAATACTGTGGGGAATTTATATTCAGCATTAGTAAAATTCAAAATTTATACTGTAATTTCTTTAAGAGAAAATCTTGACAATAATTTCAGTATTTTTTTCACAGTTTTCCACAAAAGCAAGATTTAGGAAGTGGTTCTAATAGGAGCATAGTTTAAAACGTTGAATGGAATGGATTTGCAGATATAATCTTTGCTTTGTTCCACTGAATTGGGATAGCTTTCTTGCAGGAAAGAATTTCTCCCTCAGAATTGCACTCTTACAGGAAAGACTTTGCTCCCTCTGAAGGAGCAGATTCTTTTCTGTCAGAGTACCAGCCCAGATTCTGGGAGCAAATTGTAGCCAACAGAATGTAGATTGGCTCATCCATTCCTTCTCAATCCATTCCATTCCAGGTTTTAAACTATGCCTGTTAGGAGAGGCAACAATACCTTTGATGAAGAGTGAATTAAGTAATAGTTATACCATGGTTTGTCCACCTGTACGAGGAGATAATTCACTCGCTAAAGCGAGTGGATTATCTCCTAGTACAGGTGGACAAACCATGGTATAACTATTTTATACCAACCTTACCAGTGTAGACCTTGCTCATTGCGAAATATTTCGTGCTAAAGTTGGCGTTTTCTGGTAAAGGCGGTATAAATAATTATAAAATCATCAGTCCCATTCATATCAGAAACCTTGGAAGGAAGCAAAATTTAATTACAAGGGAGCAGTAGGAAGTCGCAAACAAGGGGCACATTATCTTTAACTCTTTAAGCACCAAAAAGCAGATGACAAAATTTACGTCTGCAAAAATTTAAAAAATGCCTTGTCCAAAACATTTCATATTGAGAATTCAAAGACTAGAGGGCAAACAGTGTAGATCTAGATGAGGCGGCTCATAATTTTTAAGCACATTGCGGTACATTACATTCCCATGTTTGATGAGAATGTGAAAAAAAAGAAAAACCCAGAAAATTCCAAATTGACTGGTAACGAAGTACCAGACAGTGTGAATTAGTTGTTCTATTTATAGTAACATCCCCAGACACCCTTATCTGGGGTTAAATTAATGAAGATTTTATCAACAACAAACATGACATTAATGTTTTTATACTTGTTAATGTTGTTTTATACAGCTGAAAATGTAAAACTGTTAGGTAGTAAAAGAAATCCTGGGTGGATTGGTTTTGATATCTATCATTATGCACATTCTCCCTCTGCTGCATCCATCAGTCAAACAACCATTGTGTTGGAAAAAAGAAAATTCATCACTGCATTATCATCAAGCACCCACTCTTTCTGGAGCTGCTTCTCCACACTGGGTAGGCAGCAATTGAAAACACTCTTAACAATTGATTAACTTGGATCAAAAAACGTTAGAAACAGCGTTTTCGATTGCAAATTGTCACCTATTGCAATCGAAAACGCTGTTTCTAATGGTTTTTGATCCGCGTTTGTCGATTGCACGAGCGTTTTCGATTGCTGCCTACCCGGTGTGTTCTGTCTATACTTTGTATTAAGGTATTCAAGCTGGAGTCACTCCCAAGCAAAAATGTTCTTTGAAGCAAGGGCTAAGATATGGTTACTCATCACACTTGTTTGTGTTGGTCAGCTATCCAGCTTACAAATTTCATTTTACCTCACAAAACTGCTAACAGTGTTGAGTACAACTTTCTTACTTTTAATATTGTAATTTGGACCAGTCCATAATGATTTTTTGGCACAAACATTTTATAGCTGGATTATTGTTGCAGAAACATGACCTAAATGCCGGTGGTATTTGACTCTTATTTTTACCTCAAAGGAATCTTTATATTCAGAAACATACGCAATTCTAACTTGCCTTTCATTTGTAAAATTGACGACTCACATCAGGGTCTGATCAGAATCTCCCCACTTCACTTCAGGCTGTGGATGCACAAGGAATCTGTATAGCAAATTTTTGTTAGTATTATAATGCCCTGTTTCACGGCCGCTTACCTCCATCAGCACAACACCGTGTTGTGTATAGGAAAATGTGCAGGAGATTTCCGGTGGTTCTGCAGGCGATTCGAAAATAAAGGTCACGAAAGGTAGGTGTCTCGGTTTAAAAGGGATATATTCTTTTCCAGCGTAAAACAAAAGAAAAGGAAAATGTCTTGCAACCCTTCAATCGTTTTTCTATGAATACGAGTCTTGATCGAAGCCAGATTCTCAGTTATACAACAGATTTCCATTTTTTCCCGGAGCGAGGTCATGGAGGTGGCCGTTTTGTTGACATGCAAACATTTCAAATTTGCATTTCCTGAAGTCGCCGAGTATTTATGTTTTCATCTATCACCTGTATATTAAAGGTCTCTCATATAAGTACCAGTTAAGAGCCTAAACAGAATTTGCTGCCTTCCATCAGCCCAGATAATGAAAGTTGTTGTGGAATTCGTGATCCAGGAGATCGGTGGTGCTGAAAGCGATAGGTGGCAGTGCAGGAGATTGTTTTATGTTGTGCCACCAACGACCGTTTTTAACTGTTTTATAACGTAAATAATGTAGTAGCATGGCATGGTACAGATTCGCACAGCTTTCAGATTCGTACACTTGGCTGTACAATGCCTCTGCTGCATTAAGCATGCTAATTAAAATGAAAATAACGACTCCAGCAATCAGGGGATTGAATTATCAGTCAGTCATTTGCACTGCAAAGCTTCTGTTAGAACTAAATGGTATGAAAGTAATGCTAGTTTGTCAATTGGGTACTTACATTCATCCCACTTTCTTTGTTTAATTACATTGTGCACATGGCCACCAATCCAGCTCATTCATCGCATATACCAATGGGGCAAAACTTTCTGTTCCTTATTTTTTAGACCAAAATTCGATAAAACAGGCAATGCTATGCGATGGGACATTCATTGGAATTTTGGACACAGGTATTGGTTTATAAAGAATTTTATGCTTGACCGTTTGAAATGCTTTGTAGCGGAGAAAAGGGCACTTTCTCCAACTTCAACGCAGATTCTTCTTTCGTTCTGTGATCCAGAGCATTACTTTTAAGGTATGTTGTAGGTCAAAATCAAGGTTATCGCATAGCATTGTCGGGTTTTAAAAAGTGGCTATGTTTTAACAAATATCTTACGAGGTGGGTTGGGTGACTTAAACAAGTTCAATGCATTAGTGTATCGGATGATGCGGTAGAATCTACAAAATGTTCATCAAATATACATAGAGATTATTATATTTCAATTTTCATATCATGCCCCGTATCAACTCTCTACTACCATATCAGCCCGCTACTCCAGTATCAGCTAGAAGGGAGAAGAGGGTAGGTAGGGGTATTAAGTGAAAACTGACATATCATAATCTATTTTTCATATATTTTATCGTGTCATTTTGTTTGTTGTTGATGCTTAACGTCTCAGTCAACAATTTTTCAGTCATGTCGGGACGAAGCCGCCGCTTCCTGAGCTCACTAGTGATATTGTATACCTAGTTGCTCACGGGGTCGTTTTGTGGCATGTCACTTTGATAGAGACCAGCGAAACAGATAACTTGTTTTCAAAAAGCATGACTCAAACAAAGATTCATCCTGCAACATATGTTTTGGGCCTTTGGTGGCACAACATAAAACAATCTCCTGCACCGCCACCTATCGCCTTCAGCACCACCGATCTCCTGGATCACGAATTCCACAACAACTTTCATTATCTGGGCTGAAGGAAGGTAGCAAATTCTGTTTAGGCTCGTAGCTGGTACTTATATGAGAGACCTTTAATATACAGGTGATAGATGAAAACATAAATACTCGGCGACTTCAGGAAATGCAAATTTGAAATGTTTGCATGTCAACAAAACAGCCACCTCCATGACCTCGCTCCGGGAAAAAATGGAAATCTGTTGTATAACTGAGAATCTGGCTTCGATCAAGACTCGTATTCATAGAAAAACGATTGAAGGGTTGCATGACATTTTCCTTTTCTTTTGTTTTACGCTGGAAAAGAATATATCCCTTTTAAACCGAGACACCTACCTTTCGTGACTTTTATTTTCGAATCGCCTGCAGAACCACCGGAAATCTCCTGCACATTTTCCTATACACAACACGGTGTTGTGCTGACGGAGATAAGTGGCCGTGTGTTTATTCATTTCAAAACACACCCTTTGTTTAAATATTGATGTTTTAGGTAAAATTAGCTATGATGGAAAAAATGACAACAATTAAATGGGCCATATTTAACCTAAATGATGAGGCAGATGTTTTTGAGCAAACAGTGTAGTCCATGATCAGGCTGCTCCCAAAGGAGCAGTCTGATCAGGGTCTACACTGTTTGCCATCCTGCTTGCAGTTTTTGTTAATTATCAGGTTGTTAAATAGACATGTTCAAAGAGTAAAATAATGGCCGTAATTGGAAAGGGTTCCCTGATACTTTATCAATTAATGGTATGTTATCTGTTACATATTTGTGCATACTAGTAAAGTTAATGCATACTTGTCAGTCATCTGAAAGTCAACAGTATAAAAAGCATGTTATTTGGGCATACAGATAAAGATTTCTTTTTGTTATTATGTTGTAAAATTGATAATGATTGTAAACAAGGTGCATTATTATGCCAAGAATCTAAAAAGGATAAAAAATGGTAGGAACTTTAGTAGTGCACTTCAAACTCACTTTTACCTGCCTCCTTGAGGTTAAGAGCTCTGACTTTTAAACATCAGGTATCTTACTGCTGTAGGTTCAATCCATAGCTGACACATAAGTGAGAAAGCCAAGTTCTGCTAACAGAACTCAGGTTGTTTTTTCTCGGGAGCTCCAATTTTTACCCACCTTTGCTTAATGACAGGTGTGACATAAGTGAAATTCGCTTGAAAGGGCTGTAAAACCCATTTATATATAAAACAAAAAATATATTTGTCAAACGCCCATTTTACTGTTTCCAGAACTGTATCCAAAATCTTGAGGGGTTGTGTGCAAGTAAGGGAGGTTATTCAAATTTTCCTTTTGATTATGCTGATAGAGTACATTTTCTTTTTCTGTTTTCAGTGGGCAGCTTTCTGCGTACCGGAACTCAACAATTTCATCCGAGTGTTAGACCGTGAGGAACAGGAACACCTGACACAGTTACAGTATAAATACAAGGTGATGAAGAGGATTATATTACAGAGAATGAAAGAAATACGACTTGAGAAAGAAAAACAGAAAAGACAGTCCATGGCAAATGAGTCAACTTCTTGATGAAAGCACAAATTGTGAAAAGGACACAAGCAGGACGTTAAAAAGGCGTGGCTTATAAGTTGAGAGGATAGGATATTTTTATAAACATAATTGAGTTATTGAAAACAGATGAATGATTGCCGAGGCATCAGAAATGACTCACAACCAGTATGAAGTCAAGGAAGGATTCATAAAAGCCTAAATTCGGTGTAAAAATTGTGACAATAATCATTCTCAGAATTAAACAAATGTTGTGGGACTTTGTTAGAATCACCATGAGGTTATCTTAATGACATTCCACAACATGAATGGGACTACTTTTAGGGGAAGCAACTCATCCATTCTCATTTTTGCTACTCTTCTCAACAGGGGTCAACTCTTAAAAGAAAGAATTTGCTCCTCTGGAGCAAATTCTTTCTTTTGTGAGTAGGCCCCTTTTTGAAGAGTTTTGTTAGGGAAACAAACCAAAAGCCTCTAAAGTTGTTTCCCATAGAAAAAAACTCGGAGAAAACATGATGGTGAATATATACAGATTAATATAGAGAAAGAAGAAAAATCAATCACAATTTTGATTCTGTCTAACCTCTGATAGTGGACAATTCCAAGGCAAAAAAAGAGAGAGTTAATGGCCTATAATTGTGAATTCAGAAATAGGAATTTAGTTTTTCATGCCTTAGAGACAGGCTCCTCATGTACATGTGTAAACAGAAAGTAGGTACAGAGTCTCATAATTATGGTGATAAGAATATTTATCATTTGGAAGTCTCTGGATCAGTTGGAATCATGATTTTTTCCACTGAAAAGGTGAAATGAATGATCTAGCAGTTTATCAGAACCATAAAAAGTCAGGACAGTCAGTAGGGCTTGGTTTCTTCATCAAATGATGATATTTTTAGAGAAAATGACAAATGAATTATGTGATTAACAGCTGACCAAAATTAGCGATGGAAGTTAAATTTTAACAAGACTGACTTTATTTTCATCCATCCAAATGATAGCCAGCTTTGACCAACAACTTTGTAAAGCTAATGAGGCTTTGAACAGCTGCACCAGGGCCCAGAACTTCACATTTTTAAATGAGCCGGGGCACGGCAAAACAAACAAAGTGGCATGTGAGACCAGCGAAGACTCAGATCAGCCTGAGCATTCGCCCAGTCCGATCAGAGTCTTTGCTGTCCACATGGAGCTAGCATAGACCCTCAGCTACCCTTTTAAAGCGCACAACGAAGACTCTGATCGTACTGGGCGACTGCCCAGGCTGAACTGAGTCTTTGCTTGGCGCAGATGCTACTTTTTGTTGGTTTTGTCGTGTCGCAGCACAAATTATCTCCATTGATTTAGAAAAAAGGTTCTGGAGGAAATGTTGACATCATCCTGATAATGATCTGAAAATTTTAAAACAGCTGACATGGACATGTTTACAATTAGGAGTTATCACTTGTTGTCATATAATGCATTCTTTTTGGAGGGATTACTATATATAAAAACCCTAGACATTTGGATATCTCAGCGCCATATAATGCATTCTTTTTGGGGGATTACTATATATAAAAACCCTAAACATTTGGATATCTCAGCCATTTCTAAATAAAGAGGAGCCCCGGTAGCTCAGTGGGTTAAGCGCTGGCCTACTGATCTAGCGGACCGGTTTCGAATCCCACTTGAGGCGAGAATCTTTCCAACCGTAAACGGGGTTCCATTGCACACAGCCTTTCATTATCATCGTCCCATCGTCCTGATATGATTGAAATACTGTTGAAAAGGACGTAAAATCGCAAGTCATCCATCCATCTATCTATATAAAGACTTTCATTTTAAGATTTGTTTTAGTACTAGGACAAAATATTTTATAAATATGTAAGCAAATAAAAAAAAAACTCTAAAGAATGGTATGATGTGTATGTAGACAGGTCCTGAGGCATAGTTATACAAATGTTTAGGGTAGCTGCAATGCTCCAGATGTTAAAGGAGTAACAGGGATAATTTATAAATATTTACTGTATTTCTGTAAATTTTCCATAAGAACAGATATTATGACTTGTCATTAGAACCGTCTCATCGAGATGGTTCTAATGATGGGTCACAACATCTGTTTTCATTTAGCAAAAAAAATCTCAGAATTATCCTCAAATACTCCCATTATCATTCTGGAGCACTTGCTAACAGTATTGCATTTATACTTCTACAAACTGACGGTGCATATACATCAAGTTCATACACTTAAAGTGTTTAGATCCACTTGTGTAAGAGCCACAGTATTACTGAACCACAATATGGTATTATTTTCTACGCATAATACATTTAGTTGTCAATACATATATCTAATGCTTGATATTATACTCACCAAAATGTTAGTTATATTTCAGTATACATGTGAGCTGGGGTTGTAAAAAATGTGTCTTACTATATGAGCAAGCAGTGAAAACGTAGCCCAGTCTATGCAGTTATTTCTATGGATCAAAGTTTGGACTGGGGAGATCCTTATACTACTGGTGTGAACAGACAAGCTTCTGCTCAGATTGTGTGGATGTACAGTCTGATCCCAGTCTCTTATTCTCATATGAAAGGCACTTTTTCTCAGGCCCTGGCTCATCAGTGAGTACAAGAAAGTCAGTGTTTGAGAAATGGAATTTGAATTTTTTTAAACCTAACCCAAAATTAGTGTCATAAGAACAACAGTCAAATGTCTAATTTATTTAAAACTATGAAAATCTATAGAACTATTGTAAACTAACGTTTGCATGAAATGTATACTGAACACGTTGCGAAAGAAAGTTAGTTTACAGCAGTTATCAAAATCTTTGTAAACTTTCTTTATTATGGTTACTGGTCTACATTCTTGTGATGATTTCGGAAGATTTTTCGTTCGCAGTTGTTGTTGAATACCGGTATTTCTGAGGATAAGTCACAAGAGTGTTCATGAGCTGGAAATCATGTATATAATTCTTAGCACAAATTGGAATTATATTGGGCTATAAGGGAAGATAGAAGTTATATATTTCTAAATTAATGAACATATTCATAAATGTACATAAATGTGCATGTACAATACAAAGTGGATAAAAAGAAAGAAGACAAAAAAATGGATGAAAATGTTTGTAAAATGTGTTGGAGTTTATCAAACATATATATATGCACAAATTATCACCCAGGGATTATTTGATTGTAAATTACTAGAGCCAGTGTACAAGGAAAGGTACCTACATGTATATTCTCCTCAGTCCTGCATGATTTGACAGATTCTGTACCCTATTCATTCAGTTACAAAACAGCCCCATGATCCCCTCCCCAAAGAGAAATAAAGAGAGAAAAAAAAATCAAGATCTTTTTAAGAAGACAGAACCAGATGTTTAGGATTGTTTTGGAAGAGAAAAATGCAGCTTTCAGGAGAATCAATATAGGACTGAGTCATTGTGGAGGGGCAAGGTTTGTATTGAGCTTGAAGAAAGATGAGAAAGTATAGACAAGACAAAAAGAAAACAAAACAACCCAGTGCAAGTGCAGCTGACCCTTGCCTACATTATAATAAGCCAGTGTCAATAGGATTCCCCAGTTCAAAAAGTTACATGGCTTCTCCACCTCGCAGTACCACCCCATCATTTACCAAGCAAGCCAAAGATTGTGAATATTCTAATGTGCTTAAATATTGGGACACCAAAAAACATTAATTTTCCATTTGGGACAAATGGAAAATTAATGGTTTTAGGTGTCCCAATACTTATGCACTTAATAACATAGATTACCCAGATCTCACCGTGCAGTAATGTTGGCTGTAGGTACCTTATCTTGTGACAAGGCTTACAGATGTGATTGAGATTATGTGTGCTCTTAGTGATTATTGTTAGTGACTTCATGACAGTGACAGATACTACATATGTGTGATATTAGGGGAAATCAAAGCTCCATTTAAGTGAAAATTTTGATATTTTATGTCTTTTAACCATCATTCACCCATTGCCAGGAAATTCTGACCTAAAATTTCCATGGACCATGGAAATATGATGCAGTGAAATTCCTTTGGAATTTCCTGGCAGTATACAATAGCAATTCTAATGGAATTTTATAACATTATTATTTCCATGGACCATTGGAATTTCCTGGCAGTATACAATAGCAGTTCTAATGGCATTTTTCAACTCCATACATGTATTGCCACGTGCCATGGGAATATGATGTGGAATTTCATTAGCGTTTCCTGCCAGTTGGCAAGAGAATTCTAATGGAATCTTGCTACATCATATTTCCATTGACCATGGAAATGATGCATTGAAATTCCATTGGAATTACCTGGAAATGGGCAAGAGATGTCTCAACATGCATTGTATGAGAAATAAGAAGAAAACATAATTTGTTCTTTTCAGAATGTTGGCTTAGCTGGAGTTTGGCTGCTTCATGGTATAATTTGTAAATACAATTGCAGTTTCATGCCTTCTATACTCTGTGTAAGTGTCTGCCTTCAGAAAGAAATTTTTGGATATTGCTGAAAAAAAAATCACACTTGCTGATGTAGTTTGATGTAATTCGTACTGTTGAAAAGACAGTGTTTAACCATCTCAGTTTGGTCAGGTTTTCCTTGAATAACTGGAAATTGAGAGAACTACACCTGAGTCATACTGTAGCATGGTATATTTGAGCTGTCCTATTTCTGTAATAAAAATAAGTAGGTGCTTTTCATTCATGACTCCTTAGGTTTTCTTGAAGTCAGCTAGAGATGTAAGCAGGCCCTGATGACAGAATTTTTCAAATGGAAGATAATAGCAGAAACACTGAAGAAACACAAAGATAACCACTTTATTTAGCCATTGGATGTTAAGCTTGGATAATTTCTGTTCTGAAGGCAGGCACTAACAGTAATTGTATATTATGTAAATTGAGAGGTCCTAAGTTTATGAAGCATTTGTGTGATGTTTCTGTGACTGACAAAAAATGTGCCTTGTATTTTTAATAGTTTTGTAAATGAAGACAGAAATAATCAGAAAAAAAATGCCTATTACATGCAGATGATAAATGCCTGTTACGTGTACATGCAGATGCTTCTTTTCAGTGGGGGGTAGGGTAGAGTCAGGTAACTTCGGACATGGACATCAGGATTTTCACTGTTTGGCCAGTTATTTTTGTTTTAGTTCCAAACAACTGACAGAATAAAAGGAAACGATGTCACAATTTATTCGCTGTTAAAAAATACCTGACTTTCCCCTAATCTATAGCATGATTTGGTATAAATGGCAGCATAAATATTAGCATATTGAATGGAGGTTCATTTGTATAGTATTGGTCCAAACTGTTGAAACTTTTAATTAAGTTGCAACAAGTACTGAATAACATGCTGTGCTGAGGACTCTTATATACTGGTCAAAACTGATGTACATTCAGACCAGATAGACCCCACCTGCTCTACAGACTCTTGTTAAGCCAGTTACAACAAATATAAAGATGATTTACAACCCAGCTTATGAAGATAAATGGGGCTCCATTGCACAGTCTTTCATTGTCACCCTCTTATCATCCTGATATGACTGAAATATTGTTGACAAGGACAAGAACTCGCAAGTGATCCATCCATCCATATGACCATGATTTTATTACTGTAAATTAGATTTTGTCAAATTACAATCTGTAAGATTTTAAATTTCTGTTTAAAGGCAGGAAAAGAAGTTCTGCACAACGGGCTATGCTGTTGGAGAAAGTTGCTGTCCTAATGTTGCAATATGAAATAGTCACTTTGTTATTATGTTTGTATTATTTCTGTCTTTATTCATTTTATATTTCAGAACTTCAGATATGCCTTATTTTGAAATTGCAAAATTTTAATCCCATATTTATTTGGTTATAAGATGGATATTTTTCTCTTCCAAAGCAATCCCAAAATCTAGATCTATCTTACAAGACAGAGCTAGATTTTTTGGGGATTGTTTTGGAAGAGTATAACATATTGAAATGTTGAATTACACAGGACAGATTTACATATTTGGGGTACTTTTGGAAAAAGCACTGTCTAGTAGCTGAAGTATTACTGTAATTTTGTTTTTTCTCTAAAATGAAAGACATGACAATCAATGCTTTAGTACATTTTGATGGTGAAATAAGACAGTGTATTCAGTTTTGTCTTAACTCATAAAGCCCCAGTGACTAAATTAGAAAAAAATTGCAAACAGCGTAGATCCTGATGAGGTGGCTCATAATGAGCCGCCTCATCTAAATCTACACAGTTTGCTCTCTAGTCTTTGAATTCTCAATATGAAATGTCTTGGACAAGGCATTTTTTTTAATTTTTGCATACGAAATTTTGTCGTCTGCTTTTTGGTGCTTAAAGAGTTAAAATAAATTTGGCATGTTTAAAGTCCTGAATTTGTGTTATCTGTCTCATAATGAACATTACTTAATGACTCTTTGAGAATATAGGATATATTTTTGGTATGAGTGAAATAGAATTCCAGAAAAGTTCAAAAGATGTATATTTAGTGTGCATTACTTCATGTGTGTATTACTCCATATCTCACTGCTATGCAGTATATAAAATAATTTTTTTGAACTTAATTCTAATGATACGATTTTCATTGACCATCACTTTCATCAGAATTTATGATTTTGCTTTGCAGACTTGCCCCCAGCTTTGTAATATTTGTTTTGATGTGTAATCTTAACAAGCTCTGAAAAGGTTTGTAGCTGGCAAAGAATGGTCAGGCTGCTTATAATTATGACTGATGCAAATTTCGGTTCAGACATACTTGAGAGAACATGTAAAATGCAAAGAGAAAGAAAAAGAAAATTCAGTGGACATCTCTGATTATGTACTAATACTATAGTAGTGAGAAAGATGGATTGCTAGTCAGCTATTATTTAATTATAAACTCTCTTGCAGAAAGAGAATTGTTAAATTCTTATATGATCTTTTTGGGGGAATCTTTTCTAGTTAGTTTTAAAAAGTTACTGGCTATTTGTATTCATCAATGAAATAATTTTGAATATGATATTGCCTGAAATGCTTGCAGATGGAAAATTTTGCACCCAGTGTTTAGTTTCAGAGCTCCAGATAAGAGGGAGTATTTGGTGATAATTAGGGATAATTTTTGTGAATTTTCCATAAAAACATATGTTGTGACCCCTCATCTGAACAGTCTTGATGAGACGGTTCAGATAAGGGGTCACAACATATGGTTTCAATGAGAAATAAGAAAAATTATCTTTGATTATCATCAAATAAGCCGACCCCTCATCTGAACGGTTCAGATAAGGGGTCACAACATATGGTTTCAATGAGAAATAAGAAAAATTATCCTTTATTATCATCAAATACGCCCTCTTATTTAGAGCTCTGAGTTTATTGTCTAGCATGTATATGGCAGAAAGGGAGTCATTGGCTATTACTTTTCTGATGTCGGCAGTTGCCTAAACTTTTGTTGAGTTCTCTGGTTTGGCTCTTTGTTTTGTAACAGTGTGCTGGCAGGCAGGACACTCCCTTCTGAGAAATTCTTGTTTCATTACACAACTCCAGTTAGGGATACATTGATGCTGTATCTGGAAAAATCTCTTATTTACCAGAATTTGTCAGTTACTGGCGAAAGTATGTGCACTTAGTACTGGTTAACCGCTTAGGAGGTCTAAGCCTGCCCAGGAATAGTGTGGTTAGGTTAACTGACCGTCCCGACATGACCTTAGTTGTTTACCGTGGACGTTAAGCATCAAATCAACCAACCAACCAAGAATTTGCTTATTTGAAAGAAACTTGATTTTTTCTACATGAGAAAAGAGAAGTGCTGCATTTTAGTATCTAAGTCTATAACTCGTCTAGTCAGTAATTATGAATAATTATGACTATTTGTGACCATTGGATAATACTTTTTTTGATGGTGTTTTTTCCTGCAATAATGAACTCGTCGAACTTTCTTGTATAAGCTGTTAGGTTGACAAATCTTTCTAATGCTCACATACATGTGCATGCACGTACCAGCTTGAACACCTGTGTAATCTGGTCAGTGCTTACACAGCTGTGTAATCTGGTCAGTGTTTACATATTTGTATAATCTGGTCAGTGCTTACACATTTGTGTAATCTGGCCAGTGCTTACATAGTTATGTAATTTGCTTAGTGCTTACACAGTTGTGTAATCTTGTCAGGGCTTACGCAGTTATGAAATCTGGTCAGCGCTTTCACAGTTGTGTAATCTGGTTTGTGCTTACACAGTTGAAGTGCTGTAAGACATGCTATGTCACCATGCAGCACATTTATTACTCATGAGATGTCTTGATGATAATGTATATTATGATTACATTACTGTTAGTTGTTAAACTAAGAAAAAAATAACAAAATATAAAAACTGAAATAAAAATGTAAATCTGTAACATGCTGTGCCTTGTTTTGATTTTTATCCTATCAGCGGAAGCTTTGGTGTCTTCCATAAGACCTACACTTGAGTTAAATCTTAAAAAATCTTTCAAGAGCAGAGAACTACATGTCATTCTTGCACAAGATCACAAGATAAATGATAGCCCATTATGATCTTGTATATTTGGCGCATGTTCTTATGGGTTTATATATATTCATGGTATATCCACTTTTGGATAAAGATGCAGACAATCCTGAACTAACCCAGATGAAAATTTCCTTGCTTTCCCTGGGGGGAAATACAAGAGATCTGTGAGGAAACTCAAGGACTACATGTACTAAACAGTTGAGAAGAGGTTCTCTAATTAAAATTTTGCCAGCTTGAGATATCTTATACAGATCTCTTAAGGTACAGGTCTCCTTAAGGTATCTCTTGAGGCATATGGCTACATCACCATAACTCAGGGTGCCATTTTCACAAGGGAAAAACTTTAACAACTGCATTATTTCTGTGAATCTAATCTTCAGTGGGGCTACTCTTAAAGCAAAGAATTGAGCCGTGACATGACAAAACCAACAATGTGGTTGTGCGCCCAGCGCAGACTCAGATCAGCCTGGGCATCCGCCCAGCCTGATCAGAGTCTTCGCTGTCCGCATGAAGGTAGCTTAGACCCTTAGCTACCCTTTAAGTGCTTAGTGAAGAGTCTGATCAGACTGGGCGGATGTCCAGGCTGATCTGAGTCTGCGCTTGGCACACAACCACATAGTTGGTTTTGTCGTGTCGCGACTCAATTTACTCTGTGTAAAAATAATGCATGGCAGAGTGATCTGCTTGCGAGGTGTGTCCATCCACCTTAAGGAAAAAAAGGTCTCTCTGCCAAAGGACTTGGGGCCGTATTCATAAAATGACTTAAGTCGTTGCTATGCTGTTGCTAAGGCTAAATTTCTATGAAATAGATTTCCTACAACTGAAATTTGCTCTGGAGGAACATTCTTTTTAGACTGTTCCTCCATAGCAAATTCCGTAGTTGTAGGGAATCTCGTTCATAGAAACTGTGCCCTAGCAACAGCATAGCAACCACTTAAGTTGTTTCATAAATACGGCCCCTGGTTAACAGTACATGAAACATGAAAAGTTATGAACTTTAATCAACCAGTCAGTGGACCAGAATAACCAAACATGATAATTTTGTTGGCTGACTGGAGATGGCACTAAATGATCAAGATGAAGACTTGCACTGTTCAAATTTTCTTGTAACAGAGCACCCATAACAGGTACCACAGAAAAAAAAAACAGTGGAAGTTTATTCTTTTATAGTACTGATAGTCTTTTAACTTATGGTGACTGCTGTACAAAGTAAAAGGCTGCTTTACAACAGCAACAACAACAAACAAGAGGGCCATGGTGGCCCTGAATCGCTCACCTGAGCATTAATCAGTTCACTGGCTCTGGTGAAGATTTATAAGAGTTTTTACCATACTAACATTTGACCTAGTTTTTGACCCGACATGACCCAGTTTCAAACTTGGCCTGGATATTGTAAGAATAAACATTCTGACACAGTTTCATTGAGACTGGATCAAAACTGTGCCCTCTGGAGCGTATACAAGGTCGTTCTTATATTGGACCTAGTGACCAAGTTTTTGACCCGACACGACCCAGTTTCAAACTTTACCTAGATTTCATTAAGATAAACATTCTGACAGAGTTTCATGAAGATTGGATCAAAACTGTGCCCTCTAGGGTGTACACAAAGTTTTTATAAGATTTGACCTTGAGCCGACGTGACTCAGTTTCATAGGGGCTTAGATGTATGGACAATAAACATTTTGACATAGTTTCATGAAGATTGGATCAAAACTATGCCTTCTAGTGCTTACACAACGTTTTTCTAAGATTTGACCTAGTGACCTAGTTTTCGACCCGACATGACCCAGTTTCAAACTTGTCCTACATATTATGAGGATAAACATTCTGACAAAGTTTCATGAACTTTGAATCAAAACTGTGTCTTCTAGAGCGCACACAAGGTTTTTCTACGATTTGACCTAGTGACCTAGTTTATGACTCGACATGACCCAGTTTGAAACTTGGCCTAGAGTTTATGGAGATAAACATTCTGACAATGTTTCTTAAAGATTGGATCAAAACTGTGTCCTCTAGAGCATACACAAGGTTTTTCTATGATTTGACCTAGTGACCTAGTTTTTGACCCGACGTGACCCAGTTTCGTACTTGTTCTAAATATTATGAGGATAAACATTCTGACAAAGTTTCATGAACTTTGAATCAAAACTGTGCCTTCTAGAGCGTACACAAGGTTTTTCTAAGATTTGACTTAGTGACCAAAGTTTTTGACCTGACATGACCCAGTTTCAAACTTATCCTACATATTATGAGGATAAACATTCTGACAAAGTTTCATGAACTTTGGATCAAAACTGTGTCCTCTAGAGCGTACACAAGGTTTTTCTAAGATTTGGCCTAGTGACCTAGTTTTTGACCCAACAAGACCCAGTTTCGAACTTGGCCTAGAGTTTATAGAGATAAACATTCTGACAATGTTTCATAAAGATTGGATCAAAACTGTGTCCTCTAGAGCATACACAAGGTTTTTTCTATGATTTGACCTAGTTATATAGTTTTTGACCCGACGTGACCCAGTTTCAAACGTATCCTAGATATTATAACAATAAACTTTCTGATTAAGTTTCATGAACTTTGGATCAAAACTGTGTCCTCTAGAGCGTACACAAGGTTTTTCTAAGATTTGACCTAGTGACCTTGTTTTTGACCCGACATGACCTACTTTCAAACATGGCCGAGAGTTTATGGAAGTAAAAATTCTGACAAAGTTTCATAAAGATTAGATCAAAACTGTGTCCTCTAGAACAGACACAAAGTTTTTCTATGATTTGACCTAGTGACCTAGTTTTTGACCGACATGACCCAGTTTTCTAATTTCTCCTACATATTATGAGGATAAACATTCTGACAAAGTTTCATGAACTTTGGATCAAAACTGTGCCTTCTAGAGCGTACACAAGGCTTTTCTAAGATTGGACCTAGTGACCTAGTTTTTGACCCAACAAGACCCAGTTTCGAACTTGGCCTAGAGTTTATAGAGATAAACATTCTGACAATGTTTCATAAAGATAAACATTCTGACAATGTTTCATAAAGATTGGATCAAAACTGTGTCCTCTAGAGCATACACAAGGTTTTTTCTATGATTTGACCTAGTTATATAGTTTTTGACCCGACGTGACCCAGTTTCAAACGTATCCTAGATATTATAACAATAAACTTTCTGATTAAGTTTCATGAACTTTGGATCAAAACTGTGCCTTCTAGAGCGTACACAAGGTTTTTCTAAGATTTTACCTAGTGACCTAGTTTTTGACCCGACATGACCCAGTTTCAAACTTGGCCTAGAGTTTATGGAGATAAACATTCTGACAACGTTTCATAAAGATTGGATTAAAACTGTGTCCTCTAGAGCGTACACAAGGTTTTTCTATGATTTGACCTAGTGACCTAGTTTTAGATCCGACGTGACCCAGTTTCGAACTTGTCCTAGATACCATCAGGATAAACATTCTGACAAAGTTTCATGAACTTTGGATGAAAACTGTGCCCTCTAGAGCGTACACAAGGTTTTTCTAAGATTAGACCTAGTGACCTAGTTTTTGACCCGACATGATCCAGTTTCGAACTTGGCCTAGATTTTATGGAGATAAACATTCTGACAAAAATTCATAAAGATTGGATCAAAACTGTGTCCTCTAGAGCATACACAAGGTTTTTCTATGATTTGACCTAGTGACCTAGTTTTAGACCCGACGTGACCCAGTTTCAAACTTGTCCTAGATACTATGAGGATAAACATTCTGACAAAGTTTCATGAACTTTGGATGAAAACTGAGCCCTCTAGAGCGTACACAAGGTTTTTCTAAGATTTGACCTAGTGACCTTTTTTTTGACCCGACATGACCCAGTTTCGAACTTGGCCTAGATTTTATGGAGATAAACATTCTGACAAAGTTTCATAAACATTGGATCAAAACTGTGTCCTCTAGAGCGTACACAAGGTTTTTCTATGATTTGACCTAGTGACCTAGTTTTCGACCCGACATGACCTAGTTTCGAACTTGTCCTAGATACTATGAGGATAAACATTCTGACAAAGTTTCATGAACTTTGGATGAAAACTGTGCCCTCTAGAGCGTACACGAGGTTTTTCTAAGATTTGACCTAGTGACCTAGTTTTTGACCGGACATGACCCAGTTTCGAACTTGGCCTAGATTTTATGAAGACTAACATTCTGACAAAGTTTCATAAAGATTGGACTGAAACTGTGCCCGCTAGAGTGTACACAAGCAAAAGTTGACGGACGGACGGACGGACGGACGTCCGTCCGGACACACGTACGACGGACGACGGACATCACGGTATCCCAAAAGCTCACCCTGAGCACTTCGTGCTCAGGTGAGCTAAAAATGATAATTTCCTGTACATAGTCACATATCATCCCTCTGGATTTACCATAAAAAAATTTAAATATTAGGACAGGATAGGTCTGAGTAAACAGTGCAGATTGGACTGCTATGGTAACATTCACTTGACATAGGCAACATTATACAGACTCCAGTTTCACCACCTGGCCTAAAAATGGGACATTTTGGTTTGTCAATGCAGTAATCCATCCAAAAGATGCTCATGGAATCATAAACAGTGCTGACAGTAATTAGACAGCTCCTTGAGGAGAAGTCTGGTCTGGCTATGCAGTGTATAGTGTATGCACAGCCTGTCTGTCCCAATACATAGATTATTTTACAGTTAATGCAGAGAGTGATGAAATGTTGCTTTGTGCAGGAGAGTGATCATTTTTACTAACCTCTGAAATTCCACTACTATTGGCTGGCTCATTATACAGCTCTCTAACAGTCACCAAACTGACATAATTATATTTAAGTTTCTTCATGGTATGAACTCCACATTAACTGTTCCTTTATCTCACCCTGATGACTGCTAGTTTTATGTCAACCCTCTGCATTTAGTATCAGGTAATCGCTAAATTTGACACATTCATGCAGTATGGCATAGGCTCCACAGTGAGTGGTTAGAGGCACTCAACTCAACAGTAAATGGAGACCTTTTTGAGCCAGGTATGGATGGTGTCTGGAGACAGGGAAAAGAGAGGCATTGCCTCAGCCATTTATATGTTGTGCTCGAAAAAAAAATTATATTGATGCACTGACATTCATTTCTACTCAGTTACTTAAATATCACCTCGATTTTCTCGGGCTCCAAATGAAGAACAACATTCTGTTTAGCCCACCCTCTTAAACTTACTTATGTTGCACTAAAGTCATTACTGGTGTGTTCTGGTTACTATTGATACTAAAATTTTCAAAAATGGGTAAAATATCACTTTTATGAATTAATATTTATTGGTTAAAAGTTTTGTTGTTCCTGAGACATTATATTTGACAGCTACCCCACTGGCCATAGTGACATAGCACTCCACAGTTCATGTTGGTGAGCCTATCAAGGCTGGATATAACAAGATTTTCAAGATTCAAGATTTTCAAGATTTATTTATCGACTAAAACTCCAACTAGAGTATAAGTCAAAACTTTTCAAATAATGAACACATACAACTGAGGAAAGTTGCAAACTTTGGCATTATAGCATTATAGCACTGTTAATCAGTAGCGGAAGTATACTATCACATCTTTATGTCCTATTTATCTGATTGAGGCTACAGCCACAACAATAGCCCCAAGCATAAATTTTGAAATCCCATAGTATACAACTTGTCCCTTTATAACTTTTAACTAGTATTGTTTTTATAATGTCACTTGCAAGTTTCATATATGTTTTAAATTGTCACTAAATCAATTTAGAGATCACTTCGACTTGACTATTCACAATGTAGAGTCCCTTTGACAAGTGTCACAATTATTAAAAGTCATCGACTAGTATTCTGTTCAAATAGTCACTGACTAGTAACAAGTAAATGGCACTATAACGGGGGAACACTATAAGTGATCCTCCACCACAAACCCAAACTTTCGGATATATAGGACTGGGCAAACAGCGCAGGCCCAGATCAGACTGCTCCCAAAGGAGCAGCTGTTCAGGGCCCCCACTGCTTGCTCTTCCCCCCATATGCATCTTATGGTGAAAAAACCCTATGGATTGGCATCTTTGTCCAACTTTGGTTGGTCACAGCAAGATTTTCCTGCATCCAAAAATTTAGGAATCTGTGTTAAACAATAAAACTATTTGTCTATATCCGTCCATCACAACCTAAAACTCCAACTAGAGTATAAGTCAAAACTTTTCAAATAATGAACACATACAACTGAGGAAAGTTGCAAACTTTGGCATTATAGCATTATAGCACTGTTAATCAAAAGCGGAAGTATACTATCACATCTTTATGTCCTATTTACCTGATTGAGGCTACAGCCACAACAATAGCCCCAAGCATAAATTTTGAAATCCCATAGTATACAACTTGTCCCTTTATAACTTTTAACTAGTATTGTCTTTATAATGTCACTTGCAAGTATCATATATGTTTTAAATTGTCACTAAATCAATTTAGAGATCACTTCGACTTGACTATTCACAATGTAGAGTCCCTTTGACAAGTGTCACAATTATTAAAAGTCATCGACTAGTATTCTGTTCAAATAGTCACTGACTAGTAACAAGTAAATGGCACTATACCGGGGGAACACTATAAGTGATCCTTTGTCTCCACCACAAACCCAAACTTTCGGATATATAGGACTGGGCAAACAGCGCAGGCCCAGATCAGACTGCTCCCAAAGGAGCAGCTGTTCAGGGCCCCCACTGCTTGCTCTTCCCCCCATATGCATCTTATGGTGAAAAAACCCTATGGATTGGCATCTTTGTCCAACTTTGGTTGGTCACAGCAAGATTTTCCTGCATCCAAAAATTTAGGAATCTGTGTTAAACAATAAAACTATTTGTCTATATCCGTCCATCACAACCTATGGGATATTTAGGAAGATTTCACGAAATGTTTTCAGAACCACCTTGCAGTATTTTGCTATTTTAAACAGTAACTCAGCGTCATTTTCACCTGAACTCATAACCTTTTGAAATTTCACAGTGTTAGGTGCAGCGAACAAGTCTCTTGGTAAATACTTTTCTCTTAAGTCATCAAAGTAGGTGCATTCCAGCACATAATGATACTCATCACCCAGCCTATGTAGCCGGCATAATTCACAAACCCTGTCATCTCTTTCAATACCCAAATATCTTCCCCATTCAATAGGAAATTTGTGATTGAGGGATCTAAAATGGAAAAATGGTAACGCAAGATCAGATGGCAAAATACTGAAATAATTTTCAAAGTGAAAAGCTTGCTTAAAAATTCTATAATTCAAGCATTTTGGGGATTCAAAGACAGACATTTTCCAGACTTCCTTATAATTCTCAATGAGTTTGGTTTTCACAACCTTTGCAATGTTTACAGGCGCTACTTGGCTAAACCAAGTTAAATCTTTATCAGATTCATGCAGAGTATTACGTATACTCAATAACCATTTAGAGTGAAAAATGTCCTTCTCATGCAAAGCTAAAAGAATTTTATATAATTTGTATGATATTTTATCAGATTTACCATTTATTAACTTTTGCCAAAAGCCAATCATTCTGGATTTAATTGCAATACTAATGGGATACCTCCCAAGTTCTCCATATAAAATAGTATTTGGGGTAGTCTTTTTAGCTCTCAAAATTATTTTATAAAATTGAATGCATAACCTTTCCAGTATGTCACAGCTCTCAAACCCAGACACCTCTGAAGCATATAGTAAAACAGGTACAACTATACTATCAAATAACTGTAGTTGGATGTCTACAGGTAAATATAATTTCCTACATTTTCTAAGTACAGCAAACATTGATTTACGTGCCTGATCAGCTAGTCTTTGATTATGCCCCCTAAAGCGCCCATTGTATGAGAACTGTGCCCCCAGGTATACAAACTTATCATCAATTTCTAAAGCCTGGCCATTATACATAAAGACAATGTTTTGATTTTGCTTTCTATTAGAAAATATTGTGATTTTTGTTTTAGATGGATTTACTTCCAGATCCCAAGATTTACAATATAAGAACATAGCATTTAAAGCAGCCTGTAACTCCTGATCTGATTCAGCAAAAATAACTGTATCGTCAGCGTATAGAAGAATGTACAGTCTAAGATAGACTTCAATATCATCATCACTTAAAAGATTCTTTGCCATGTCATTTACATTGGTCAGGCCATCATATGCATGGGAAATAAATTCCGTCAAATCGTTCAAAAATATGGAAAACAAAATTGGTGAAAGATTCTCGCCTTGCCTGACGCCGACATTACTAGAAAATGTTGCTGATTTTAAATGCCCTAATTTAACACACGATTTTGCATTTGCATACATATTATGAATGATTTTGAACATTTTGCCATCAATGTTATTTGACAGTAGTTTTTGCCATAAATATGTTCGATTAATAGAATCGAATGCCTTCTTGTAGTCTATAAAAGCGCAATATAGTTGCCTACCTCCACATAAATATAAATCAATTAAACATTTAAGATTAAAAATATGATCAATGGTGCTATAGTGTTTTCGAAAGCCAGCTTGCTCTTCATTCAGGATATTCATATTTTCAAGGTATTGATTTAGTCTATCATTCAAAACTGAAGTAAACAACTTACCGAAACAGCTAAGAATAGTAATTCCCCTGTAATTATCAGGACTGGCTTTATCACCCTTATTCTTGTAAATAGGGGAGATAAATCCTATAGACCATTCATCTGGGATAAAACCAGAGGCAAAAACAAGATTAAATAGCTTGGTAAATGCATGGAGCATCTTGGTTTTAGAAGTCTTTAAAAATTCATTCAAGATTAAATCAGCAGCACAAGCTTTATTTAACTTTAACTTGTTAATACTTTTAAGAACTTCCTGTTCAGTTATTTCTGCATTTAGCTCGAAATTATATTCAGAAACTCGTAATGGATTCACCTCCGGCTCTACACCAGTATTTTCAGTAGAAATTGTATTAAGTTTCCTAAAATGCTCCGCAAAAGCATCCAGAGACACCTTCTGAATAGTTCTCGAGTTATTACTATCAGTTTTGTTAAGCAAGTTCCAGTAAGCCTTAGGATCTGAATTTTTAAGTGAGTGTAATTTCTTTATGAAATCTTTTTTATATTCATTAAAATGTTTATTTAGACATTTTTTGTAAGCTTTGCTTGCCTCTTGTTTGAACTGAAAATTCTCGGCATTATTGACCCTTCTTCTATGATTTTTAGTGCGCCTATATTGAAGACGGTGTCTACGACACTCATCATTAAACCATGGCTTCTTGACAGCTTTACGAGATACACGTTTTGGATTAATTGGACTCCTTGCAGTTTTATGTGAGATCATGCCCGCAGCATCTGCTGCGTTAAACAATAATGATGAGCACTCAGAAGCTAAAACTTCAACATCTTCTTTAGTAACAGTATTTGCGGAAACCAAAGCAAGCTTTTCAACAAAGCCTTCAACATCATCTTCATTGAGGTTATGCAAAAAGGTATTACTTAGTTCTGTTTTCCATGTTGCTTTAGTAATCAAAATATCTTCGTTATCAAAATTCTGACAAGATTCTGTTGCAGAACATTCTAAAGAAATATGAATACCACTATGTGCATCGCTCACCAAGGGCTCAAAGGGTAAAATCTCAAACTCTTTCACAGAAGTAAATAATAATGGGGACATAATGGCATAATCAATAACAGAGGAACCTTTGCAAGTTTTATTACCAAGAAACTTGTCACTACCCAACCGACCATTTGCAATGCACAAATTAAAAGATTTACACACTTCTAATAAACGTTTTCCATAGTTATTTGACTGTGTATCTGAATTATGTCTTTCAGTAGGAAAACCCAGATCTCCAATGGAAATTTTAGCTAGTTCATCATTCGGATCATCACTGTGTAAAAACTGTTCTATATTTTCGTCATAGGTAACTAAATCACTTTGATTACCAGTTCGTGCATTAATATCACCTAGTAAACATATTTGAGTGTTTTTACTTTGACTGAGTTCAAGTATGTCAGATTCTAGGTTATCAAACATATTTATATCACTATAAATGCTGCCTTCCGGCGGAATATAAGTAACACAAAATAAAACATTTGAACAAATTGAACAAGAAAACCAGTAGAAATTTTCACCGCTATTCTGAACCACCTTAATGGTGTCAAATAGACTGTCTCTGACCAAGACAGCAATCCCACCCGATTTGGACCTGACATTACATCTAACCATGGTAGGGAGTAACTTGTATCCATTAATAGATATAGAGTCATAAATATCAAAATGTGTCTCTTGGATACAAACAATATCATAACTTGATATAAAGTTCTCAAAATCAGGATTTTCCTTTTTAGTATGTAAACCCCCTACATTAATAGACAATATCCTTAGGGAATTATCATCAGAGAAAATTACTGTTTCATCTTCAGAATAAATTTCTGTTGAGTCCAAATCAGACTGATCAGATCGATCAGCCTCACTGGGCTCAGTCACAGAAAAAGAATTCAGGTCCAAAACAGGAGCGACCAGGTCATGATCAACATTTTCAGAACTTTCATCTCCTCTCTACATGTCAGGGTAACCAAACTGTGTAACATCAACCGAATCTAGGCCAATTTTAAAAAGATGATCTGGGTTTTCCACTATGACGTTTTTCCCGGCACCACGATCATTTTTAAGGGACACACGGATGCGGCCCTCACTGGTCCTGGCTCTGTCAGTGTTCTCATGATTCTTAATGAACCGCAGGAGTTTGGAACGAGGTTGAGTTAAGTCCTCTTGGACAAAGACGCCCCTGAAAGGGCTTTCAGGTGCGTTCAATGGGGTCTTCTTAGCGTATAGTATGTCGTTTCGGACTCTCCTAGAATTGAGTCGAACGATGACAGCCATGGTAGGTCGTGCTGGGCCATGACTGGGCAATTTGTGGATGGCATTTATAACAGAGTCCTGGATTGTAACACCAAGAGCTGCACCGAGCTCAATAAATTTCTGCTGGATCTCTCCATCGTCACATGTGGGGAAGTTAAATAGACGAATGTTATCCCGTCTAGTATACTGCTCTAATTTGTCATGGTAATAGGCCAAATTTCTAATGTTAACCGAGTTCTTTTCAACATTTACTTGGATCTTATTGACAGTTTCATTTTGAGTTTTGCTGGCCACTACAAATGGGATTAGGATGGACACCAAGTTAATGACAGTCTTGTCATCTGAATTGAGCTTAGCCTTCTTTGACTCATTAAGTAAGTTAATCATATGATTAAGGCCATTTTCTTCCACAGAATAGTCATTTAGCTGTTGTAGCATTGTGTCCAAATCAAAGGCTGGCATGGCGGGGCTGGCGCCACCACCCACTCTCTGACCCTGTTTTGCAGGCATATTTGGTCACTGAACTATCACAAATTTCAAATGATTGTCAAATGGGCAATAGTCTTTCTATTAGATATGGTAATAATCGTGGATGCTAAAGTTTATTATGGCTTTTAAAGGATTTTTCTTCTTTGTAATCTCCTCAGTTGCGTCCGCCATTTGCACACGACATTTGTCATCGATGTTCTCATAACAGAAGAAGACCAAATAGAGTTACAACCCTTGCTCGCTCTTTAATTTGAAACAACAAACGGTCCCCCAAAACAATCTTGACAATCCGATGGAAACCAAGGTTTTCTCGCACAAAAAAGTTACTTTTTGACAAGTAATCATTAAAGAATGACAATAACTTGATCATTGGATAAATTTAAGAATCGAGGACAGATCGTGAGCAAGTCGGCCAATGCTAATCAGAGATGTAAACTTGGCAATTCGCCCAAGAAAAACGAGAACAATGTGCTCTATTTTTAGATAAAAACCATGATAAAATGCAGGGGATTTCATTATATTGGAATTTTAATAATTTCGGACAGCGCTGAAACAGATTTACAGACATTATTTAATTAACCAGTGCCTGTACATGTTATATAAGGCTTTAGAGCACTGTTGCTGTTGATTTGATTCTTAGGGATAACTTTCACTGAGGGATTTCCCCTGTGGTTATGGGTTGTGACCTGTCCTTTGTTGTACATGTGACTAACAGAGGGAGGTCTTTGTTTCGAACAAATTAAAGAGTCACAGACCAAATTGTGACATCTAAATTGTAACTTATGACTTGACAGAATAAATGTGACATAAATGAAAAGTAATAATGGCAGCGCCTCCACTTGATCAGTTTGAATTTTGCCGAAATATCGGAAAGGGGAGTTATGGTGAAGTTACCCTTGCTAGACATAAGAGAGACAGAAAACAGGTAAACAAACTGATTATCTCGTAATTTCTACATGAAATGAAAAAAAAAAAAAAAAAAAAACATTTAAAAGTCTGTCAACTAAGCTGAAAAAAATAAATAAAACATTTGTAAGTCTGTCAGCTATTAAACTTAAGTGATTCCTTTTCACACATTAAATCATATTATTAATTCAGTTGTGCACCAAATATTTGCAACTACCACTACCCCAGGGCTGGAGATAGCATGGACTCTTACTTTTCTGTCTTCAAAGCCCAGGAAGACACCTGGCACTATGGGGACAAATATCAATTTCCTGTTAAAGGCCATGCCTCTTTTGTCCCAGTTTGCTATCATTGTGCCAGTTATTCTGACAGCCATTTAAAAAGCCAGAACAGACATGCATTGCAAGCTTCTTAAATTAGGGAAGTCTTCTGGAATGCTGATATGTGGTATGACATCACACTCTGTTGACTTAGTAAATTCTGTTGTTTTCTTAAGCTGTTGATCCCTCTTTACTAATTCTTGTTAGGTTTTCCTAATGCTGCCGTGTGATTGCAAAACCTTGACTACAGAATTGGACCCATAGGTTTGAGCATAAAATGCAGACCTAGATCAGACTGCTCTTAAAGGAGCAGTGTGGTCAGAGCCTTCACTGTTAGCCATTCCCTTTGCATCTATTTTCCCTCTGCATTTATTGGCTGCATTGCCGGTACTGTATTATCAAATCAAAGTTCCATATTTAGGACATTTACATCAATTAATTTAGGAGTCCAATTTTTTTTAATTTGTACATGTATTTCTTGCTATTTAGACTATGTTAACTTGTATGTCAGCCCATTGAGTCAAGTCTATTTCTTTTAAACTTTAATATGTGTTCAGTCATCAGACATACAATAAGTTATGTTAATCTAGCCAGTCATTCCGAGTGGCCTTGTCTTGATAAACATTCTATGCTGATTTAACTGTTTTCATCTTTTGCACTTTGAATGTTACATTTCAGATGAGTTTATTGGTACATAATGATTATGCGTTGAATTAATTGATAAGTCTTTGAACAAAGAGGAAGTTTGTTTTTATCAGAGATTTATCTGACATCATCCATGTGTTTTAAGTTGACTTAAAAGATAACATTTATTATCCACTTCAAAAGATGCAAAGTACATTGTTTTATGGTTTGTTATTTTGATAACATTTATCATTTCTCTTGCTGATATATCAATTCTCAAAATAGCAGCAAACAGGTTTATGTCATTCAGCACCTTATTTGATGAGACAAGGATTTCCTTCAAAACAGATCCAGAATTCTGGGTTTGTCTTATAAGACAGATTTAGATTTTTGAGATTGTTTTGGAATGGAAAACCCATCTTATAGCAAAATTACATTGCTGATTAAGATATTTAAATTTTGGGTATTTCTAGAGGTGGGATGGTTGGGGTTTTGGAAAGAACGGGGGTGGGAGCAGCCGGGGGACTGTGTCTAATAAACTGAATAGATTCAGTAGAGCAGATGATATGTGGGTTTACACTGCTTTGTCTGATAATTTTGTCCAAAAACTTGCGAATGCATACACTTTTAGAGGATTCAACTCAGATTTTCCTTTTTGTCTCCCTTCTCAATAGGGATCAACTCTTAAGAGAAAGAATTTGCTCCACTTGGGGGAGCTTCTTCATCCAGGGAAACAAACAGGATGTCACAAAAGTTGTTCCCTTAAGTAAAAATGGCAGAAAAAACATGGAGGTGGACCCATACACCTTAGTTTATGGTAGATACAAGCAGATATACCGTAATGACCCTAAATTTCGAACACCCAAAAGTCTGACAATTATTGTTCGAAAATCCTTACAACGTGTATTTTACACACTTTAATGCATCCAAATGATGCTTAGTGAATGGCAAACGTTGTAGACCCTGATCAAACTGCTCCTTCAGGAGCAGTTTTGATCTGGGTCTACAGTGTTTGCTCAGGTCTGTTCCAAATATTTAAGGTCATGATGGTACTTCCATAAATAACTGCTTATTTATTTCAGTATGTTTTGAAGAAAATTAATCTAAAGAAAGCTTCAACACGGGAAAGAAAATCTGCAGAACAAGAAGCAAAGTTGTTGTCAAGATTAAAACATCCTAATATTGTGTCTTACAAGGACTCGTTTGAGAGAGAGGGATTCTTATATATTGCTATGCAATATTGTGAGGGTGGGGACTTGTATAATAAATTAAAGGAGCAACGAGGAACATTGCTAGAAGAGAGACAGTTAGTAGAATGGTTTGTTCAGATAGCTATGGCATTACAGGTAATGTACGAGGGGCAGTCAAAAAGGTTCTGATACACTGTCATAACTTGGCCCTTTTTAATCAACTGATTTGAAATTTTACTAGCAGAAACTACAACAAACTTATGACAAAATAACTAAATTTTGATAAAGACTATTTCTTAGTTAGTAAAAAAATATTGTTTTGAAAACAAGCAAAGCATGATGCATCATTATTGTGAAACCAAACTGGCTTAGATATATATTTTCCTTGATACAGATGCACTTGGTATGTACATGTACTTTTACATCTGAAATAATTGTAGAAGCTCTTAGAAGAGTCTAAGAAAACGTTTTTGTTATTTTCTAGGATGGTGTTAGCAGCACACTTGGCCATAATAAATTAAGACTCGGGTCAAACCCCAAAACTGTAACTATAAATGCAGAAAGTGCGTTTTGAATGTTGTAGTAATAGATATGCTACACTTACAATATGATAACTGTGATTTTTCTTTTTATTCCAGTATATGCATGAAAGAAATATATTACATCGAGACCTAAAGACACAAAATATATTCCTCACTAAAAGTAAAATTATAAAAGTTGGAGACTTAGGTATAGCAAGGTAAGCGAATTGTTATGACCATTAAAGTGTCAAAAAAGCAGGTGACAAAATTAAAAAAAAAGTTTCATCCAAGCTATATCATAGTGAAAGTTCAAAGACTGTGTAAATCCAGACAAGGCAGCACAATATGGGCAGCTTCAAGCTTCATTTGAATCTGTGCTGTTTGTAAATTCATCTTTTTTCATTTTTGTTGCTGTTTGGTGCTTTCACTGTATAAGCTGACCAGAAAAAAAGACTGTTCTTTGATAATCTATGGATAAGATTCATACTAAAAAAAACAAATTGAAGCCTCAATGCCTCGTGAGATAGTTTTAAGAGAGATCTAAACGACAGGTTACAAGCAAACATATTTTGGTGGAGGTGTACCAGAATGTAAGTTTCAGTTGTAAAGTTCTCAAATGAAATTCTGCTTTGGAGAAGACTGACCATCAGGATAAAGAGATTTGAAAAAACACTTGATGTTGAGCATTGTCCATAAAAATACTTTCAGACTATAATAAAAAATATCTCACATTGTCCAAACATTGCTGAAAGTTCGGAAATTAAATACAAACAGAGAGAAACATATTGCTGCTAAATGTAGAAGAAAGCTAGTTAGTGTGTGGGCTTCCAAATACAAAACAATTTCCTTTAACTGTTCTCAGATTTCAGGTCCAAAGTTTGTTAATTGTCTATTGAATTCTGTTCCAGGGTATTAGACAGTTCCTCCGACATGGCTACAACATTGATAGGTACTCCTTACTACATGAGTCCAGAACTCTTCTCAAATAAACCGTACAATCATAAGGTAAAGTCTTAAGTTTTCCTGTCTGTTAATTTCTGGATTAAATTAGACCATGTAGATAATTTTCAGGTAGGATTGGTTGTTTGAATGAAAAGAAAGAAAATATATGAGTCGCCACCTGACAAAACCAACAAAGTGGCATGTGCACCCAGCAAAGACTCAGATCAGCCTGGGCATCCGCCCAGTCTGATCAGAGTCTTTGCTGTCTGCATGGAGCTAGCTGAGACCCTTAGCTACCCTTAGAGTGCAAACCAAAGACTCTGATCAGACTGGGCGGATGCCAAGGCTGATCTGAGTGCGCGCTGTACGCACAACCACTTTGTTGGTTTTCTTGTGACGTGGCTCATGCGTGTGTATTTGTCAAGGTAAAGTATAATATCATTGTCATTGCAGCTGTCAGAAGAAGCTCTGTTGTTTGATTTGTTTGAAGTGCAAACTTTCTTGCTCACAAAAACAAAATTTCACAAGCAGTACTCCAACTATGTCCACCTTTGACAGTCTGAGACTGTATGAATAATATTTAGTTCACCTAGATATGAAAATACAGGAAAAGCTTTTTTAATCACTTTGATATTAATATCATTGTCCAAATCACTATTTGGATGTTACACACTGAAGTAAGCTATGCTGTCATACAACATTTGTTGTATAAAAAGCTAGAGAGTTTCTCCAAACAGATTCCATCCTACCAGCAAAACTAGTGACGCTGTAATTGTAGAATATTCTTATTAGTTTGAATTCGGTGCAATATACATGTATTTAAAATTTTGAAAACAGTTTAACTTATTCTACAATTTGCAAGACTTAAAGTGGCTGCTTGGGCATACTGTGACTCATATGTTTTTATGTATATAACTTTTATTTCCAGTCTGATGTGTGGGCCCTAGGCTGTTGTGTATATGAAATGATGACTTTGAAACATGCATTTAATGCTAAAGATATGAATTCTCTAGTCTACAAAATATTAAGAGGAAAGGTAAGTGTAATTCTCTGTTTTCATAAACACTGAAAGGGGAAGGAACAAACAAAAAATGTTTTATGTTTTTGTTCCTTGCATATTTTTGGTACAAATTTAATTAAGTTCCAGCTAGAAATAAGAAAATTGCAGATGTTATGGTGTCACAAACTATTATTACCGTAAATACAATGTGCCTTTAATGAAGATTGAGACAGTTTCTGTCCACTGTCCAAAAAAAGCATTTGCTGTGGCTCTTTCGTAGAATTTTTGCACAAGTCTGTTTAAATGGAGAAATAAGGGAGTTTGATCACACTGAGCTTCAGATAAGGTGAGGTTTATGATGATGAATTTCTTTAGTGATTATATTTGTAATGAAGCTATATACATATGTCTTCAGATGCCTCCGATGCCAAAACAGTACTCTACTGATCTGGTTGGTTTGTTACGTAGTATGTTACATCAAGATCCTAATAAGAGACCAACAGTCAACAAAATACTCAGGGACCCTTACATCAAGAAAAATATAGCAATTTTCTTAGAAGAAACCAAACAAAGGTAAAGACTCATTCGTTTAGGATTGACCATAAAATTCATTCCTCAGTCTTATTTGTAAACATAGATACATGATCATCTCTGTATAACTCTTGCTTTGGGATCCAAAGGAAGGCATAGTATTTTAGGTGAAAAGTATTGTTGTGATATTAAACTATTAAAATAGGAATGCAAGGCAAATGAGTTTGAAATGCTTATATACCTTGTATTACATTGTATTTTAGACTCAAAGGGACCTATGCCATGATAGCCAAATGTTCAGTATAGTGTAATATTGAGGTTCTGCTGTGGAAATTTTCACAAGAATACTGTTATATATATTTGCAAGATAAATTGCTCTTGATGATAAAATTCTAGTAGAATAATGATAGCCATTAGCATTTTGATTGACCAACATAGTTTGGGAATGTATTCCTTTGCAAATGATTATGTACAATTGATTCAATCACAAAATCATACATACATGTGTGCAGTGCTCACCTATTGCTCTCTGATCAAATCTGTCTTGAAAATATGACAACATCCAGAGTTAAATCTATAGTCCTAGGAACTTAATATTTGCCAAATACACAAAACAAGCTAATATACTATCGTCAGTGTTTCAAACAGTACTAGCACTGTATACCCTCAGGTAGCTTAAAATTTTGCTAAATCATTTCAGTCGTCGTCCGTCCAGTGCTGTAAGAAGCCGTCCATCAAGTGCAGGTTCCCAGCGATCAGTCAGCTCAGTGGGATCTGCAGCATCTAGTAGATCTCGAGTCTCAGAACAGTCTCAGGGTGATGAGCCAGACAGTTCCAGATCATCCATCCCTGACAGTTCCCGGTCGACTGCCAGTGTGTCACAGGTGGAGGTGGGACCAAGTGGTGATGTAATACAAGCTCCAGTACCAGTAGCACGACCACAGTATGTCAATCATAGGTAAGACTACTTTGTCTTTTGAAGTGGTATTACTTTTTTGATCTGGAAGTGTGAGTGTGGAATAAACCAACACGTTTGAAGCAAATGCACAAAAGCAATTGGTTTGGGCTACAAGGCCTCATATTAATACTTATATCACTTCCCATTTATAAACTTATATTAAGGCGTCAGTTACTGAAGCAGCTTTTTCTGTTGACCCTGTGCATGGTCACTTAATGCAGACTTTATGACTTGTGGATCAGTAACTCAATTATTTCAAGAATGAAATTACATTTTATGGAGATAGAGTTTTATTTTGGCTCATTGTCAGCTACAGACAATTATACTCGGTATAAATGCATGATAATAGTAAAATCCCTATATTCTGCATTGAGGCACTTTTGGGATGCTTCAAAATAAAATCAGAACCTGAATAACATGAGGAACATGAAACTGAAAATACCATAATCACTCTTAAGGTTGGGACAGAAGTGCTTGAGCAAACAGGATAGACCCTGAGTATATTTGTCTGTAGAGTTTTGTTGATCTGCCAGCACTTCACTTCATAATAGGATTAACTTGACTGGCATTGTTGTCTGAAAAGGGACCATCAGCACAGACTAATCAGTCTTCACTTTTTAGATTCCCCAGGGCTTATAGATTGTGTAAGTGAAAAAAGAAGACTTGAATCAGACTACACAGATGTGCAGGCTGAGCTGAGTCTTAACTGTTTGCACAGACCATAAGGTACCTTTATGTATGACATCAATCACTTCTTATAGTGCTTTGGTAATAATAGTAACTGATAGCATTATTTAGAGTAGTTACAGTAAGACACAGTGCCATTTTAATTCATATATAAGATGAGTTTTGCCCTTCCAAAACAGTCTTAAAGATATAGACTGGTCTTCTTAGACAGATCTAGATTAGAAGAAAACTCATTTTATAGCTGAATTACACCAGACTGATTTACATATTTGCAGTAATTTTTGAAGGATAAACTACCATTTTAGAAACATATAAATATGGTACATGTACTTCTTTTGTAAGTTAATATTGTTTAATAACAGGAGAAGTCCGTCAGATGGTGTGCGGCCAGCATTAGATCCAATCATAGAGAATCAGCCAGTAGTGGCTGTTGAGGATGATGAATCAGGGGAAGATACCCTCAAAGCTAAAACTGTGAAAGATAATAAGCCTAAAGATATAGAGGTGAGAAACTTTACATAGAATTAAACTTCCTTATCATATATTTACTAGAAAATACGTTCTTTTTACATATGCAGTACAGGCAAGACTTTCATGCACGTATCAGGACTGCATATCTCAAAAGCCGTATCACTCCAAAAATAGCCAAAACCCGTATCACGCCGTAGGGAGAAAAAAACACATCATCCATATCACACCCCACGTAACCTATATCATCTCTAGGGAGAAAAATATACAATAAATAGATTATGATATGGCAATTTTCATATTGTACCCCATATCAACCCTCGACTCCCATATCAGCCCTCGACTTCCATATCAGCCGTTGACTCCCATAGCAGCCCTTGGGTTGGTATGGAAGTCACGGGCTGATATGGGGAGTCTCGGTTGATATGAGATATGATATGAAAAATGCAATATAATAATCTATATATATAAGCATAAAGGCCCCATTACTTTTCTTGCAATATTTATGTCCCCCCACCAAAGGTGAGGGGGGACATATTGTTTTCAGTGCGGATCCCGGGCGTTGGCGTCGGCGTCAGCGTCGGCGTGACAGATTTCTTGCGTGCGCGATATCTCTTGAACCAATAGTTGGAATTTCACCAAACTTGCATGGATACATCATTGGGACAAGTTCAAGAGCTGATTAGATTTTGGTGACCTTGACCTCATTTTCAAGGTCACTGGAGGACTTAGATGACAATTTCTTGTACCCACTATATCTCCTAAACCAATGGATTGAATTTCACCAAACTGGCATGGATACATCATTGAAACAAGTTTAAGAGGTGATAAGGTTTTGGTGACCTTGACCTCATTTTCAAGGTCACTGGAGGACTTAGATGACAATTTCTTGTACTAATGATATATTTTGAACCAATGGATGGAATTTCACCAAACTTGCAGGGATACATTATTGGGACAAGTTTAAGAGCTGATTAGATTTTGGTGACCTTGACCTCATTTTCAAGGTCACTGGACGACTTCGATGTCAATTTTTTGTTCCCACTATATCTCCTGAACCAATATATGGAATTTCACCAAACTTGCATGGATGCGTTATTGGGACAAGTTTAATAGCTGATTAGGTTTTGGTGACCTTGACCTCATTTTCAAGGTCACTGGAGCACTTACATGACATTTACTTGTACATTTATATCTCCTGAACGAAAGGATGGAATTTCACCAAACTTGCATGGATACATCATTGGGACAAGTTTAAAAGCTGATTGGATTTTGGTGACCTTGACTTCATTTTCAAGGTCACTGGAAGCTTACATGACAATATCTTGTACCCACTATATCTCCTGAACCAATGAATGGAATTTGTCCAAACTTGCGTTGATACATTGTTGCATTAAGTTTAAGAGCTGATCAGATTGTGGTGACCTTGACCCTATTTTCATGGTCACTGGAGGACTTAGATGACAATTTCATGTACCAGTGATATCTCCTGAACGAATGGGTGGAATTTCACCAATCTTTCATGGATTTATCATTGGGACAAATTTAAGAGCTGATTAGATTTACGTGACCTTGACCTCATTTTCAAGGTCACTGGAGGACTTAGATGACAATTTCTTGTACCAGTGATATCTCTTGAACCAATAGGTGGAATTTCACCAAACTTGCATGAATACATCATTCGGACATGTTTTACAGATGATTTGATTTTGGTGACCTTGAACTCATTTTCAAGGTCATAGTCATCTATGTAGGGTATCTTTAGAACCAGTGGATGGAATTTCTCCAAACTTGCCTAGATATTTTGTTCCGGCTTTTTATTCATTGGAGGGGATAGTCATAGTCATCTATGTAGGGTATCTTTAGAACCAGTGGATGGAATTTCTCCAAACTTGCCTAGATATCTTGTTCAGGCTTTTTATTCATTGGAGGGGATGGGAATTGGGATGGTGGGGGGACATCAGTTTTTCTCTGAAAAACATTTCTAGTTAACATATTTATTTAGGTGATAGACAGGATTTTCCCCTCCAAAACAGTCCAAATATATAGAGCCATTTTACAAGACAGATCTAGATTTTTGGGATTGTTTTGGAAGGCATATAAACATCTAATAGATTTATATATTAAGGGTCATTTTGGATGCCATTGTCTTGTAGCCAGATAAATTAGGTGTATCAGGGCACAGTTGTTCAAAGCTATTAAATGATGACCACTGAAACATGAGCATTTGTGCCAAATTTTCGCAGTTTCACACACATGCAATGTTCTTTAACATTCTAATCAATACTGAGGATACCAAAAAAAAATGACTTCTGTTATTTGCGAAAAAGAAAAGTTGTCTTGGAATTATCATCTGATAATCCTGTTCTCTGAGTTGTATACATCTCTTTTTTTCAGCCGCCAAAGCCACCATCACCAACATCATCACCACCAAGAGCCGTGAACGCAAAGAGAAAAAAGAAGTCCGTCCTCAGTAAATACGCTAGACCAGATTCGGATCGGTCAGATGCCGGATCAGGGGTCAGTGTAAAACCAGAGAGTGGTGTGAAGAAATCTGTTGCAGCTATCTTTGAAAATGTAACGATCAAATCTTGCACTGTAATACCTGCTAGTCATATACCCTCGCTAGCAATATGTTATTCAGTATCTGTCTGCTTGAACTAGGCTAGGCAGTCTCAAAGTTTCTAAATACAGTACTTCAGATAAAAAGGGTTGACAGGGATAATTTGGGGATAATTTTCCATATTTGTCCATTCAAAATTATGATATAACCATTCATTAGAACCATTTAGCTGAAACTGTTCTAATGACGGGTCACAATATGTTTCCATTGAAAAACAGGAAAAATTCTGAAATGCTCTTTCCTGCAGCACTGATATAAAGTAAAATCGGGCATTGGGAGGAGGGGGCTGAAATGGGCCAATGGGAAGAATCTGAGCTCAAGAGAGAGTGGCATTTGATGATAATTCAGAAAATTTCACTTCAATTTCCATACAAACATATGTTGAGAGGCCACTGCATATTTTTCAGGGAAAAAGTAGATAAAAAAGACTTATCTCAAGCTGATCATCTCCTTTTATCTGCAGCTCTGAAAAATAGTGCATCTAAACATCTGCAGATCAAATCCTTGCATGAAGTCGTGCATGCTTAAATTAGCTAGGCATTAACGAAGGATAAAATAATGTACATGTAACTTTGTTACCGAAAGCTCCAGGGTTCTAGGTTATAAAACTTGAGAATAATCTCAAACTCAAAATAAAGCACACTGATTGGCTGCTTCCGAGCATGTGCTCGGAAGCAGCCAGTCAGTGTGCTTTATTTTGAGTTTGAGAATATACTAAAGTTTTATAACCTCTGGGCCAGGTTTCAAGATTTTGGGAATAAAATCTTAGATCAGTTCTCTACAAAACTGCATTAGAATTTAGGTAGATTTAAATATCTTATGTGCCAGGGCATGTGGAAAGGGACATTATAATATGTGCCAACACTAAATGGATTCTGTATGAGAAATTAAGGTCCATGGGAACACCATCATGTTTTCCTGCCATTTCTGCAAAGGAGGACAACCTTTGGGACTTCCTTTTGCTTCCCTGGATGATGAACCTTTTCAAAATTGGGTCTACTCTTCAAGAAAAGAATTTGCTTCAAATGTAGCAAATTCTTTACCATACAAGTTAATCCCCATTGTGAAGAGAGGCAAAAGAGAAAATGACAGTTGCTTCCCCTCCTGAATGTGTATCCATTCACCTTAAATCAGGCAGGCTATCATGCAAGACTACTGCTTTATCTAATCTAAAACTATTATAATCATAGCATACTGCAACAGAAGGAGCAGTTAAAGTGAAACTTTGAATCTTATCATGTTTTTATAAAAATACAATGTTTTAATAACTTTGACATGATTTTGGGGAGTTGTTCAAAATCTTGTTAGCTTAGGAAGTTGTTAGTCATGAATTTGTTAAGTCTTCTGTTACACATGCAGTCAAGTGTGCTAATATTTTTGCTGAAAAAAATGTGAATTTTGCAATGCAGAAGCTCCTCACATTTTTTTTGCAAAAATCATTTGAAGTTTGAAGATGAAACATCTTGTTAACTAAGGACTTTGCTAGTTTTGAACAACTGGGCCATATTCCTTTTCAAAAGAAAGATATGTTCAGGGTCCTCATTTGAACCTCCCCAGCCAAGTAGTTCTAATGATGAGCCACAACATATGTTGTATTTCTATTCTTCTGGGGGCTTCCCCCTTGTTTGAGTACTATTATCATTGAACCCAAACTTTTCAAGAACTCTGACCTTGCGGTATGCACCTGTCATGTGTGTTGTGTGCATTGTGTTTCATACTAACTGCTTCAATACTAACAAAGCAACTTTTTAGCTCACCTGAGCACGAAGTGCTCAAGGTGAGGTATTGTGATTGGTCTTCGTCCGGCGTCCGGTCGTGCGTCTGGCGTCAACTTTTGCTTTAAACGACTTCTTCTCCAAAACTGCTGGACGGATTTTGAAATAATTTCACAGAAATGTTCCTTGGGGGACTCTCTACCAAAATTGCTCAAATGGTTCCGCTCCACTGAACAATATGGCCGCCAGAGCTAAAAATAGAAAAACCTTTAAACGACTTCTCCTCCAAAACTGCTGGGCCGATTTTGAAATAATTTCACAGAAATGTTCCTTAGGAGACCCTCTACCAAAATTGCTCAAACAGTTCCGCTCCGCTGAACAATATGGCCGCCATAGCTAAAAATAGAAAAACCTTTAAACGACTTCTCCTCCAAAACTGCTGGGCCGATTTTGAAATAATTTCACAGAAATGTTCCTTGGGGGACTCTCTACCAAAATTGCTCAAACGGTTCCGCTCCGCTGAACAATATGGCCGCCATAGCTAAAAATAGAAAACCTTTAAACGACTTCTCCTCCTAAACTACTGGGCCGATTTTGAAATAATTTCACAGAAATGTTCCTTAGGAGACCCTCTACCAAAATTGCTCAAACGGTTCTGCTCCGCTGAACAATATGGCCGCCAGAGCTAAAAATAGAAAAACCTTTAAACAACTTCTCCTCCAAAACTGCTGGGCCGATTTTCAAATAATTTCACAGAAATGTTCCTTAGGAGACCCTCTACCAAAGTTGCCCAAACGGTTCTGCTCCGCTGAACAATATGGCCACCAGAGCTAAAAATAGAAAAAAAGCTTTAAACATCATCGTCTCTGAACCCAATGGCTCGATTTCAAAAAAAATCCACAGAAATGTTTTACTCATGACTCTGAACAAAAATTGCTAAAACGGTTCCACTCCGCTGATCAAAATGGCCGTCAGAGCTAAAAATAGAAATAAATCTTAGAACGACACAGAGGGCACAGTTATGATCTGATCATCATGAAACTTTGTCAGAATGTTTATCTAAATAATATCTAGACCATCTGTGAAACTGGGTCATGTGGAATCAAAAACTAGGTCACTGGGTCAAATCTTAGAAAAAACCTTGTGCACACTCTAGAGGGCACAGTTATGATCCAATCTTCATGAAACTTTGTCAGAATGTTTATTTATATAAAATCTAGGCCAAAATTGAAACTGGATCTTGTGGGGTCAAAAACTAGGTCACTAGGTCAAATCTTAGAAAAACCTTGTGTACACTCTAGAGGACACAGTTATGATCCAATCTACATGAAACATTGTCAGAATGTTTATTTTCATGAAATCTATACCAAATTTGAAACTGGGCCATGTCAGGTCAAAAACTAGGTCACTAGGTCAGTTCTTAGAAAAACAGGGTTAAAGCTTTAGCAGACACAGTTTTTTTTCTAATCTTCATGAGACTTTGTCAGAATGTTTGTTTCCAACAAATCTGGACCAAGGGTGCAACTTGGTCATGTTGGGTCAAAAAGTAGGTCACCAGGTTAAACCTTAGAAAAACATTGTGTACACTCTAGAGGGCACAGTTTTGATAACTTTGTCAGAATGTTCATATCCAAAAAATCTAGACCAGGTTTGAAACTGGGTCATGTGGGGTCAAAATCTAGGTCATTAGGTTAAATCTTATAAAAACCTTAGGTACACAATAAAGGGTTCATTTTCCATTTAATCTTTGTGAAACTCTGTCTGTCGGTCATATAGATGTCTCTGAGGTTAAGTTCACAGGATACTCAGGTGAGCGATCCAGGGCCATCATGGCCCTCTTGTTCAGAGTTCCCATTGTGTTGCAATTATAGTGTGAAAATTTTCATATTTTAACACTCCAAGCTCCAAGGAAGAAAATAGTTTAAATGCAAACAGCATAGATCCAGATGAGGGGGCTCATCATGACCACCTCATCTGGATCTACACTGTTTGCCCTCTAATCTTTGTATTCGCAATATGATATAGCTCGGAGGAATATTTGTTTTGACATTTTGCAGACATGAATTTTTGTTGTCTATTTTTTGCACTTTAAGGGTTAATTACTGCTGCTTAAAAGTATATGTAGTGAGATCTCAGTAGACTCTTCAGTGTCAGAGGCAATTCTATATTCTCAATATTTCTACTTTTTTGTGAAATAAGAAAATCAGTATTTCTTTTTACAAACTATTTTCTTGTCTTGGCTTTGTTTTCTGCTTTTGTTCTGTATTCTAATGCACTTATGAACATAATGTGATGTCTGACTGGATAAGGCAAAGATTTGTGACAGTATAACTGGTGATAGACAGTCGTAAACCCTGTGTGATTGGAAGACATTGCTGGTTTGACATTGCTATAAAGGGTTTGCTTCGGGTATAAAAGTACACCCTGAAAGGTGAAAAAGTGCATTAGAATGGGCATAACTGTGAAAAACTGTCATTTGGGAATTTTTATGGCAGCAGACCATAAAACTGACCTTTGCTTCCCCAAATAACCATTTAGAGCAAACTTACCCTATATCAAATGTTGATATTCAGACACCTCTTTTCTGCTTTCACATATTTTGAATATTTATAGAATGTAGTTTTTGTTAAAGTGTGTATGTACAATTTCAAGTTTTAGGCCATTTTTACAAAGGGATCCAACCTAAGTGACTTCCTGCCTGCTATTTTGGACATATTCCTTCTAAAAAGAAGTCAACTCTTACAAGAAAGAATTTGCTCAGAGGGTAGCAAAGTCTTTCCTTCAATAGTTGACTCCCATTGTGAAGTGAGGCAAAACTGAAAATAGCATATCCATTCACGATTTTCAACATTCAGTTAAGCTACTACAGTTGTGAGTTAGCGGCTCACCGTCGCCATCCGAGGACTGGAAAACTCTCTGTCAACCCAGCAGTAAATGGGTACCTTTTTCGAATTAGGGAAGGCAGCGAAAGGAGAGAGATGGGCTCCGCCTTTCATTAGCTGGGCCCAAGATACATAGGGTCTCTAACACCCACTGCCTCTACGGCTATTAGGCTATGGGAAACCTTTACCTTTTTTTACTATAACAGATTTAATTCTATGCAATGCAGTTAGGTAATTATTTCCTTGATCATACTTGGAAGAAGCGTATAAAGTATATCAAAAGCAAAGTTTTAGGTTTAAAGTACAGATGCATGTGACTTTAAAGACTTTAAAATAATTGGAAATATAACTAATACAAAAATCACAGAACCTATTAATAATTTTAATGATCACTTTTATGTAAATGCAAGTTTTGAGTCAAATTTCTTCAGATTGTAATTTTTTTATAAGTGTTTTTTTCTTTCTTTCCTATTGATATGACATATTATCAAGCAGACTTTTCAGACACAGCTGCTGTATGGCAGTGCTTCCAATCTGCAAATGAAATTGAATATTGAAATTCTAAGTATTGGGACAGATAGATCTGAACAGACAGTGCAGACCCACATCAGACTACTGTTGTAGGAGCAGTGTGATCAAGATCTACCCTGTTTGCCATTCAGTCTACACCTTTTGGACACATTACTACAAACTTCATAATTTTTAGCTCACCTGTCAAGGTGAGCTTATAGTATAGACTTGGTCCGTCGGTGTCGGCGGCGTCAGCGTCGTCGGCGTCGTCCACAATTTTAAACATCTTCTTCTCAGAAACCACTTGGTGGATTGAAGCCAAATTTCATATGGAGCCTTAACAGGATGGGGGAACGAAAGTTTATATATTTGGTCCAGGTCACATGACCAAGATGGCCGCCACGCCCATATGTGTTAAAAACCCTTCAAAAATCTTCTTCTCCAGAACCAAAAGGCCTACGACCTTGAAACTTGGTATGTAGCATCGGGCATGCGGGCCCATCATAATTTATATAAATCATGACCTTGTGATGACCTTGACCTAATTTACGGGAGGTCAACTTTGGTATGTTAGGCTTTTATATGGGAAAACGCTTAAACAGTGGATTTCTCAGAAACTATTTAAGTCTAAGGTACAATACTTGGTATACATGGTCGACTAAATGACCAGATGAAGAGATTATGTCACTAAAGGTCAAGGTCATTCCGTCAGACCATCCATCGTCAAGATTTTCAAACATCTTCTCCTCTGAAACCACTGGGCCGATTGAAGCCAAATTTCATATGGAGTCTCAGTGGGATGGGGGAACGAAAGTTTATACCCGGGGTCTGGGTCACATGGCCAAGATGGCCACCATGCCCATATATGGTAAAAACCCTTCGAAAATCTTCTTCTCTAGAACCAAAAGGCCTATGACCTTGAAACTTGGTATGTAGCATTGGGCATGCTGGCCCATCATAGTTTATACAAATGATGACCATTTGTTGACCTTGAATTAATTGACGACATGGTCAACTTTGGTATGTTAGGCTTTTATATGGGAAAACGCTTATACAGTGGATTTCTCAGAAACCATTTAAGTCTTAGGTACAATACATGGTATATATGGTCAACTAAATGACCAGATGAAGATATTATGTCACTGAAAGGTCAAGGTCATTTTGTCGGTCTGTCCGTCATCAAGATTTTCAAAACATCTACTCCTCTGAAACCACTGGTCTGATTGAAGCGAAATTTCATATGGAGTCTAAGTGTGATCAGGGAATAAAAGTTTGTTCTCAGGGTCTTGACCAAGATGGCCGCCATGCCCGTATATGGTAAAAACCCTTCAAAATCTTCTTCTCCAGAACCAAAAGGTGTATGACCTTGAAACTTGGTATGTAGCTTTGGGCACTCAAGCCCATCATAGTTTATACAAATGATCGTGCGTTGACCTTGACCTAATTTATGACACTGTCAACTTTGGTACATTATGTAGGCTTTTATATGGGAAAATGCTTAAACAGTGGATTTTTCAGAACTATTTAAGTCTAAGGTGCAATATTTGGTATCTATGGTTGACTAAATGACCAGATGAAGATATTTTGTCGTTAAAGATAAGGTCATTCTTTGACTTTTGTACAAGGTCATTGAGATTCTGTCAACATTTTCAAACATCTTCTCAGAGGCCACTAGGGTCAATTGAAGCCATATTTCATATGGAGCTTCACCGGCTTAAAGGAACCATAGTTTGTTCAGATGGTCTTGGTCACTTGACCAAGATGGCCACCATGCCCATATATGGTAAAAACTCTTCAAACGTCTTTTTCTCGAGAACCGAAAGGCCTATAACCTTGAAACTTGGTACCGGTATGTACCATTGGGCACTCAGGCCCATCATAGTTTATACAAATGATTACTGTGTTTCATATATTATGGAGCTTTAATACTGGGTCAAAGGAATCAAAGTTTGTTCAGATGGTCATGGTCGTATGAACATGGTGGCCGCCACACCCATTTATGATAAAAACCCTTCAGAAATCTTTGTCCAGAAATAAAGGCCCAGTGACCTTGTGGCTTGGTATATAGAATTGGGACTCAACATTAATCCCCAAGGGAGGGGGGTTATCTGCCCCTGCCCTGGTGCTATATACATGTATAAAAACCTTTAAAATATATACCAGGACCAAGACTTAGTGTCAGGTGAGCTACAGGACCATTGGTCCTCTTGTTAGGACAGTTACGGGAATTATTTTAGGTGTCCCAATTTTTAGAATTTTTACGGTGTATCTGTCTTATTCAGGCAATACAGTATATAATTTCTTCACTTCCTTTTCAGCCCAAACCAGTTGACAAGCCCCGCCCACTGCCAATACCACCCAAACAGAACAGCCAGGGTCTGCCTCAACGACGTATGAGTGATTATGATGATAACAATCCGTCCCCAGATTCCCAGTCAAAGTCATCATCATCAAGTTCTAAAGAAGATAATGTGGCTCTAGATGATCTTACACCTAGGGTAAGTGGACATGATACATAATCTGTTTACAGTTGGACATTGTCATTAATAATCACATTTGTTTGAAGCCCTGTATAATGTATAATGGAAACTTAAGTGGGACTTCCCATGATAATTCAGAGATAGGGATGAGTTTCCTTACTTCTGCATGTAATCATATGCTGTGGCCCCTCAATAGAACTGCATTAGTGAGGTTCAAATGAGGGGTTACATCATATATTGTATTGGAGATATAAAATGGGTTCCCAAAATGATAAGGTGCCTCCTTTGTCTGGAGCTGTGTCTGCCCTGCATAATGAAACTTCTGCGCAGCATATATGTTACTTTATAATTTAGATACTTTATAATGAACCAAATCTCCTTTAGATCTATCATTGGTAATCTAAGCTCTTGTAATAACCTACAGAAATATTTGTAGAGCAGTGAATGCCTTACTTTATATCAGGATCTTGAATATAAACCAAGATAAAGTTTTATTTTGAAGCTGTTATTTCATATTGTCATTGTTTAATTGGTTTGAATTAGCTTTCTCTTCATTTGTGCTCACTAAAAATATACTCTCTCTCTTCTCCTTTGTGATGAACAATGATAACCTTAAGCTTTTCTTTATTCTTACACAGAGTTTACCAAATATGAGTGCTAGAGAGAGAAGAAGAAGAAAAGAGAATAATGCACAATGTAAGTCCTTGTGTTCTATTTTCCTTCAAGTGGAATCTGTTGTCACAATACTACAAGTTTTTCCAAAGCATATAACAGATTTTAAGACCTCTGTTAAGACAATTTGTCTCAGTCATACGAGGAGAGTTCAATAAGTTTGTAGAACTCTGGGTTCAACTCACAGATTGGAAGATGGTTTCAACATTATTTTTTAATATAATCCCCCTTTACTTCAGTGCATTTGGTTCACTTTTCTGTTAAGCATACCTTTGAAATAAAAGTTGCCTGTTTGGTGCCGGGCCGCGTAGCGCAATCAGGCACCTGACTGGTAAGTCAGGGTCCTGGGTTCGAAACCCGGTCGGGCCACATACTTTCGTTTCTCCTTCCTTTGATTCAAGAAGGGCAGTTGTCAGTTACTGGTGAAAGTATGTGCACTTAGAACTGGTTAACCACTTAAGAGGTCTAAGCCTGCCCAGGAATAGTGTGGTTAGGTCAACTGACAGTCCCGACATGACCATAGCTGTTTATCATGGACGTTAAGCATCAAATCAATCAATCAATCAGTCGTCTGTTTGGTCCTCAGACCAAGCCTCTGTAGCAGCCTTGAGCTCATCATCGTCCCAAAATCTCGTTCCACACAAGTAGGACTTCAAATTTTGAAACAGATAATAATCACTTGGGGCCAGGTCTGGACTGTATGGCGGGTGATTTAACTGCTTGAACTTGCACTCAGGAATAGCCGCTTGTGCAACTCTGGACTCCACCCTTTTCTGACGATCTTGCATGTTCAGGTTTCTGGATACCCACCTGGCAGATACTTTTGACGTACCTAAATGTTCATGGATTATAGTGTAAACACTTCCATTAGAAATACCACATTCTGAAGCAAGTGGGGCAATTTTGATTCGGCGATCGTTTAGCACAAGTTTCTCAGCACATTCGATCATCGCCTGGCTGATGACATCAGCAGGGCGACCTGGCCTTGGGTCATCTTCTAAGGAGTCTCGCCCACGTTCAAATTCTGCTGACCACTTTGCCACTGTGGAATACTTTGGGCTACTATCACCATACACATCAGCCATGCGCCGATGGATTTCTTTGGCGTTTGCACCCTCCTTAGTGAGGAACTGTATGACTGCTCTGAATTCAATATTCTGACTTTCCAGTTTTGCCTATGGGTATAGGTTTTCAAACAAAAAGTAAGAGCAAAAAATGTACGTGTTGACTGAACAGCTGTTATCATTCAGCTGACAAAGGTTAACACTGCACAAAAATGAAAAAAGAAATCTTGAATTGTATAGAAAAATACCGAGTTCTACGAAGTTATTGAACTCCCCTCATATGTCTGTAACTTACTGAAGAAATACAGTCCAACCTCCCCTAACGGTCACCTCCCACAGACGGCCACCTCTTAACAATGGTCACTTTCAATTACCCCTGTTTCATTTCCGATATTTTTCACCTCTGATCAGTGGTCACCTCTCTTTTCCGGTCAGCGGTCGCAATTTTCCATGAAAAATGGTCATAATTACCTCTGTAACGGCCAAATTTTAATGGTGGAGTATGGTTCTTTTTCAATTACCAAGAGATATTTTACAGTTCGTTACTTATCAGCTAATAGCAATAATGCATATTCATGGTAAATGTGAAGATCACACAACATATTTACATTTACAGACATATACATCATTAAAAATGTTGCTTTACTGGTACTCAGTGGTCAAATACCAATTGAAAGCCCGTGAGTCAAACCCTCCGAACAACAGCCATCTCTCTACAACAGCCAGTTTTGGCTGTTCCGGGTGCTGGCTGTTGTAGAAAGGTTGCACTGTACCACTAAAAGGGCTATGAAAACCTTTAGTCACAGATTAGATCAGAACAAGCTTGGTCACAGCTATTAAACTTCTTTGCAAGAGTATGGTGATTGCTAGCTGAAAAATTACACAACCTGATACATTTGGCACAAACCGACTGAATTTTCATAAAAATACCATGTATCACTCGAAAGCAGGAAGAATCATTATAGGTCATGATATTCACTCACTATGACTGCTTCTTGTCAACTGCTTAATATACATCTATGTAATAATATTTTTGTTTACATATTATTTCAGCATACGACAGACCTCACTCAGCCAGAGTGAAATTGGTAGACAGTTCTAAATCAACAGTCATAACAAACAGTGAAAGAAAGAGAGTAAGTGCAAGAACAGTGACATTTTACTGACTGTCTTTGTTGAAACCTATTATTCCAGACAATCAACATTAAGTAGTTGTTTCTGACAAGTTGTTCAGTTGTTGTTGCACTCATGTTGTCACTTATGGAAGTGTCATATACAAATGAGCCATGACACGACAAAAACAACAAAGTGGAATGTGTGCCCAGCAAAGACTCAGATCAGCCTGGGCATCTGTCCAGTCTTGTCAGTCGTTGTTGTGCATTTAGGGTTTACCTAAGGGTCTAAGCTACCTGCATGCGGATGGTGAAGACTCTTATCAGACTGGGTGGATACCCAAGCTGATCTGAGTTTTCACTGAGCACACATGCCACTTTGTTGGTTTTGTGTGATGCAAGTTCAAGAGGATTGTGATGTTTAGCAATAGGAGTCTGTCATTCTATTTTATGTTTTGAAGCAGCACCTCCAGTGACTTGGATTTAAGATCTGGGGCCGTATTCATAAAGCCACTTAAGTCGTTGCTATGCGGTTGCTAAGGCTAAATATCTATAAAGGAGATTCCCTACAACTATGAAATTTGGTCTGGAGGAACAGTCTTACAAAGACTGTTCCTCCAGACCAAATTTCATAGTTGTAGGAAATCTCCTTCAAAGAAATTTAGCCTTAGCAACAGCATAGCAACCACTTAAGTCGTTTTATGAATACGGCCCCAGATTTCAGTCACAGCTTTCTGGCAGATTGGAACAAAATTGTAACAGTGGTTTGTTTGAATGATTCCAGACAACCATTGTATATTAACACAGTTGCTAAAAGTAGTGTAACAGTGAAGAAAAACATCTTGAGGAGGTGTGGATTGAAATTATTAGAAATTAAGAGCTTGGAAAGACTAGTGTAGTGTACCACATAACCTTGGAAGGTAGATGACTTTACAACAATTCCTTCTACCTAATCCTGTCTTCAGCTGCCCTAGTTGTGCTGACCAAGTCCATTCCTGTCCACTATTTGAGATTGACTTCCAACCTCTCCTTCTGTCTTCTTTTTCTTTCACAAAGACACATGAAATGCGTTAAGGTCATATGGCATATATTACTTTTAATACTTTGTGATATACAGCTGAAGAGACTTTTGGAAATATGACATTTAAGGCAGATTAGTCAACTTTCAGGGGAAGCAATTCCTATTTTCATTTTTGCTCCCTTTTTCGATGGGGGGCCATTTCTGAAAGGGAAGCATGTGCTTTTAGAGGGGTAAGGTATTTCCTTTGAGAAAAGACTCCTATTTTGAGAGGAAACCACGAAGTTATTTCTTTGTAAATATGGCCATTCACTTTAATATGAGCTGCGACACGAGAAAACCAACAATGTGGTTGTGCGCCCAGGGAAGACACAAATCAGCCTGGGCAGCCACCCAGTCTCACTAGACTCTTTGTAAAGTGCTCAAAGGATAGTTATGGGTTTAAGCTACCTCCATGCGGACAGCGAAGACTCTGATCAGACTGGGCGGATGCCCAGGCTGATCTGAGTCTGCGCTGGGCGCACAACCACATTGTTGGTTTTCTCATGTCGTGGCTCATATTTTAAATATAATTTTGGAGTTGACCTCATAAGCATTCTTTCATTAATATTTATCAGTATGAAGATCAGAAGGCACCAGTCCGACACAGACAACCTTCAATAGCAGATGACAGCAGCAGTTCAGATGAGAGTACTCTCAAAGAAAGTGAAGTTCAGAGACATAATAAAGAAAAGAACAGGTTCGTTATAGAACTTTAAGTGTTAACTTCTTGGGACATTGCAGACAGATCATTATTTGAGATGTCATATGAAAAATACAACAAAGTGGCATGTGCACCCAACTAAGACTCAGATCAGCCTGGGCAGTCTCCCAGTCTGCTCAGAGTATTCACTGTCAGCATGGAGCTAGCTTAGACTCTTAGCTACCTAAGTGCAGGGAGAAGACTCTTATCAGATTGGATGGCTGCCCAGGCTGATCTGAGTTTTGCTGGGGGGTACATGCCACTTTGTTGGTTTTGTCTTGTTGCAGCTCATTTATAGGATACTTCAGACTTCAGACCCACGCAAAGCATCAGATAAAGCTGATTTTGATTGCAATTTTCTTATATTTTCACATCAACTTAATTTGAAGCCTCTGATTAACAGTTCCTCAATGAGAAAAGGAGTTAGAGGCCAGTATCTAAGGGCCATCTTGTTGGCAATTTCTGAATTATCATTTGGATCTCACCATTTACTGCATATATTTGTGTGTCTGAAAATACACTGTTTCACTGCAAAAGCTTTGCATAGTGACAAAGAAGTAGACAAAGCATTTATATTTTGTGTAAATGGCTTGAATCAGGCCTCTTCAAACATCATTAGTCTAATTTTCTGTCAATTCATTTGGTCTACTTCTTTCTGAATATGACTTTGACAGAGCTGTCTATCCTTAAGAAATGCATGTTAGCAGATTGACTGTTAACAGATGCAGTTTGCAGTTTGTGTGCACATTTCTATGCATGAACATTGCTTAAAACTATGAGGCTGATATTTGACATGTAGTGGAATTTGAAGTGCAAATTTAGCATGTTCTAGTGCTGTGGCTGTGTTTCATGCTTTAAGGGGCTACACAAATCTGGCTGGTTACTGGTCAGATGCTAATATATATGGCACTATGCTTTTAGTTCTTTCTTCTGCACAGTCTAACTTAATTTGAATTATTCACATCCTTTCACACAGGAGATTGTATTCATTGCCACTGTCTAACGGGCATGATACCCCACCCTCTTCATCTCACAGAAAGCACATACACCAGCACAATCGACATATAGCCTGGGCCACTAATAACCCACCCAGTCAAATACCCAGAAAACACTCATCTCACCATAGGTATATTGTGTGGGATACTAATTTCACTAATTTAGAGTGATGTGTTGCACTTTAAAATTTTTGTTCACACAGTTTTCACATTGGCTTGTATTGCCTATATTTGGCTAAAAGATGTATGGATGGGTGTACCTCCATGTTCTTCTTCCATTTTATAAGGGAAACAACTTTTGAGACTCCTGTTTGATTCTTTATGAAGCGACCCCGAATGAGAAGGGAGGCAGATATGAAAATGGCAGAGTTGCTTTCCCTGAAAGTGCACCCATTCACCTTAAAGTAATTTGTTAACCAATGAAATGGAAGAATGAAAAAGTCAGCTGCTTTGCTGTTCTAAAGTTTGTCACAAAATTCAAAGCCTGGCTTTCCGACTAATTGCTTGAATTCTAATGTTTATGCTTTTGTTCTAAGGCTCTGACTGCAGGTTTTTGGAGGCAGTAGTGTTTGTATGGCTTAGAGTAGATTTATATAAGTTTTTTTCAGGTGGAAGTGGCATTTTCAGTACTCTTAAGGTGAAAGAAAAACTGACAAACAGAATTAAAGTTGCTATTTTCGTTGGAGATTATGTGGTTTTATAGAAAACAAGAGGGCCATGAGGCCCTGAATCACTCACCTGAGTATGGTGGCCATGTAAGTCGTGACCTAGACCGCTTGAATAATTTTTTTTTCCCTCAGCCCCTGGAGGCTGTGTATGAAATTTGGTTGCAATTAGCCCAGTGGCTTTTGAGGAGATGTCTTAAACTGTCAAAATATGAGAGACATGGGTCAGAGCTTAAAGAATGACCTTGACCTCTTGTACCCGCAAATCTTCCAAGTACTAACTAAGATGACTGTATATACCAATTTTTAAGCCAAAATCTTCTGAACTTGCTATGAAATCTTACGTTCTAGCATTTTCCTATACTTGACCTTGCCTTAAGAAAGGTCAAGGTCAGCCCAAGGCCATCATTTGAACAATCTTGATAGTACTCAAGTACCTGATGCTATATACGAAGTTTTAAGGCCATCAATCATTTGGTTCTTGAGAAGAAGAATTGTAAAGGTTTTTGCCCTATATAGGCATGGCAGCCATGTTGGTCATGTGACCCAGAACGTTTGAACAAATTTTAATTCCCTCAGCCGCTAGAGGCTCTATATGAAATTTGGTTACAATTGGCCCAGTGGCTTTTTAGGAGATGTGTGAAATTGTCACAACAGAGACCAGGGTCAAAGAATGACCTTGAACTCTTGTACATATTAATTTTCATGTACTCATAAGATGACTGTATATACCAATTTTCAGATCAAAATCTTCGCAGTTTCCAAGAAATCTTATGTTCTAGCATTTTCCCATATAAAAGCTACAGAAAGCAAATTCGACCTTACCCTAAAAAAAGGTCAAGGTCAAACCAAGGTCATAATTTGGTCAAGGTCAAACCAAGGTCATAATTTGAACAATCTTGGTAGTACTCATGTACCCAATGCTGCATACCAAGTTTCAAGGCCATTGGCTGATTGGTTCTGGAGAAGAAGATTTTTAAAGGTTTTTACCATATATGGGCATGGGGGCCATGTTGGTCATGTGACCAGGACTGTTTGAACACCCATTCACCTTAAAGTGATTTGTTAACCAATGAAATGGAAGAATGAAAAAGTCAGCTGCTTTGCTGTTCTAAAGTTTGTCACAAAATTCAAAGCCTGGCTTTCCGACTAATTGCTTGAATTCTAATGTTTGTGCTTTTGTTCTAAGGCTCTGACTGCAGATTTTTGGAGGCAGTAGTGTTTGTATGGCTTAGAGTAGATTTATATAAGTTTTTTCAGGTGGAAGTGGCATTTTCAGTACTCTTAAGGTGAAAGAAAAACTGACAAACAGAATTAAAGTTGCTATTTTCGTTGGAGATTATGTGGTTTTATAGAAAACAAGAGGGCCATGAGGCCCTGAATCGCTCACCTGAGTATGGTGGCCATGTAAGTCGTGACGGGCCTATTTTTTGCAAATTCCCCAACTGTCATCACCAGTCACCGATGTCTACGTATATTAAAACTGGTTATGCAGTTACTGTAATATGCATAGATATCTTGGATTACATATCTCATTATTTACCGTATGTTTATTTCCACGGATGTACACAACTGGAGAAAATATATTCATGTATTCCAATTTGAAAGTTGAAGATGAAAGGATCCATACTAAACTGATTTTTTCATAGGCCAAATATTTAGCGTAAATACGGGCAAACCTTCCTACTACTAGCACGTATTCAATCTAACACACCAGCACTTAAACAAACAAATTTTGTCACCTCAAGGTCATTGACCGCTTTGATCTTTTTTTGTGTACTCCAGTCCAAAAATAGCATCTCAAATTACATAATTGATCCAGACAGTTAACTGGGAATACCGATGGGTAAAGAGAAAAAGTACCTTATGTGTTTACATCTAGGTTGCAGGAAAATACCTGAGAATGTCAAGGGAAATAAAAAATAAAAAAGGGATGATATTGTTATACATTGTTTGTGGATTTGGAATTCAAAGGAAGAGTTTAATCAAGGTATACAGTAGCAAAATTCGGGTGTGCCAGATGCAATTACTGTTCACATAAGGTATCATTTCATGTGATCGGTACCCGATGTATTGTTTATGCCTCAACACCTGAACATAACTTGCGAGCAGGAATAGACTTACACATTGGACAGTGACCAGCTGCACTCAGGGACTGTGTGGAAAATAGCCATGGTGTCCAAAGCCTCCCCTATAAGACGGGTGCAAATTTTTTTAGGTCATTTTGGCGGGAAAAATCCCCGTCTTATAGCCGAAGAAATACGGTAGTTACTCGTCTCAGCCACTTCTCTAATAAACTGTATTGTGTTTCAATTTAGTCAAGTTTCTTTGACCAGTCAGAAAATGTGTAACTAAATGTATTGGTAGGCAGTGCAAACCCTGTCGAGCTGTTCCGAAATAGCAGTCTGATCTGGATTCTGTAAAAATATTTTTAAAAATGGGATACCTAAAATAATTGCCATCATCATCTTGAAATGGTACAGTTTGGTTTTACAATGCAGTTATTTGTTCAAAAGATGCAGATAGAATGGCATACAGTGTATTACTAGATCAGATTGCTGCTTTAGGAGCAGGCTGCTTTGGGTCTGCACTGTTGTCTCAGATTTGTCTGTCCCAGTAGTTAAAAAGTTAACAGTATACACTATTTGCTTTGACAGATCTGAAATGAAGGTAACTATGGTAATACATGTTTAAAATATTAATCTTTCTTTTATAGGGAGAATAAAGAAATGAACAATTTTATATCACTTCTTGACAATACATTACAACTTAATAAAGATGATGACAAATCAGACGAGGAGGCCCAAGAGATACCAGAGGTCAAGGTTGTAACCGAGGAAACCCCTAGAATACCCAAAAGCTCATCCATGCCAAGTAGGTCTATTACTCTTCCTTCTCAGTTCTGAATATTTGAACTGTTTTTTTTATCCTAAGAATTGCTTGACACCTAGTTATAAGCTATATCTCTGGACTGCATATGGAAGCCAAATCAGAATTAAGAAGTATCTTGAATAACCAGGGCTACATCCATTGTGTGAGTTCTCAGTTAATTGTACAATTGTACGATTGTTTAAGATTTATGAGCGCCATATTTTTCTACCAGCTTTTGATAGGAAGACAACTTTTGTGACTTCCTATTGGCCTCCCTGAGTAGCAAAACCTTCCTGAAATGGAGTCTTCTCCTAAAAGAAAGAATTTGCATTTAAAGGAGCAAATTATTTCCGTTCACACATTTGTAAAAGGGAGACAAAAATTAAAGTTGTTTCCCCTGACAGTATGCATATTTACCTCAGTGTAGTTTGTAGAGTACCATTATCACTAATTGAGACAGAAATGTTTGAGCATATAATATAATCTTCTCTGCAAGTCTATCGACAGCTTCTGGACCCAGCCCTGGACAGTTATATTAAGTTGTTTAAGGTGTATGTTACACCATGTTTTTCTACCAGTTTTTAGCTCCCCTGTACAAATGTTCAGGAAGAGCTATTGCACTATCCCAGTGTCGGCGACGGCATTAGCTAAATGTTACAGTTTTACATTAAAGTTTTATATGTGATGGGCAAGGCACTGTCAGGTGAGCTATCCTATACAGGTACAGGTCTTGTTACTAATTGTCATAGTTTAACTAAGCATGAAAGATATGAACATAACCCTTATTAGCTGTTTTACACATTAGCACTAAGATTATTTCTTTTCCAGGTGTTGATACTCTATGTAACCATGACAGACTGATGGCTAGAATCAAACTATTACATGCGTAAGTTGTATTTTTTGTACCTTTGATATAGAATAGTGATTTATTTACCTACTTTGACTGTTGTAAGAGTCCAGCTCTCAAGTACCGTATACACGGTAATTTTTGCGGGTTCAAATTTTCGCGGTTAAGGTTCAAAAACATAAACATTAATTTTCACGATTTTCAATTTTCGCGAATAGCAGCCTGCGTGAAAAGCAAAACTACTTTTTCACTTGAGCCAGTTCTTTCATTAACCTGCGGCAGAGCCTGCCGCAGGTTAAAGAAAGAACTGGCTCAAGTAAAAAGTACCAGCAATTACCGAAGAAAACAGAACTAAAATATATGAACATTGTGTCTACAGAAGATACTTTGTAAGAAACAGGAAATTATTTCGCGATTTTAATATTCGCGGTTTCTAAGTGACCGCAAAATACCACGAAAAATGGAACACCGCGAAAATTGCCTTGTATACGGTATTGTCCGCTTCCAAGATTTAGCAAATACGTAGACTGTATTTGTTTCAGAACAAGATGTTTTCAAGAGTAGCAAAGCCGCAAGTAAAAATACCTTAGCTATTCCTAGAATAGAATAAATTTTGTATTGCACTGGAACAAAACAATTTCATTTTATTTCATACATTATTTTACTCATTTGAAGGTTTTATGGATTAAAGCAACAGACAGACTCATTGAAACCTAACTTTCTATAATGCCAGCTCTTATAATATTGTATGAAGTGATTCATTTTGTCAGATACAAAAATTGGCTAAAATAATTACAGTTTACACTTCGAAGTGATTTCACGTAGCAAAACACTGTCAGTATGCAAATAAACTGTTAAATCATTTGAAGTAAACGTTTTGAGTCAATGTAATTCAAAATCGTATGGCAGAGACATTAACATCTTCATGTAGGTGTCGTTTATAGTAGTTATGTTGGGTCTGCAGCATTTCCAAAGGATTTCAGTATGTATATTTTTATGCTCCCCGAAGGGTGAGCATATAGTTGCCGCTTTGTCCGTCCGTCCGTCCGTCCGTCCGTCCGTCTGTCACACTTTTGTCCGGAGCATATCTTTGAAAGTATAAGGGGGAACTAAATGAAACTTCACACATTGATAGAGGTCAACGAGGGGAAGAGCAGTGCACAAGAACCGTAACCCTGTCTCAAGTATTTACGAAGTTAGCTCCCTTTCCAGTTTTTTCAATATTTTCCTTGTCCGGAGCATATCTCTGAAAGTATAAGGGGGAACTTAATGAAACTTCACACATTGATAGAGGACAATGAGAAGAATTGCAGTGCACAAGAACCGTAACCCTGTCACAAGTATTTATGAAGTTAGCTCCCTTTCCATTTTTTTCGTCCGTCCGTCCGTCACACTTTTGTCCGGAGCATATCTCTGAAAGTATAAAGGGGAACTAAATGAAACTTCACACATTGATAGAGGTCAACGAGGGGAAGAGCAGTGCACAAGAACCGTAACCCTGCCTCAAGTATTTACGAAGTTAGCTCCCTTTCCAGTTTTTTCAATATTTTCCTTGTCCGGAATATATCTCTGAAAGTATAAGGGGGAACTAAATGAAACTTCACACATTGATAGAGGACAATGAGAAGAATTGCAGTGCACAAGAACCATAACCCTGTCACAAGTATTTATGAAGTTAGCTCCCTTTCCATTTTTTTTTCAATATTTTGCATGTTTCCGGAGCATATCTCTGAAAGTATAAGGGGGAACTAAATGAAACTTCACACATGTATAGAGGACAATTAGAGGAAGTGCAGTGCACAAGAACTGTAACCCTATCACAAGTATTTACGAAGTTAGCTCCCTTTCCATTTTTTCAATATTAAGCTTGTCTGGTGCATATCTCCAAAAGTATTAAAGGGAACTTAATGAAACTTCATACATTGAAAGAGGGTAATAAGAGAAAATGCAGACACAAGAACCATAACCCTGTCTTCAGTATTTGCAAAGTTAGCTCCCTTCCTATTTTTTTAGTATTTTGCATGTCCAGAGCATATCTCTGAAAGGATAAAAGGGAACTTAGTGAAACTTCACACACTAATAGAGGGCAATGAATGAAAGTGCAGAACACAAGAACCGTGACTCTGTCATAAGTAATTACACAGTTAGCTCCCTTCTTAATTTGTGGTTTATTGTGCTTGTATAGAGCATATCTTAGGAAGTATTGAAGGAAACTGAATATAATTTCACACATTGATAGAGGGTAATGAAAGGAAGTGCAGAGCTTAAGAACTTTAACCCTACCTTTAGTAATTACGGAGTTAGCTTCCTTCCTAATTTTTTCAGTTATTTAGCTTGTCCGGAGTATATCTCTGTACATATTTAAGAGAACATGAATGAAACTTCACGTATTGATAATAGAGGGCAATGACAAGAAGTGCAGAGCAGAAGAACCATAACTGTATCCAAAGTTATTTTGGAGTTACATCCCTTCTTATTTTTTCTCAGTTGTATGTATGTCTAGAGCATTGCTCTAAAAGTATTGAAAAGATTTTTTTTTTCCATTTTAAATTGCATTTAATTTACACAGAAAATCACTCCTTCACCAGGATACCCATTCTCCTATTACAAGCCTTCGGGGAGCATCCATCGGTTCCACCGATTTTCTTGTTGTTTCAGTGACTGTATTAAAGGTGTAGGCTGGAATGTTCTAAAGCAGGCCTATGAAATATTGGGCAGGATAGAAGAGGATGAAGTAGAGGTAAGGGATACATGTTTACAGGAAAATTGTATGTTCACAACCAGTTGAAAGTTTTCAGAGAACACCCTTGAAACTGTGAATATATGTTCATACTTCATTTTTGGGCAAAAGAGTATGTGAGTGAACTCAGGTTGAACATCCCACCAATGCATATGTCGTACAGAAAAGGACCTCTGTTTAAACCTCATCAGAAAGACTGGCGAAATGGGGATTGAACATGCGATCCCTACATTGGTAGTCCAGTTCATTATCCACTGCACTACTGCTGCTCCATTTTCAAATTTTTGGAGCTTTTCTGCACGAAGTGTATATGAGAGGAGTTGCAGTGACCTATTAAATAACTACATATGCAATGCAATATGCCCTTAAACTTTTTATAGACTAACATTTATGTCATCAGTATTAAAAAAAGAGATACAAGCCAGAGTAGTATTTAGCATAGTAAAATAAAGAAATTTTGGTGCCATTTTGGAGACCACGATATGAGAACAAACATTGAATAGCTGCATCTTCTGTTACATGCGATGTCTGTTTTATTTCAATGGAAACAATCAGTGCATTGCAGCACCTCATGATCAAACAACATGGAAAGTGTCACTGGTCCTGCAGGACGAGACTTTCAAATTTTTGCTTTCCCTTACCTACTAACCTTTCGTAAATATGAGCCGACCAGTGTAAATTTATAGCCCTGGTGTTATATCAAAAGCCATATTATAAACATGCTCATTAGACAGCTCAGGGCTTATGATATATGTTTTAAATATAATTTTCAAATTATTATTTATTTTTTTTTGGACATTAAAGTTTTTCAATGTTTTGCAATGAATCTTTTAGCGGGGATTTGTAAGTTCATTTAACATCATTTGTGTGACCCTGATTTGTCATGTGACTAACTAACGTGTGTATTAAATGTTCACTGTATAAACTTCCATACCTACCACTTTCAAAAATTACACAAATGTAACAACCCACATTTGAAAATGAACTGATTTTTTTTCCAATTCTGACATTTTTGGCAAGAACTAATTCAGTTTTATACCCTAGTATAATGATGTCTTTAACTTTCACAGTTTTCCCCATCAGCACAAAGAAGTCCTTTGTATGTTTTATAATAATGTGGGGGTTTTAACACTGCACTGAATATTGTTTGTTGTTCAACATCTTCATTATACATCTTAGGAAATTCAAATTTACCATAAAAACTCGCAGTATTGAGACAGACATGTCTGAGCAATGTAGATCCCTATTAGACTGCTTTTAGAGGATCAGGACTGTTTATAGTTTGTCTGCCATTAAAGCCAAGTTTCAGATTCAAACACATACTTTCATTTCTCCTTCCGCTGATTCAAGAAGGGCAGTTGTCAGTTACTGGCGAAAGTATGTGCACTTAGTACTGGTTAACTGCTTAAGAGGTCTAAGCCTGCCCAGGAATAGTGTGGTTAGGTTAACTGACCGTCCCGACATGACCCTAGCTGTTTACTGTGGACATAAAGCAACAAATCAATCAATCAATCAGATTCAAAAGTGAAATGGCCCATTACAAATTTGCCTCAATACATAATTACTTGTATAATAGTAACACACAGGATTTGTAAAACTTTATAACTGTTCACTGGCTGTCAAGATTTACTTTGTGTGATGTTCACTCAGTAATGCTCCAGAAAAGGGGTAAACAGGATAATTTAGGGATAATTTTCCTTATTTCTCCATAAAAATGTATGTTGTGACCTCTCATTAGAACTGTCTTGCTGAAATGGCTCTAATGAGGGGTAACAGCATATGTTTTGATGAGAAATAAGAAAAATTATCTCTCAGTTTTCAGTCTACAATGTACTTATGATGGCAGCCTGTTTCTTCATTCACAGTTGGGACTCCCTCAAGATTCAAATGATTACAGCTCTGTTTTCTTGTCTATTACAGCCTAAACTTGTGAACCTGATGGGTAAAGAGAACTTTGATCTGTATGCTGGGAAAATTTGGCAGCTGAAGTTCTGTGAAGATATGGCGAGGATAGGATTACCTTCTTAGCATTGATATACTTTCTAGCTTCATAACTTTAATACATTAATTTATACTTAATGTTATAGTCTTGAAAATTGGGGAGTTACTGTACTTAGTATATGTGTTTTGGGACCAGTTACTTTACTTCAAATTGAACAAGCTGCTTTCTGGATTGCTGCTTGAATTTTAAACAGTACAGACCTTGATCAGACTGGTTCTTAGAGGGGTCTGTTCTGGACTGAAACTGTCCAACATGCACTTGTCCCAATATTTAGGAGAATCACAGTATTTTGGAGTGCTGTGAAAAAGTTTATCAGTCAGAGCTCCAGAGGGGGTATTGAGTATAATTTAAAGAGAATTTCTTATTTCTCACTGAAAACATATGTTGTGACCCCTCATTAGAACGGTCTCGGTGAGACGGTTCTAATGAGGGGTCACAACTTATGTTTATATGGAGTAATATGGAAAATTTTTCCTAAATTATACCCATTACCCCTTCTTATCTAGAGCACTGTCAGTTATCTATAGTAGCTTATTTCGACAATACCCTATTTATAAGGTTACGAGATGGGAGTGTATCCGTCCAAAATTACCACAAATATATAAATCAGTCCAGAGAGTACGATCCATCTGATAAGACAGATCTAGCTCTTCGGGATTGTTTTTGGAGGGGTAAAACCCTGTCTGATATTGGAAGGAACACGATAATTAAAAGTAGTGGTGAGAGAATACTATGGCTCAAAGTGAGTAAGTGTAGACCTTTTCCTGGAAAGCTATGTCAAAGGGAGAAAGAGAGAGGTATCCCCTCTCTTAAATACAGTAGAACTTCATTGGCTCGAACAGGCTTGGGGCCATGAAAATTAGGTCCAGCCAAGGGTAGTGCATGGTTAGTTTCCATATATAGTGACCTCTAGGGACCAAGATAATAGTTCTAGCCAGGGAGGGTGAACGAGCCATCAGGGTTCAAGCCATTGAAGTTCTACTGTACATGTCAGCTCCACTGAATTCTAATGACAACAATTAAAAGATCTGACACAGCATGTGACTATCAAGTATGGAAAATAATGATGATTTGCTCTAAGTACATAGGTACTTCGGAGGAAGCATTTGACAGCTGGTATTGATATTTTGCCATTGTATTGGTCAGTATTTCAGGGGTAAGCAAAACAATGAATGTTCACATAAACATAGTCATCATGTAATTATTTAGAGTTTGTCACATAAAACATTTTGGATCTGTCTCAGTGATGCCCTAGTCATTTGTTACCATGTCTTCTCAAAGGCCAGGGATAGTGGGACCATAGAAGGGATTAACCCTTAAAGCGCCAAAAATGAAAAATTGTTGAATTTGCAAACAGTGTAGATCCAGATGAGGTGGCTCATAATGAGCCACCTCATCTGAATCTATACTGTTTGCCCTTTTGTGTTCGAATTCTCAGGAGCGGCTGTAGCGTAGTGGATAACACTCCAGACTACCAATCCCGGGGGTCGCAAGTTCGATCCCCCGCTTCTCTGGTCTTTCGGATGAGACTTTAAACCGAGGTCCCGTCTCCATATGACCTCGTTGTTGGTGGGACGTTAAACCCGAGTTCACTCACTCATTCACTCGAATTCTCAATATGATATCACTTGGACGAAACATTTTTTGAAATTCTGCAGACGTAAATTTTGTCGTCTGCTTTTTGGCGCAATAAGGGTTTAGTAACTATGTTTTTCCCTCAGAAACATCTCTGTAGTCCCATGGCTCTGTGGGGCCTTTGATTACATGCCCAAATGGGCAGAGCAGTTTTCCTATTAGCCTGCTGAGAGTTGGGCAGGACTTTTAGCAGAGGTATTGCCCAAAACATGCTCCCACAGAGCAGGGACATACAGGGACCCTGCAGGGTGAAAAGTCAGTCCCAATATTTCCAGGTCCAAGAAAAGACATTGTTACAAATGACTGGTGCATTATAGTACTGACTCAACTTGATAAGTCTCTTGATTTTATCACTTTGAATTAGATAATGTAGGTTTTATACATATCACATTCAAGGTTCTTGTACTTCAACAGAGGTCAGCTGTGGTCTTTAGCTGTTGGATAGCACTAAGTGCCATTTGTGCATGTGAAGTTTGATACATGTATATATTTCTCTCCTTCGTGAATGTCCTGTGTAAGGTTGTAAAGGTGTTAGGGTACATCTTCATGGTTTTCCACCATTTCAACAAGGGAAACAATTTCGGGACTTTCTGTCTGCTAATCTGGATAACAAAACCCTTCGAATGGGGGTCTGCTCTTAAAGGAAAGAATTTGCTCCTAGAGGAGCAAATTTTTTCCTTGAAAAGTTGACACACACACCCCCCAATTTGAAGGGAGACAAAAATGAAAATGACATAGTTACTTCCTCTGAAAGTGTACACATTTACAGAATAAGATCTGCACATGAAAGCATAATATCACCATTGATCTGTCATTGGGGTTTTCTCTGGATTGTTTAGTATGAATGCCTTGAAAATTATTTACTTGTCTACAATATGGGTTTTCCCTCCATAACAATCCCAAATTTATGTCTTGTATTGATTCTGCTATAATATAAATTTAGATCAGTCTTATCCTTTTACCCCACATCTTATAATACGGATTTAGATTTTCGGCAGGGGCCCTGATAGCTCAGTGGGTTAAGCACTTGTCTGCTGACCTGGCAGTCCTGAGAATAATTTCTGAGGCAGAAATCTTTTCAGTCATGAACAGGGTCCCATTGCAGCCTTTCATTATCACCCTTCCATCATCCTGATTGACTAAAATACTGTTGAAAAGGACGTAAATTTGCAAGTCATCGATCCATCCATCTAGATTTTGGGGATTGGTGTGAAAATAGGCATTGTACCTTTAAAAATAGGTTTTCCTTTTGTGTAAGAATGGATGTTTATTCTCTTACCTGCTGGATGTTAATAGAGGAGAATTTGCTGACAGACATAGATAAGACTTTTTCTCAGAAGTCTTTCATGAAAGGGGGTTGCTGTTTAATTCACTTGCTATAAATGCTTTCAATAAAGAGTAATGAGTGTTTTACTACTTGTCCATAAACCTTGCAACATTTCATACTGGCAGCAAGGACAGGTACTTCCAAAGCTGTCAAAAATAAACATTCCGATATTGATCAAAGTCGTTTTATCTGTTCTGTTTTTGTCTTCAGCAAAAGGGAATATTGTTTAATCAACTGTCACTGAACACGATTAAGAGCTACCCATTTCCGAGCAAAAAATGTACTTGCAGCTCAGCGCAGATGCTGATTGGCTTAAAAATGAAAACAGTTCATTAAATGTACATACTATCAATGTCAGTCAGTAAATATAATCAGCTATAACAGTTACAATTGAAATGAAAAGAAAACAGTAAAGCAGTGGATTGTTTGGTGTGACAGCTTCTTCTAACAACTTTCTGTATCATCTAGAAAACCTTCTGTTGCATTTGCCAATAGATTAGTAGTATAACCATGAATACAGCTGCGCTATATGGATACTTAAATATTGACACTTACATGACACACCATATGACCATGATGAGACAAATATCACGGCTGGTAATGTCGTAAGGGGCGATCAAAAGTTATGCATATTAAATCCTTACGAGAGTTTCCGGACATGAGCAACGGGAGCGAACAACAAACAACAAACATGTCTCGTAGGCGAATTTATCATTTATTATGATGCTCTCAGATAAATATTCCAAAGTCGGACAATGCTATTCCCAACAATTAGCATTTTTGCGCAATCGAAAGAGGTCACAGAGGTTTATAACAAAAGAGTGTGTCTAAAAATCCATTTCTCCTGGATGAGGGGGGTTGCTGATTTATCTGTTTTGACCTTGAAAACGCGTGTTTTAGGCGTAAATTTATGTTTAGTGAGACAAAAATACTAACTACGAAGATACTAACTACGAGTCTTAGTGAGACAAAAATACTAACTACGAATGTTTTTTATGTCTTAATAGAAAGTCATTAAAATTCGGTTTATAAAGGTTGATATTTTAAAAAATAGGAAAAAATTATGATTTAAGAGATCTACTCTCCCTTACGGGTCGGTTACCCCTTACGGGTCGGTTACCCCTTACGGGTCAAATTGGTTTATGTTCTGATTATCCAATAACCAACGGAATACTCTTAAAGTCTCTGTTGATGGGTCTTGGTAAAACGCTCGAGCATCATTCAAACTCCAAAGACACTTGAAATCATCCCATTTTACAAGCATTCATGCACTACCTAGTCACTTGTAACCATGGCCCTCCCAGTCCCAGTGAGTAACAGTGTTTTTGATCCCTGCTAAAAGCCCAGCACTGTGGGGACATTCAGTTGTTATATGACGCTTCCCCCCCCACCCCGCATTATGTTATATTGTCATTGCACTGCCATGTTTACCTGTTTACCTATATATATATATATGAAACCTATGGTATTTCCTCTGCACTACTCTATCCCCCGCCCTGCTCCAGGGCAGGTTACAAATGCCTAGTGCATTAGCTCGAAATAACATTATTTTGGGACTATTTAAAACAGAGACAGCATTGTTGCTCGCAACGGGTTCAAAACTGACGAGAATCACCCTGTGGCTGTTGAGGTGATATACATCGATAGCTGTATTTCCATGGCTTGGAAATTAGTTGGTTGGTTGGTTGATTTGATGCTTAAAGTCCACGGTAAACAACTAAGGTCATGTCGGGACGGTCAGTTAACCTAACCACACCATTCCTGGGCAGGCTTAGACCTCCTAAGCGGTTAACCAGTACTAAGTGCACATACTTTCGCCAGTAACTGACAACTGCCCTTCTTGAATCAGCGGAAGGAGAAACGAAAGTATGTGGCCAGACTGGGATTCGAACCCAGGACCTCTGACTTACGAGTCAGGTGCCCTACCGATTGCGCTACCCGGCCCGGCTTGGAAATTAGAATCACAGTAAATAGCGAACCACTATTTTTATTATCCCCCGACCGAAAGGTTTGGGGGATATAGCGATGAGCCTGGCGTCTGTCCGTCCGTCCATCTGTCTGTCCGTCCATCTGTCTGTCCGTCTGTAAATATTTTCTTGTCGGCTCTATATCTTGAATACCCTTTGGAATATTTTCATGATACTTCACAGTTATGTAGAACAGGTCATGACGATGTGTCGCGTACAAGAATGGTAACTCTTGCTATTGTACTTTTTGAATTATCTCCCCTTTGGTGATTTTTTGGCAGATTCGTGTCCGCTCTGTAACTTGAATACCCTTTGGAATATTTTCTTGATACTTCGCAGAAATTTAGAACAGGTCATGACGATGTGTCGCGAACAAGAATGACAACTCTTGCTTTCTTTTTGAGTTATTTCCCCTTGATAGTTTTCGGTATGATTTCGTGTCCGCTCTGTAACTTGAATACCTTTTGGAATATTTTCATAATACTTCACAATATGTAGAACAGGTCACGACGATGTGTCTCGAACAAGAATGACAACTCCTGCTTTCTTACTTTTTGAGTTATTTCCCCTTGATGGTTTTAGATGTGATTTCGTGTCCGCTCTATAACTTGAATACCTTTTGGAATATTTTCATGATACTTCACAGATATGTAGAACAGGTCATGATGATGTGTCGGGAACAAGAATGACAACTCTTGCTTTCTTACTTTTGGAGTTATTTCCCTTTGATGATTTTAGGTGTCCGCTCCATAGCTTGAATACCTTTTGAAATAGTGTCATGATACTTCACAGATATGCAGAACAGTTTATGACAATTTGTCTCATACATGAATGATAACTCTTGCTTTTATACATTTTGAGTTATTTCCCTTTGGTAGTTTGAGCTGCTGTTTGAGTCTCTGCTCCATATCTGTATAACCCTGGCCAGCTCCAGAATTTGAATAACTGTGTACCTTTTAGAATATTGATTGTCATGCTGTGATATCTTATCAGTGTTCCTAACTCTCTCTGACCCCTCCACATTCCCGGGCCCCTCCCGCACCCCCCCCCCCCCCCCAAAAAAAAAAAAAAAAAAAAAAAAAAAAAAGATTTGGATTCTTTGTCCAAATTCACTCACTAGAGAGCTCAAAATTAGGTTTGTAGGGCTTGTACTTTAGAAGTTATTCACACATTTTGAAAGTTGAATGTATCGTATGCTATATATTTGTGTATATGGTGGCTGTTTGAGATATTACCTCTTTTTAGCAGTCAAGCATACTGTTTTAGTCTGAGTGTTAGATAATCATGCATCTGTTAACAGTTAATGTCAATCAGAAGAATATATTACTAATATGTGTTTTGAAGTGCACCCTTTTTACCAAGGCCCATGGGGGTCTTCGGTCGGGGGATTTGCCATCTCCTCTGATGGCTATTTTTATGCCGCCAACTTCGGAGAAGTTGAGGGGGCATATTGGTTTGGGCCTGTCCGTCTGTCCGTCCGTCTGTCCGTCCGTCCGTCTGTCCGTAACGCCTTTTGGCAGCTGGGAAACTCAAGAACTGCTTATGCTAGGATGTTGAAATTTTATGTGTGGCATGTACTTGAAAAATAAGCGGACCCGTATTTTTTTCTTTTTTCCGCCGGTCATGTATTTCCAGAGTTATGCCCCTTTTTCAACTAAGTCTATGGAAACTTGTGAACAAAATATCTCAAGAACCCCTGATGCTAGGATCATGATTTTTTGCAGGATGACATTGCCCAAGGTGTAGATGACATCATTAACTTTTGGAAAAAATTAGGGAATTTTTGACCGAGTTATGCCCCTTTTTTGACTTAGTGCATTGTAAGCCTATGGAACCTTGTGAACAAAATATCTCAAAAATCCCGGGTGCTAGGATCATGAGGTTTTGCAGGATGACAATGCCCAAGGTGTAGATGACCTGATTAACTTTTGAAAGAAATTTGTGAATTTTTGACCGAGTTATGCCCCTTTTCGACTTAGTGCATTGTAAGCCTATGGAACCTTGTGAACAAAATATCTCAAGAACCCCTGATGCTAGGATCATGAATTTTTGCAGGAAGATATTGCCCAAGGTGTAGACGACCTGATTAACTTTTGAAATAAATTGGTGAATTTTTGATCGAGTTATGCCCCCTTTTTGACTTAGTGCATTGTAAGCCTATGGAACCTTGTGAACAAAATATCTGGAGGACCCCTGGTGCTATGATCATGATTTTTTGCAGGAAGACATTGCCTGAGGTGTAGACGACCTGATTAACTTTTGAACAATACTGGTGAATTTTTGACTGAGTTATTCTCCTTTTTCGACTTAGTGCATTGAAGCCTATGGTACAAAGGTATCCTTACATACGGTCAAGAACCATAACAGATAGGAACTTGAAATCTTGTATGCTGCATGAACATGAAAAATAACCGAACCTGTATATTTTTTCCTCTGCCGGTCTCGTCATTTAGGAGTTATGCCCCTGTTTTGACTTTGTCATTTTATATAGGAACAACCTTGTGAACAAAATATCTGAAGAACAGCATAAGCTAGGGTCCTGATACTTGGCATACAGTTACAGATTAGGGTGCCCATGACCTGATTAACTTTTGAGCCTATTTCGTAAATTTTTGGTTGAGTTATTCCCCTTTTTCAGACATAGGCATTTTGTATAGGAACAAGCTTGTGAACAAATATCTGAAGAACCGCATAAGCTAGGATCCTTATATTTGGCATGCAGGTTAGGACCAAGGTATAGATAACTTGATTAACTTAAGAGCCCATTTTATAAATGTTTGACAGAATTTTTCTCATTTTCGGACATAGGCATTTTGTATACAAAGACGCTATATGAATAACGTCGTGAACAAAATATGTGAAGAACCACTAAGCTATGTTCCTTATATTTGGCATACAGTTACAAGCTATGATGTAGATGAACCAATTAAACCCCTTTCTGACTTAAACATTATGGGATGAGCCTTCTTCAGAGGCAAGCATATGGTTTGGGGGCATAGTGTTTCATAAACACATTTTCTAGTTGGAATTTGTGATGGCGAAACTTTTTGATTATTGTTTGACGTCCCGGTAAACAATTTTTCAGTTATGTTGGGACAGAGCCACCTCTTCCTGGGTATTACCAGTACTTTTGGGGAGAAAATGTCTCTTGTTCAAGGAAACAACACACTCGGGAGAGGCCCTGACCTCCCGGTCCTGAGCAAAACGGATTTTGACAGAGAATTACAGCTTTTGACTGAGCTATAGTTATAATGAGAATAGTTTTTAGATATCTACTGAGACTGTAAGGCCGTCTATAACCTCGTTTGACATCAGCTTTTTTTGTTTGTTATTTTTTCCTGTACGGTATAGAATTGGTCGACAGCACAGGTAGCACATTTGTTAATAACCCTGTGGTATACCTTTATCATCTCACTGCCGGTATTGATTTATGTTTATGCAAGTGTTGAATGTAAACGTTATGTTCATTGTTATTTTGTTCACTTTTCGGGCTCGAGACATGACCTGTGCTGATCATTTTAGGATTCGATCGGTGTCACATCGTGCATCAACATTGAGAATATTCCTGTTTTTGGGAACTTATCTTTTATGATTTTTTTTCTCATTGAAATGTCTTATTTGCAAGTGTTTGACCTGATTTGTAACACGGGCAACACCCACAAAAACTAAATGTCTCATTTCAGATGGTTAATTAAAAAAATATCCTTATTTTTGCCCCAATGGTATTGCAATAATTTGTCTCGTAATGGGCAATCGTCTCGATAGGGGCATCCGATGTCGTAAGGGGTAATAGTTACCAAAAGCTCGTCGCTGTAACAATGTGGCACCAAAAAGTTAACGCTGGTTGATTTTGCTTGAAAGATAGTGGGGAAAGAATACTATAACTTACAACCATAAAGCAGTTTAGACCATTTGTTGTAAAGAATACCTGTGAAAACAACCACGAAAACTGATTACACGGCTACACCATATATGGGAGAACCTAGATTACACGTCAGCTATTGACTGTCAGACGTCTGATTCTTTCGTTTCTTGTGCAGAAATGATTATTGTTGGGAATCACATTCTCCTTTTGCCTATATTGTGTTGCGAAGCAGTAAAAACAGATAAAATATTGGTACTTACGTAGCGGTTGCCATAGTAGCTCGCTCCCGTTGCTCATGTCCGGAAACTCTCGTTAGGATTTAATATGCATAACTTTTGATCGCCTCTTACGACATTACCAGCCGTGAAATATGCAACCACTTACAGATAAGAATACTGTGGATCTTGTTCATGGAATTTTGCAATTCTGTATTCCAGGAGTGGGTGGTTATTAGAGTAAGTGCATTTAACAGGACAGGTCAATGCGGTAACTTACTTGCAAGTTTAAAAGTTATGTGAAATAATCATGACATTATTAAGCTAATATCAAGTATTACTTTTAGGAGATAACTGTACTCAATATTATTTTTGAGGGTTCGCGCGCTCTCATGGTAGGCACGTGCTTTGTACAACTTATACAAGTGTGTGAGAAGACCATTTTAAAAGTTAAAGTTGAAACATTCTATGTTTTATGTTACGTTGATGGTTCTTGTTAAAAGAATATTTAATGACAATTCTGTGATAGTTAAAATATAATTTTCCTTATCCGTAAATTATTGCTGATTAAAATATGTTGAAATGCAGATCATGGCGAAATGTAGATCACTGCAAAGCCAGAGTGAGTTAGTATCTGCCAGACAACAACTGTTAATCAGCTTTAATTTACCTGAAAGGAAAATTATTTCGGTTTTAACATTATATAGAGAGAAATATGCAAGGATATTGGGGTGTTTTCCAAAGGCAGAGTTTGAGGCAGACATCAACAGAGGTAAATGTTTACATCCAATGTCATCAAGACACTGAACTTACGTGCTGCAACGTAAGCAATGTGATTTATCACAGATTTTCAACTGATGCCTTTTCCCATAAACTCGATGTGAAACAGTTGTTGCCATGTTAGAATTCGTGTTATTTTTCCATGAAATTAATTTATATTGGGCATCCCGGGCATGAGATGCCAGAACATATATTGTGGGGATTGCCATCAAATTCAGTTTAAGGTGAATGGATACACTTCCAGGAGAAGCAACTCTGTTTTTATTTTATTTTTATTTTTTTTGTTTCCCTTCTCAATGCAAGTCAACTCTTAAGGGAAAGAATTTTAGGAGCAAATTTGTTCTTGTAAGAGTCGACCCCATTTTGAAAGGCCTTCATTGTCCAGAGAAGCAAACAGGAAGTCACAAAGGTTGTCCCACTATGGGAAAATGGTGGAAAAACATGAATGTGTATCCATCCACCTTAAGTAAAGTTTGATACTCCCTTTATCAGGAGCTGGAATTGCGTATATATAACCTGTATAGTTAGTACATTGTCAGAGTATCAAAAAATATAATGTGTTCATTTAGTGTGTTTTTGTCTCCCTTGAAGTTTTTAACTTTCAGTATATCTCAATAGGTGTATACACAATTCACTTTTAATCGTATGTTTATTCTGCAGGGTTCCAGATCACAAGGGCAAACAGGGATAATTCAGAGATTTTTTCTTTTTTTCTCAATAATACATACCTTGTGACCCCTCATAGAACCGTCTCAGTGAGACAGTCCTATGAGGGGTCACAATGTATGTTTTTATGGAAAAGCAACGAAAATTATCCCTAAATTATCCCTATTATGCCTTCATATCTGAAGTGCTGATTCTGTGTGACATTTTCATTTACTGGATGTCTGTGTCCTATGCATATTATTTATATATTTGTTTTTCACTTTTGTTCAGATCTGTTTCTGCATTGGACAACAGGGGTTACTGTATATTCTGTGTTGATTTAGGGATGAAAAACTATTGAAATAATAATTTCAGAAGCTGACATTTACCATCTTACTTCATTTAAGTTTTTGATCTGTAATGACTTTATTAGATCATAAAGCCTCAAGTAAACTGTCTCAAAATGTCCTTTTTATCGTCCCAACTTTTTTATCATTGTGATATTTAAGTTTTATAACAGATTTTCAGGAACAGCAATGCAGAACTGTGTCAAACTGTTCCTATCTTACGATCAACACTGCAGTCACTAACTGCCAACCTGATACAATCTTTTACCACAGTTCAAGGCACAATGAATGCAATGTTTCTGCTCTGTTGGAATCCACCAGGCCAGGGCTTCTACTAGGTGTTCACCAAATTCAGAGATGGAGAAGTGTAACAGTTTTCAGAAGGGTAATGGCAAATGTGTCCTAAACGTATCATGTATTCATCCATATTGTGACTTAATTTCTTTCTTAATTTATGCAAATTATAAACATATCACATATCTGTTTATTTAAAACATTTGAGCCGCGATGCGAGAAAACCAACAAAGTGGTTGTGCGCCCAGCGCAGACTCAGATCAGCCTGGGCATCCACCCAGTTCGATCAGACTCTTCACTAAGCGCTTAAAGGGTAGCTAAGGGTCTAAGCTACTTCCATGCGGACAGCGAAGAATCAGACTGGGCGGATGCCCAGGTTGATCTGAGTCTGTGCTGGGCGCACCACTTTGTTGGTTTTCTCATGTCGCGGCTCATTTTCATTTGGTTCATAAACACATCACTGACGACGGAAATACATGTAAGTAGGAGAATAATAAATGATTTATTGCAGACTATTTTGTGACTTGTTTCTATGTAACCCTTTGTTTTTTATACGCCCGTTTTGAAAAAAAGGACGTATTATGGCATGGCGCTGTCCGTCCGTCCGTCCGTCCGTCTGTCTGTCCGTCCGTCTGTCCGTCAACATTCTTGTGCGCACCATATCTCAGAAACGGTTCAAGATATCTTCATGAAATTTTGTAGGCATATATATTAGGATGGGGCAAAGTGTCGCGTATAGTAATGGTTGCTCCCCCTTTCTTAATTTCAAAGTTATGCCCCTTGATTATTTTTTACCCTACTAGTCTTGTGCGCGCCATAACTAGATAACCGTTTGGGATATCTTAATGAAACTTCATAGCAATGTGTATGAGGGTGTGATGATGTGTCGCGTATAACAATGGTTGCTCTCCCCTTCTTCGTTTTGGAGTTGCATCCCTTTGATTAGATTTTTAGGGTATTTTTGTGTATACTAATCTTGTGCATTCTATAACTAAGTACCCATTTGGTATATCTTGATGAAACTTTATAGCAATGTGCATGATCACAAGATGGTGTGTCACATATAAGAATGGTTGTTCCCCCTTACTTAATTTTGGAGTAACCTCCCTTTGATTAGTTTTTTAGGCTAACCCATTCCCCCATAACTCCTTAACCCTTTGAAATATTTCAATGAAATTTTGTAGGAATGTGTATAATAATTGGGTAATGTATCATGCGCATGAACCATAACTCTTGCTTACCTTCTGAATTTTCTGCCATTGCATCAATTTCCGTTTTACTCTGTATCTCCTTAATCGTTGGAAATATTTTAACGAAACTTGTTGGTGATGTGTATATTGTCAAGGGAAAGTATTGTGACTAAGAGTTTATGAATTATCTCCCTTGTTTGACTTTGGCGTTTCACAACTTCTGAGCTGCTTCACCCTGGACCCTGATTTTTGGTGTACTAATAGTATTTGATTTGTTGTTTTAATAACATTGCAGTCATTAATTACAGAGTTGTTTCCCCTGTTTTGTCTGCCTGTCCATCCTTCTATAAACAATCTTGTTCATTCTGTAACTCCTTCATGACACTGAAACGGGTGTATTATGCGCCGCTTGCGAAGCCCTTGTTAATCTTTCAAATTTGCTTTGCTGTATGAGAGTACAGCAAGAGATATATCAACTCCTACTAAGTACTAACTAAGTACAGCAACAGAAATAGCAGTCACTAAACACTGGCATCTTACCATGAGGTGAATGGTACACCTCTGTTTCCCCACCATTTTATCAAAGGGTAAACAACTGCCATCACTTCCTGTTTTGCCTCCATGGAGGATGAGGCCCTTCAAAAATATAAAGCTATAGATACCGTAAGGGAGTATTTGATGGTAATTGAAAATAATTTTTCTTATTTCTCATTGAAACCATATGTTGTGACCCCTCATCTGAACTGTCTCATCGAGACAGTTCAGATGAGGGGTTACAAAATATGTTTGTATGCAGAATTACAAAAAAAATTATCCCTAATTATCACCAAATACACCCTCTTATCTAGAGCTCTGAATTTTTAAAAGAGATCAACTCCTAAAGGAAAGAATTTGTTGCTCTATTCATAGGAGTTTGACCCCTTGAGAAGGAAGCAAAACTATGGCAGAGTTGTTCCCCTTAATGGTAAAGTTTTTTTTTTCAAGCTTCAAGTTTTCTTCAAATGAAGACAATTTGTGTGCTTCACTGGATGAAGCCCTTCTATGATGGGGTCAATGCTCAAAGGAAAAAACTTGCTCCTCTGTCAAATGATTTAAAATAACAAAAATGTTGCGATACCATCATTATATCACCAAATCATCATAATCTTTCATATCAATCATCTTCCACAGCAGAAAAACATGATGTACCCATCCAGCTTCACAGCTCTGGCTTCATCAAGGAGGAGAATTGTGATTCCTTTGGTTACTTTGGACCTGTATTTAGGCAGAACAGGTAAGAAAATTGTTCATTTGTTCCTAAATACTCAATGAATTTTCATGCGGAAAAGTGCAGATACCTCGTCGCTTTTAAAGCAAGCCATTATAAATGCTTTTTTCAGGCACACATTTTTCCCCCACAACCTGTTACCTCAAGCAAAGACTCATAATTTGCTTGAGGTTTTTTTATTGATTTCTTGCTTTACGTCCACGGTAAACAACTATGGTCATGTCGGGATGGTCATTTAAGCTATTCCTGGGCGGGCTTAGACTTAAGTGCACATACTTGCGCCAGTAACTGACAACTGCCCTTCTTGAATCAGCGGAAGGAGAAACAAAAGTATGTGGCCAGAGCTGGTATCAAACCCAGGACCTCTGGCTTATAAGTCAGGTGCCCTACCGATTGCGCTAGGCGGCCCGGCATTTGCTTGAGGTTGTGTGGAAAAATACAGCATGCATGAAAATGGCTCATAAAATGGCTTGCTGCAAAAGGAACAAGGTGTCTGCATTTTACCGCATGAAAATTCATTATTTCCAAAATAATTATCTTTTTTTTTTAATAGCAGTTCTGTCCGTATATAGGTACAAAATATCGGGTGATACTCCATGTTTCATTGAAACTAAAAGTCCTAAATGCATTTACACCAAAACTAGTTACTATAATTGGCAATTTGGCAAAAACAGCAGACATAAAGGCCAAATATTAGAGTGCTCCTATGACCAACAGTCTGAAATGGGTCTAAACTGTAGACTAACAGGACACAGGTCACCAATGGCATCTAAATTTTGAGCTAGGCCCCTGTGTTTGGAGAAACTGCATTTTACCTTAATGCAGAATTCCAGTTTGGGCAGTCAGGGCCCCTAAACAAAAATGTTAAGTCTTTATCCCCATCCCACTATTTGGGCCAGTACAGTAAAACATAATGGTGTGTAATCAAATGGTAACTAAAAAATGTATCTTAGTAGACGCCAGAGCTCTAGATAAGAGGGAGTATTTGATGGTAATCGAAGGATGTTTTTTTCTTATTTCTCACTGAAACCATATGTTGTGACCCCTCATCTGAATTGTCTCATTGTTTTTAATTCAAATTTACAATCCAAGTAATTGATAATTAAACTTTTATTACAGAAAAACTGCATATATTACAATCATCAATAATTCAAAGTCTCCAGAATTGAAACAAAAAAGGCCAGCCTTATGAATTACTGAGGTGCAACTGTATTAGTTTAGCCATTCACTAAATTTCAGCTGCACAGAAACAAACACATTTTCTTCTTATTTTTATTCATATTATTATTGGAAAATTTTACAACTTAAAATTAGCTCACCTGAGCTGAAGGCTCACAGGTGAGCTTATAGTATAGGCAGGCATCCGTCGTTCGTCGTCCGTCCGTCCGTCAACATTTTCAAACGACATCTCCTCTGAAACTACAAGGCCCATTGTTACCAAATTTCATATATAGCATCTATAGGCAGGGGGGAACCAATAATACCGTTTTTTATCCAAATCGCTTCGGAACTTTGATTGCTATGGCAACTTAAAGTTTCCATTGACGTGCATGGGAACAAGAGGCCCAAATGGGCCTGATATCGCTCACCTGGCTTTTGTATCCGAATGGTCCCCATTCTGATACAAAATTGGTCCAATTCCAGAGATTTTCTCAATTTCACATTTTGCTACTTTTAGTAACAGAGGCCAACTTGTCTGGTCTTTATATATTTACTTTTGAAACACCTCAAGGCAAGAATCATTTTGCCACAAATTTCATCAAAATCCATTCAGGGGATTACTGAGATATTGTCAGTTTCATGTTTTGTGCTATTTTAAGTAACGGCAGATGGCGGCCATCTTAGAATGCCAAAATGCAAAAAATTGAAAAGCTTTCATGCAAGGACCATTTTGACACAAAATTGGTCCAGTTCCATTGTAATTTTCTAATTTTCAAATTTTGCTATTTTAAGTAACAGAGGCCAACTTGACGGGTCAATATTTGTTAATTTGTGAAACACATCAAAGCAAGAATCATTTTGCCACAAATTTCGTCTCAATCGCTTCAGCGGTTAATGAGATGTTGTCATTTTCATGTTTTGAGCTATTTTTAGTAACGGCAGATGGCGGCCATCTTGGAATGCCAAAATGCAGAAAATCGAAAAAGCTTATTGAAATGATCATTCTGACAGAAAATTAGTCCAATTCCACTGAGATTTTCTTATTTTCACATTTTTCTATTTTTAGTAACAAAGGTTATTATGACTTGTCTATATTTAGTTACTTTTGAAACATCTCAATGCAAAAATCATTTTGACACAAATTTCGTCAAAATCTATTTAGCGGTTACTGAGATATTGTCATTTTCATGTTTTGTGCTATTTTTAGTAATGGCAGGTGGTGGCCATCTTGGAATGCCAAATTGCAATTTATCGAAATGGCTTCATGTAAGGAACATTCTGACACAAAATTGGTCCAATTCCATTCAAGGGTTCTTGAGTAATTGTCTTTTTATGTTTGTGCTATTTTTAGTAACGGCAGATGTGGGCCATCTTGGAAGCCAAATTGCAATTAATCGAAACGGCTTCATGCAAGGAACATGCTGACACAAAATTGGTCGAATTCCATTCAAGGGTTCTTGAGTAATTGTCATTTTTATGATTGTGCTATTTTTAGTAACGGCAGATGTCGGCCATCTTGGAAAGCCAAATTGTAATTAATCAAAATGGCTTCATGCAAGGAACATTCTGACACAAAATTGGTTGAATTCCATTCAAGGGTTCTTGAGTAATTGTCATTTTTATGATTGTGCTATTTTTAGTAACGGCAGATGTCGACCATCTTGGAAAGCCAAATTGTAATTAATCGAAATGGCTTCATGCAAGGAACATTCTGACACAAAATTGGTCGAATTCCATTCAAGGGTTCTTGAGTAATTGTCATTTTTATGTTTGTGCTATTTTTAGTAACGGCCCCCATGGTGGCCATCTTGGATAGTCAACTGGCACAAAATTGAAATAATTCCTTTTAAGGACCATTGCTGACCAAATCTGACCACAATCGATAGCGTTTTCTTGAGATACTGACATTTGAGCAAAATCGGTCTTGTAAACGCTAAGTAGGTCACTGTGACCTAATTCTGCTATAGATTTTTTTTCAATTTTACAAGGTCCCACTAATGTTCCACGCAAACTTTCGGCCAAATATACCAAATGGTTCTGGAGAAGAAGTTGATTTTGTTATTTTTGCTATTTTTAGTAACGGCGGCCATCTTGGATTCTTGTCCTGACCCAATTTTACAATTTTGAAACCCTGCTGTCTGGTCATGCTCCATGTGAAATTTGAAACCCATGGGTGCAGTGGTTTTAGAGAAGAAGTTGTTTGAAGTCGTTTGAATATGTCGTTTTTTGACATTGGCATTTGAGCAAAATTACACTCGTAAACAGAAAGTTGGTCACTGTGACAAAACTCCGCTAAAGATTTTTTTCATTTTTACAATTTTGAATACCAAGGTTTCATTGATGTTCCATGCCAAAATTCAGACAAATATACAAGGTGGTTCTGGAGAAGAAGTTTATTTTGTTGTTTTTGCTATTGTTAGTAACGGCGGCCATCTTGGATTTTCAACCTGACCCAATTTTACAATTCTCAGACCCTGGAGTCAGGTCATGCTCCATGTGAAATTTGAGAACCATGGGACCAGTAGTTTTACAGAAGAAGATGTTTGAATATTTGTTTTTAGGTGTTGACGGACACATTCTGTGACGACGCACGACGGACGCATTGGTATGACAATAGCTCACTATGGCCCTTCGGGCCTGGTGAGCTAAAAATTGAAAATTTGCATCTATTGCTATGTCACTGCAGATATTTTGACAAAACTTTTACAGAAATGTTCCTTGAGTTGTCCTCCATCAACCACATGAAATTTATGTCAATTGCACAATTTAGCTGGTTGCCATGGCAACCGAATGGTTAAAAACAGAAAAAATATTCAAAAATCATCTCCTCAGAAACTATGCAACCAATAAAGCTCAAACTTCACGGATAGGATCTTGGTACTGACCTCTATAAAAGTACTGTTTTTCTTGGCAATTGCTTCAGCAGTTTGGTTGCTATGGGAACTTAAAGTTGCCATGGACTTATAATGGCAAAATAGAAAATTTGCATTTATTGCTATGTCACTGAAGATATTTTGACAAAACTTTCATAGAAATGTTCCTTGAGTAGTCCTCATCCAGCAAATTTAATTTATGCAAATTGCCATGGCAACGGAAAAATTGAAAAACTGTTAAAAGAAATCATCTCAAAAACTATGCGACAGATACAGCTCAAAGTTTACAGAAGGGTCTTGATATTAGCCTCTATAAAAATACTGTTTCTCATGGCAATTGCTCCAGTAGTTTTGTTTCTGTTGGAACTTTAAGTTGCCATTGACTTGTAATAGGAAAGTTGAAAATTTTCATTCATAGCTATATCGCAGCAGATATTTGGACAAAACTTTACAGAATTGTTCCTGAAGTAGTCCTCTAGCAACCACATGAAATTTATGCAAATGGCACAATTTGGCTGGTTGCCATGGTAACCAAATGGTTAAAAACAGAAAACATACTCAAAAATCATCTACTCAGAAACTAATTGGATGATAAAGCTGAAACTTTACTGAAAGGATCTTAGTAATAGCCTCTATGGAATTACAATTTATTATTATTGTTGCCCATGTGGTTTGTTGCGATGGCAACTTAAAGTTTCCATAGACTTATACTGGGAAAAATGTAAATTAGCAGTTATTGCTTACAGTAGATATTTTGACAAAAGTTTTACAGAAATGTTCTCAGGAAGCAGACTTCAAATTTCTGTCATATTGTACAATTTGCCTTAGAGTTACTTACCCCTGAGTGCTGAGGATGAATGGACAGACCTAATCTCTTATCAGAGTTCAATCCAGCTTAATGTTTATTCATTAGTAATTCCAAGCAACCTCATTTTTTCAGAACCTTTCAGATGAGATATCTGTTTTGGACCACCCCTTCTAAATAGCTTAGGGGCTGGAGGATTACCAACACTGCCAAGTTTTAATTGTTCCTGATAAATGTGAAGTTTATCTTTGGCCACTTCTAAAAAGTTAGCATGTGGCATTGTCTGTATAAAATTTGAAACGGAATTACTAAATGAACTGATGACTTTGTAGTTGATCGCCAGCCACACAGCAATAACTGTAGAAGTACAAATCTGTCTCTTATCATCCTCAAACAAATTCAAAACACATGATTGGACAAGCACATCCTTGACAGAGTCATACATGTATATCATCACCTCTGAAGAAGAAATGCCTATACAAGGAACAAGGGTGTTCTGGTATTCCGGATGTCTGTGTCCTTGAAGAAATGAAAAACACACTGTCTGGGATGTCAGCTGGTTGTGTACCCTTTTTTTAACTATTTCAAAGCCTTTGATCATCCCTACAGAGGCCCTTTCTGGACTGTCATGGCACACTTCAAAGTTTCTAACAGCAACAGAAGACTCATTTACAAGAATATCAGTACACCCATGCCAAACAGTTTCATTCCCTAAAATACAAAATGTACCATAAGCACCTTGATTCTAATAGAGGTCCTCCCCATTCCTTCAATAATATAAACTAGATGTTGACTGGCCAAGAGTAGGCTTTATACCACTAACTTTCTTATTCTGAGCCTATGAGAGTTTTTTAGTTCCTATAGCAAGTTCTGGACTGATCTACCCAAAGCAGGGATCTCCCCAGACCATTAAGGCATGCCACTTGCAACAAGCATTCCTCTTTAAATTGCCTTTGCAACATGCCTTAATGTCCAATGAAAATTTAATAAAGTGCAATTATTTTTCATTTCTTAGCCAGTAAAGTTGTTTTAAATGCTTTAAGGGTCATCAATAAATTATTTATAATGTAAATTTAGGCTAATTTTGACAAAACATTGCTATATTAAGGTGGTGATTTATGGTAAATGTAAACCATAAAAAAGTAACATATCTCCCTGAAAGTTAGCAGACTTCTTATTTTTGTTGTTTTTTACAGTTTAGAATACAAAATAGACGTACATGCTGCTTAAAAAAGTGTTTTTATAAGGAAAGATCAAAGGGTAATTTTCTGCGAATAAATCTGAAAAAATTATATGGTTATTGAAAATTTACATGGTGCTGAAGGTGCATTATTGCAAAATGAAGAGTGTCCTAGCAATTATTTATTCCAACTCTTTCTCAAATTGTAATGTAGACCAGATGAAAACGGTTGCTTTTTCTCAAATGTTCAACCATGTACAAAGTAAATGTACACTGGACGCATTTATTAAATATAGGGTAGGCAAGCATACCTATGTTAACACCTACAATATAAATAATACATTACTGACATGATCAGTGGTGTGTAGATGAAATTGGTCAACCTTGTTAAAATAGTATCACCTGTCTCACCTGTGTGTTTTGACAAAAAAATTTGGACACAGACTGCATCTTTTTTCATCTGCTCAGCCTGATAATGTGTGAAAGAGTTTGAAAAAATAATTGCTAGGACGCTCTCCATTATGCAACAAGGTACTCTAAGCACTAAGTATATTTTCAATAATGGTATTATTTTTTCAGATTTATTCGCAGAAAATTACCCTTTGATCTTCTCTTATAAAAACACTTTTTAACATTAACAAATGCTGCATTTTGGGATTCTAAATTATGAGAAACAACATAAAGAAGGCATCTGCTAAGTTTTGAAAAGATCAGTGTTATTTTGAGTATTTTATGCAGATTTTTGTCTTTGTCCCAAATCAGTGATTATCACCAACTTAAGGAATTTATCAAGATGTCAGAAACTGATTTTTGTGCTAAAAGCAACATGCCTTCTGAAATTTCTGGGGAGAACACTGCCAATGGCAAAGGAGTCATCTCTTTGAATTATTCCTTATTACAGGGTTGTGCAGATACACTGAAAGGCTTCAGAAGTACTTCTCTTCGAAATTATGGGTGACTGACTGATGATGGAGGCTTCCATCCTATAAGCTCCCTTGAAGCCTTTTTCTCACAAACTTTAAATAATAGGCCATCAGCCACTGCCAAAATACCACTAATAAGCAATATAAAGGTGATGTGTATACTTTCAATGAAAACAACTCTACTATTTTTGCCTCCCTTCTCAGCAGGGGTCAACTCTTAAAGGAAAAAATTTGCTCCTCTAGGAGCAAATTCTTTCCTTTAAATGTAGAACCCATTTTAAAAGCTACCTTATCCAAAGATGCAAACACAAATTTATGCAAGTTAATATAACCTTATTTCTGGAAAAGAGGCAGGGGGCATTTATTACAGCAGGGGTGTTTATTAGGATTAATATGGTAGATTAAATTCTGCCTGATACTAACCAAAGCTCGTGTCTCCGTACTGTTGAATCTTTTCATTGCAACCACATGGACATTTATTCCATCTTTCATAGGACTTGTTCAATGTGTATCGCTCATTTAAGGCCAGTTTTGAAAACAAGTGGTTTGCTAATGTAGCTGACAAATTGCCTTCAGACACATCTGTTCTGTCATAGATCACTTTCAAAATGCATTCTTGGTTTCCTGAAATGAAAAAGAAACAAGAAAGAAATGTTGCCAGCAAAGCTAACACAAATGCTCCCTAAAACATTTTTATCTTTGCCTCCCGTTTTCAATGGTAAAAAAGAATTCACTTTTCTATCATCAAACTTTGATGATAGAAAAGTGAATTCTTTTGACAAAGTATTAAAAAAAAACATGCCAGCCAACATATATTTAAGTTTGTTACGTAATATAAGATTTGATTGGGTTAGCATCTTGATGAGTCAACATACCCATAATAACTCTGTATATTGGGACACTGGATGAATTGGGACATCTTAGTTTTTGGTTGAAGTAATTAATCAATTATATTAATGGGACATACTCAGATTTCAGAAAAGTTTCAATAATCTTTTTAACTTAATTAACTGGGACATGTTAAAAGCTTCAAGATAGCTCAGTCTATAAGTAGCCCAAATATTCATGATATGTACTATGAGTGCAGAAGTTACTTTTGGCAATTAGCAAGCAGTGACTGCACACTCAACTCCAGATACTGAGCGGATATTTTTTGAACACTGTCACAAGAAAAAATGTGCTCCTTGCATTTATAAGTAAACAGAAGAGTCTGATCGACCTGCACAAGAGTCACCAGTCTTAATTTTGGTATCAACAATCTAGTTCCTGAGAATAAAAGAGACTCTTATCAGCCTGTATGGATGCACTGTCTGACCTGAGTTTTTGTGATTTGTACATGTCATGAGGCACTTTTCCTGCATTATGACTGGTGATGAGTTACATTACCGGTATATAACTTCACACAGCTTGAACTAATAGGAAAAGTTGTGGAAAAAACTTGTCGTAAGGCACTAATGATCAGCATGGGCACCAGTGCAGTTTAGTCACGACATTATTAGTCATCTATATTCCAGTGATCTGAATGCACTCATAAGCCTGCATTTAAGGACAGGCTAGTCTGAACATTTTAAACTCACTAAGCCTTAAGATGAATTTTCTAATGATGCAGCTATTTCTGGACATCAATAGAATGCCTGTGGTGACTTGTGGAGAGGTCATGTGGAGTCAAAATGAAAATTCTGACAGACAGTTGAAAGAAAAGACAGCAACTGCCTCAATCTTTTTACCTGGATTTATGTGGAGAATGACCATCATAAAATCAATTAAGTAAAATCAAAATGTCAATATGACTTTGTGGCTAAAATAACGGATATTTTGTATTTTGAGACCTGTGTAACAAGAACAATGTGCACTCTTGTTCTTAAAAAAATTACAGAAATAATCATAAGATATGCATATTATATTTTATATTTTTGTTCTTGAATAAAAAATGAAAATTTATTAAATTAGTTATATACTAACTTAAATTGAGCAAAATTTTGAAATGTAGAACTACATTTTCCTTCATCAGAGATATATAATTTTTTGCAGCAATAAAAAGCATAATCCATGAACTAATGCAGCCAAAGTATATTTTTTAAGCAAAAGGTCATTAAACACTAATTTTCATGGTTTAAAGGTAGGTTCCTGTACTTTGGAATGCATCATAATTTTGATGATCTTTCATCCAAGTTGTTAGAAAGCACTTATAAAAAGGGAATGAATAAGTTTCTCTACAAAGTGTAAATCAAAAAAATATTAGAAAAGTTGTTTTGCAAGGGATTTCCTAACTCTGCTTCGCACACCAGTTAGCGCTATTTTTAGTTCGCACCAAAAATAGATAACGCTGCTGACGTCATGCTGCATTGCATTTTGGGATAGTTTTAACCCATCCGCCATGCCAGGACCTCTAGAAGAACTAATGGCAAGAGAAAATTGACCTTTGGAGAATTGCATCAGAAATTGCGCACTTATGGACATAATAAACATAGTTATTTTTAGAACTGGAATTTCAACGAAAGAAAATAAACCAAAAGGGAAAACGACTATTTTCTTCAACATCTGACGATTTCCTCAATAGCAACAAATTCAGAAAAATAAGAAAATTCAATACTACTCAGAAAAAGACGAAATTATTTTGTGAACATACTTGTTATCGCTAGTCCAGGAACCTACCTTTAAATAACACCACCCAACTTGTTTATACAACACACAGTGGCAGTCAAAGTTATCTACATGTTATCTACCGATATATTTATTAGGTAGATGACATGTACACCTGACTAAACCGTCCCAATCTATAGAATTTTTACGGTATTCAGCAGTTTTGCCTTCACCCCAGAAATCATGTCCCGAGGTGAAATGTCCTTCTTGAGGTGACCACTGTATGATAACCTACCTTCATCTGCTGTAAAACTGAGAAGACGCTGTAGCAGTGCTTTTTCATGTACAGATTCTATGGCCTTCATAGGATCTTCTACATATTGCTTCAACAAAACAATGCCATTTTCAAAAAACGTTCCAAACGCGTAATAATCGTCTAAGGGTTTTGTTTCACAAACAGCTTCACTGAATGAGTAAGAGTCTGAAGTAGCCGCATTACACAGAATAAATGTAAGACAACGACAAGGAATTTTCGCACAGTCTTCCAAATCTTCATTGAAGGCACCTAAAAAACTCGTTTCCGAGAAATTATCTCTTGATTCTAGACGGGGTCTTTTATTTACCGAGTCTGCCGCCATGATTATTTACGGCTCGTTTGGCATATTCATCCGTGTTAGAAGGAGTAATCCGAGCAGTAACATTTTCAGGTAACAGCGCAATATCATACAGCTAGAGTACCGCTGATTGGGTTTTTGTGCCGAATGCACTCTGTGCGGCGTATTCGGCCTATTAACCCACTATAAATTTCATAATATAATAATCTTTTATGAACAAATGAAGACGGCAAATATTCTACATGTATCGAAATCACTACAAACTGAGGAACCATCGACGACGACGAATATATATCACGAATCCATGTCAAGCCAAACTGAGGAACCATTTTATGACTTTGAGTTATTTAAAACATCCTCAATCACAATTTTACAAGAATCATTTGTCAGAGCGTTTGATAAGATAAATGACTCAATCAGGACATTGAAAATAAACCAGTCAGAAGAAAATGATATGAAACAACGCGTAACATTACTGACAAAAGAAAATGAAAGGTTGAAAGAAGCCAATAAAACCGAGACAAAAGATATGCCAAAACCCAAGGTAGCATGTCAGTCCTGTAGTGAAGGTACAGCAAGAATAGAAAAGTTGAACAAGATGCTTGCTACAGAAAAAGAAAAATCTCAGCAAAGTTTGCACAATATGACAGTCGTGAAAGAGACCCAAATCTCAAAATCACAAGCAGATATGGAACTTCTGAGGCACCAATTAGAATTGTCTGAAAAAAAGAACAAAACATTTGAGCAAGAAATTTCATCACTAGAAATGCGGCTAGAGACAAAGAATGATTGCCTTACCAAACTAGAGGCACAAAAATGTAATTTGTTAAATAAAATTGCCAAACTGGAAGATGAGGTGATGTCATGGAAACTTCATGAATGTAGAGCCGAGAGTGAAGCATTATTTGAACAAGCCAAAGGGAAACTTTCTAAACTGACAGAGGAAGCGTTTAACAATACCAGAGAAGACATCCGGGAAGGCTCCGAGGAACGCTGTAACAACCAAATAGGTACAAGAGAACTCGAGGCAGAAGAGCTCAACGCTCCTCAAAGCTTACTCAACACAACAGATGATTCCTTGAAACACAGTAAAAATATAAATGAGAGTAGAAATAGTGACATAGATGCACAAGTAAATGCCTCAGCGGATTCAAAGAAATTGAAAGTCCAGATAGTGGGCACATCCAATATTAAATTTTTAAGCCCGGAGTACATAGGAGAAGAAGAATTCGAGGTTTCAAAAATCAACAAGTATACTTTAGATGAAACATATAACTTCATGGAAGGACTAACGCCCATAGATAGACATGACGCCTTTATATTGCATTCTCTCTGTAATGATATTGGAACTAAATCTCCTGAGGAATGTTCAAATCACATGAAGCGCATCATAAACAGTATCACCAAGAAGTACGCAGACACAAAAGTAATCGTTTCTTTGGGATTACCACGCTTGGACAAAGTCTTGAACAGGCGGATAGAAAAAACTAATATACTTATTAAAGAAATGGCTTCAGAGATAGGAAATGTCTATATATGTGATAACAGCAACCTTTTCTACAGAGGTGAGGCACAGAAAGGAATCCTTAATGAAGATGGCCTCCATTTAGCAAGAAGTGGAACCAGAAAATTGGGCAGAAATATGAAGGAAGCTTTATGGGGCACATTCGATATCCCGATCATCGTACGATATGAAACAAGTAAAGAGAACCAGAATAATAGTGAAACACCATTCAGCGTCAGGAAATCACCGGCTAAGAATCAACCACAAAATGCTGTTGGGGAAAGGAAAACACATGTTACATGGAATATGGAACACCGGCCGAACAATACCTCAAATGTTACATGGAATGGAGACAGGCGGCTTTATAACAGCATTACACATGATGGAGAATCGCAGGGGCACAGTTACCACGGTGCACATGAGGGGGAAAGTCGGTCAAACGATAACTCTGGAATTGAAAGGCGGCCACAAAATAACAAGTTTCTACAGAATGGCGACAAGTGGAGCAGTACACGGAACTGGGAAAGGCGTACACACGACAATTATATTGCACAGGACAGGGGAAGACAACCACACGATAATTACAGTTCAAGGGAGGAAGAAAAGTGGTCGCACAGGAACCACGGCGCACGGGACAGGGAAACACGGTCGCAGGATAACTGCAGTACACGCAACATTGGAAGGCGGTCGCTTAATAATTACGATACACAGGACAACAATTGGGGGTCACATGATAACATCGGTGCACGAGAAGGAATTTGGCGGTCGCATGATAACATAAATTGGGAATCGGAAAAGGACTCTAACTATAACAGCAGGAAAAGGGAAAGGCTATGGTACTCTAACCATGGCACAATGGAAGATGAAATGGGATCGTACAGTAAAAATGGTACACGGGACAGAGAATGGGGGTCACACCACACTAACAGTTCACGGGTTAGAGAAAAGAGGTCGCATTATTACCGGGATGACGAGTTGCGATCTCGCAGCAGCTATGGCAAACGAGATGGGGACAGATGGTCACAAAACAGACTTTTGAGTAATGATCAAAATAGATGGTACTCCTGTGATCATTCTTACGTGACTTATAGATATTAACATTTTACTATAAACTGAACATTTGGACGGGAAAACTGTGTTTTAGGTGTTATATATATACATATATATATGTATATTTGGGTTTATATATACATGTATGTATATGTATGTGTGTATATATGTATATATATATGCATGTTTATGTATGTATGTGTATGTATGTGTAGTGTATATATATACATATGTATTGTATATGTATGTGTGATGTATATGTATTTGTAAGGCTAATATTTATATATATATATATGTGTATGTATATATATATATATGTGTGTGTATATGAATATATGTATGTATGTATATGTGTGTATATGTGTATATATGTGTACGTTTGTATATATATATATTTATTGTATGTTTATATATTTGTATGTGTGGGTATATGTATGTATGTATAATATGTTTATGTGCGTATGTGTATGTTTGTTTACGTATATATTGCTTAAGGTTCAGAAGAAGAAGAAAAATGTGTTTAAGGTTATTTATATGTGTGTGTATGTGTATGTATATATTTATATATACAGATACATTCATATATATATGTATATGTGTGTATATATATATCTATAAGGTGTGTGTATTCACAGGTGTGTATGAACATTTATGTATATATAAATTGCCTAGTGTTCAGTAACAAAAATTGTGTGTGGTAAAAATTAATATTAACATATACTAAGTCAATATGTAAACATAAACGCTATCGTTCAATTGGATACAAATATGTTACTATACTAAACATTACTTGAATTCCGTATAAGCTAATATTCAGCGTTTTTTTCAATAATTTTTTTCTCTTTCAGAACTATTTCGGTAAATCTACTTTCATGGAACGACCTAATTATTACCTTTTTTCTCCTGCAACGAATCTTGATTTTTTGTTTATCTACATGTTATCCATGCTAAGGAGTAATTTATCAACCGTATCATCTTTTGTATCAATATGCTCTTGGAATGTTGGTGGTTTGTTTTCGAAAACTATTAACAAGCTTAATGATTCTAACTTTCTTACAGAATTATTGCCTTATGACATTGTTTTTCTTTCCGAAACTCACACTGGCTATGAAACCAGGATTTTACTTGACGGGTTTCAGCACTATTCCATATGTAGACCGATCTCATCAAATAACAGATATTATGGTGGATTGGCTTTATTGGTAAGAAATACAATACGATCTGGTATAAAAATACTGAAGAATACAAGTTCTGAATACCAGTGGGTAAAACTTTGTAAGAACTTTTTTCAGTTGGAAAAAGACATTTTCATCTGTTTTTCATACATTTCACCCTGTTACTTTCAAACCAAATCAGATACAGATACAATTGAGGCTATTTTCAGAGATATCAATCTCTTCAAAAACACTGGGCATGTAGTAATATGTGGAGACCTAAATGCTAGAACAGGGTCAGAATTAGACTTTATCATAGACGATACAGATAAGCATATCCCTTTAGACCCTCAGTATATTATTGATGAAGATATTCAGCAACGTCAAAGTCAGGATTTAAAGATAGATGGCAGAGGGAAGCAAATTATTGACATGTGTATTACGTCAAGATTGAGAATATTGAATGGTAGAACCACAGGTGATCTTCTAGGAAAATGTACTTGTCATAAACCAAATGGTTCAAGTATTGTTGATTACGTTCTTTCGTCTGAGGAACTGTTGAAAGATGTCATTTATTTTCATGTACATGAATTCAAGCCTTTATATTCAGACTGCCATAGTAAAATTTCGTTTAGTGTAAAGGCGTCATTTCAACCACAAACTGCTTTAAAAAAGGATGAGAGAATGCCATCCCAATTCAAATGGTCTAAATATTCAGCAGAGAAATTTAAAAGAGCACTGAATAATCTAGAAATTGTGTCTAAGATAAATTCCTTCCTTTCCGATCAATTTGATATAAATGATAATGGAATAGATTCTGCTTGTGGCAAATTTGAAGACATTGTTATTAGTGTTGCTGAAAAGAGTTTTTTAAGTAGGAAGACATCGAGTAGATCTAGACAACATAAAAGTAAAAAATGGTATGATGAACAGTTATATATAAAACGCAGAGATTTAAACCGGAAGGCTAGCAATATGTCTAAGAATCCTTTCAGTAGATATCTCAGAGACTCGTACTTCAAATGTTATAGACAGTATCGTAAACTTGTTAAATATAAAAAGAAAAGTTTCACAAAAACAGTAATCTCGCAGTTAGACGCTTTAGAAACAAAAGATCCAAAAACATATTGGAAATTAGTAAACTCTTTGAAAGAAGATTCACATTCAGACAGCCCTGAAAAGTCGATTGAGTCTGATACATGGTATGATTATTTTGAAAATCTGAACTCGGTTGACGAAAAATATATCAAAAGAACCAAGTTATTAGAGGAGAATCTTAAAAAATCAAATAACGTAACTTTTAATTTACTTGACAGTACAATCAAAGAAAAAGAAATCCAAGATTCTGTCAGCAAGCTTCACAACAATAAAGCTACTGGGTTTGATACAATCAAAAATGAAATGCTTAAACAGGGCTTGACAGGTTTCCTGCCTTGTCTAAGAAAGTTATTTAATCTCATTCTGTCTTCTGGAATATATCCCTCTTCTTGGGCAACCGGATACATCACCCCAATATTCAAGACTGGGGATTCATCTCACCCAGAAAACTATAGGGGTATAACAATTACATCTAATGTAGGGAAATTATTCAATTTAATTCTGAATTCAAGGCTAGATAAATTTCTTGAAGAAAACCAGCTAATTGACAAGTCACAAATTGGGTTTACAAAAAATGCAAGAACTCAAGATCACATGTTTGTACTAAAAACTCTTATTGATAAATACACAAATAAAGCGGGGGATAAATTATTTGCCTGTTTTGTTGACTTTAAAAAGGCGTTCGACTCTGTTATTCACCCAGGTATGAAAATAAAATTAAAGGAGCTGAACATAGGTGGCAAATTTTATGACGTTATAAGCAGCATGTATTCGAAAACTCAAATGTGTGTTAGATTAGGTGATACTCGTACAAAGTTTTTTAAATCAGATAAAGGTGTTCGTCAGGGTGATGTTTTAAGTCCGAATTTATTTAAAATCTTTATTAATGATCTCCCATCTTATATATCAGAATGTCTTGATCCTGTTAACGTTAATGGCAACATTCTGCAATGTTTAATGTATGCTGACGATATTGTTTTACTTTCAAAGTCTTCAGAAGGTTTGCAGCAAAGACTCGATGGATTAAACCGTTTTTGCAAAGACTGGTGTCTAGATCTAAATGTCTCAAAAACAAAAGTTTTAATCTTCAATAAGGCAGGGAGAATACTTAAAGACAATTTATATTTTGGTAGTGACCGTCTAGATTGTGTCCAGCATTACCGATATCTTGGAGTTTATTTTTCAGCAAGTGGTTTATTTAACTATGGCCAACAAGATATTTTTAATAGAGCCAAGAAGGCATCATTCAAATTAACAAAGACTATTACTTCGGCAGAGCCAAGTATTAATACAAGTTTACACCTGTATGACCATTTGATTAAACCTATTTTGTTATATGGATCTGAAATTTGGGGTGTTTTTAAAACTAACTCAAAAGCTTGTAAAAGGGACGAATCTTTCTTGTTTCCATCTATATACAAAAATAGTATGACTGACAAATCGCAAGTGAGTTTCTTAAAATATATCTTAGGAGTGAATAAGTATTCTTCAAATTTAGCTGTATTGTCAGAAACTGGTCGACTGCCAATGTACTTCTCAGTTATTATTTCTATTGTGAAATATTTACACAGATTAGAAAATGCTCCTGATGGATTACTTAAGGACTCTTATATTTCGTCAAAGCATATGCATAAGGAAGGTTTGCAGTCGTGGTACACTTCCGCAACGTACATTCTTCAGTTGTTAGGGTTGAAAATTTCGTCTTGCACAAATCTTACTATAAACCACTTGAAAAATATTGTAAAAAGCAAATTAATAAAACGATACACATCTTACTGGAATCAAGAGCGGGATAAACATATGCTTTCGGGTAAACTTGACGTATATTTTAATATAAAACAATCTTTTTGCATGGAGCCTTATTTATCTTTATCAAATGTTCACCACAGGCGAGCAATTTGTAAGATTCGCATTAGTGCTCATAATCTTATGATTGAATTTGGAAGGTATCATAAACCAAAACCCTTACCAAGAGAAGAACGATTATGCCGAAATTGCAGTTTAAATGAAGTTGAAAATGAGATACATTTTTTAACACAGTGCTCCAAATATGAAACAGAAAGAACAGAATTCTATAAAACTATATGTTTAAATAACCCAAACTTTCATTTGCTAAATGATATGAATAAAGCTCAGTGGTTATTATCACAGGAAAACGAAGATGTTTTAAGTGAGTTAGCTAATTATATTGTAAATTGTCTAGATAAAAGGAATATCAACCATATATTGAAATAGAATGAGTAAATAAAATACGAAACATGAATATAAATTAAATGATTATTTTTTTTAACGAACCCTCAACATTCCTTGAGCATTGATGCACGCAAAGTCGTATAGATATGATCAACTAATTGTTTTGTAATGTTTGTTATATGTAGTCAATAAATGTGTGTTTGTGTGTGCGTATTTTTGTGTTGGTATATATTTTTGCAAATCATATGTGTACTTTTTTAACTACCCGAAAGGGTCCTTGATTTGGAAATAAAATATATTCTATTCTATTCTATTTATGGTCGCTTATTTTTATTAACAACTAACATAAGCTCTGTAGAGCTTTTATTGCGACTTGATAAGACTATAAACATATATACAAGCTGAGCTGTGGATATATGACTTGCTCAAGGTCACAACACATTTTATAGTAAGGAGAATTGAACTGAAGTTTCAATGAACAAGTCTGTATATATCTTCCATTAGTGCCATTTACCTTCATCCCTAATCCAAGGCCACTTTTGCTGGATATGGAGGTTGTGGGTTAGGACTTTGAGTATGGGGTTGCGTGTGTGTAAGGGGCAAGGGGGGGGGGGGGGGTGCAAAACTTCAGATATAGTTCGCACTTTCTTAAATCAAGATGGTCAGTATGGGAATTGAGGCTGTAGATGCACATGATAGTTTTCTTTTTAAGTGTAGCAATATGTGGATCAGGCTTAAACCCCAAGCCGAAGAGATAATCACTGAAGAAAAGGCTGGATTCAGAGCCAGAAGGAGCACCATAGAACAGATCCTAGGCCTTAGAATCCCAGGGATCATTTTCTGGCGCGATTTCGCGATATTCTCGCATTTTTTTACACGAAATCGCATAAAAGTTCGCTGATTGAGAAAAAAAATCGCACTGAGAAATTCTTTCAATTCGCATCGTGCTTTTCTGTTTTCGCACATGCGGACCATTTCGGTACATTCGGATTGTTTTGTAGGCTTTGGTTTTCGGAAATGTTTGGCGCCTACCGACTTGCATAACATATGCGGGTAACCAGCATCGTCTATGTCACTGCAAAGCTTCTTGCGAAAATCTGCTATCAGTGTTTCATATTTGCAAGCGCTTTTGTAGTTCATTGCAAAATGGAGTATTCAAAGGCGGAAACGAAGAAAAGAAAACTGATATCGGCCCAAACGAGCCGAGTGGGCATTTTGAGATAGTTTTGCTCCACTGTAGAGACCTCAGCGACCCCATTATCTGCCTTCCAAGACTCGACGACCGAGAAAGTGGATAAACAAGCCGAAAACCCGGAGGGGGGGGGGGGGGGGGACGAAAATAATAACAGCAAGGCCCCTGTCAAATCACACTTCTGATTATCAACCAGTCAGATTTCTTGATGTAATTTATTCTTACAATATCAGAAACTGAATGACAAAAAGGGAAGATCCAGATCAGATAGCTTCTTCAGAAGCCATCTGATCTCAATCTGCACTGTTTGAAAAGATGGGACATATCCAGGTTCAGCATGTCAAGGGTTAATTACTGTAATGTTCCTAAATTTTTTGACAGCCAAAAAAGTACTGTAAACCTAAAGTTCAAACAAAGACTTGAGGTTCTACCTACCATACAGTAATGACTATGAAAGATGCAGGTGGAATGGCAAACAGTGAAGACCCCATTGAATCTAGGAGCAGTCTGGTCTGGGTCTGCACTGTTTGCCCAGACATATCTGTCAAAAAAACTTGGGATCATTACGGTATGAGATAAACTGTTTGAAAGTTGATATTTGATCATTTTAATGAAATTATTTTCCTTAATAAATCGTGGAAATAAAGAAAAACAAAACCTAATTTCTTTATATTAACCATTATGATTTATATTTCATGCAATGAAAAGAATCAACAGGAACTGAAATTTTCTCACTAACTTTGACCCAGCGAGAGAAAAAATCTCATCAGATTTGAAAATTTCTCATTAATTTTGACCTAATGGGATTTTTTATCTCACAAAAATCTTGGGCCAGAATAATCCCTGGAATCCTGTGTGAAAAGTAGATCCAACATCAGCAGTTCTCGGTTCCATGTCTTCAATGATTTCAAAAAAGCCTTTGACAGGGTTTGGCATGCGGCCTTATGGACCACCATGCAGAAGTATAATATCAGTGCAAATCTAGTTCACACCATTGAGTAGATTTGCGACAAGGCTACATGTGAAGTCCTGATGAATGGCAGCACAGGAGAATGTTTCAGAACAACAGCTGGAGTAAGGCAAGGATATCTTCTGTCACCCACCCTCTTCAACATTTTTCTCGAACGGAGTTTGTCTGGTGCTTTGGAAGAACATGACGGAAAGGTTAGCATAGGCAGCAGAAATATTACCAATCTGCGGTTTGCCGATGACATAGAGGCTCTAGCTGAGGAAGAGCAGGAACTAGAAGCCCCAGTTGAAAGCCTCGACAAAACCTGCACAAAGTATAATATGAAAGTCAGTGTTAAGAAGACCAAACTGATGACAAACAGCCCAAATGGCATCCAGAGGGAAATCAAGTTAAAAGACCAGAAGCTGGGTACCGTAACAAGCTTAAAATATTAGAATCTTGGAGCGACCGTCTCAGATAATGGCTCAGAACAGGAGGTTCTCTCAAGGATTGCACAAGCCATTTCAGCTATTACGAAGCTAAAACCTGTTTGGAGAGATGACAACATTGGATCAAAGGTGAAACTTATGCGCTCCCTTGTCATTTCCATATTTCTGTATGCCTTGAATCGTGAACAGCTCTTTCCATTGAGTCCTCATCTCTGATTCATCATAGGCCTTATCCGTGATTTGTTTATTTCCGTTGATGATTCATTGATGGATTAGGAAACCTTCATGCGGACCAAACAGCTTACTTAATATTTCAAACCACTGCAGAAGCAGAGGGCGAGGTTTAGGCCCAGTAAAACATGTTTAAGCTCCCCAGTAGTCTTTTGCTGACCGTTCCAAGGCGGTACTTCTGTTGTGGTTCCTTGATGTTATATTGTGCTGTGTCCGCTTGTCTATGGTCTCTGGCGGTTTGGTCACCCGTATTGCTGCCCATCTGTCTTTGTTTTGTTTTGTAACTTAAATAAAAATAAGTAAAAATAGATATTGATGCTGTTATTGGGGTAGCTGTATGACCATCTGTTTGGGAAAGAGCTGCTCATTCGGTTTACTGTGTGTGTCATTCGTAAACTTGTGTCACTTTCTGTGTGTAAGTGCTTCTTTCGCTATTGGTTTTGAGAGCGGAATATTGGATTTGATTATATTAATTCCTGATCATTGCCCATCTTTTTACTTTTTAGAGAAAAGAACACATGCCTTTGATATGAGATGCTACCGAAGGATACTGAATGTTTTGTAAAAGAACCATAAAACCAGTGAGGAGGTCGCAGAAAGATCCAAATTTAAAGAGTAACTACACCTCAGGAACTGACTGAATCAGATCCCAAACCTCATCCCCAACATCAAAGGGAAAGATTGACAAAGCAGCCATTGGAGACTATTATGAACTCCTGACCCTGGTCAAGAACGGAAACTGAGGTGGTTTGGCCACGTCTCAAGGTCTTCTTATTTACAGGGCACAGTAAAAGAAAGAAGAAGAGGCAGACAGAAGAAGAGGTCTATTCTATTCTATTCTATTCTATCCCATAACCTTACTAGGTCGTTGGGGCACCACAGCTGACTTCAAAACAATCCCTTTCACCTTGTCCTGTCTTCAGCTGCCCTAGTTGAGCTGGCTAAATCCATTCCAGTCCGCTCCTTGATATTGTCTTCCCACCTCTTCTTCTCTCTACCTCTTCTTCTTTTTCCTTTCACTGTGCCCTGAAGGATTGTCTTTGCTAAACCAGAAGACCTTGAAACGTGGCCAAACCACCTTAGTTTCCGTTTCTTGACCAGCGTCAGGAGTTCATCATATTCTCCAATTGCTGCTTGGATCTTCCTGCGAACCTCCTCATTGGTTATATGGTCCTTGTACGAAATGTTCAGTAACCTTCGGTAGCATCTCATCTCAAAGGCCTGCGTTCTTTTTGGCTTGCCATATAGATTGAAAAGTTCGTTCCGGTTTGAGACTGCATTTGTTCATGTTGTTCTTCACATATACGAACGTTTCATTGCAACAAGCGGAGAACTCGTCCGACTTAGTCTATTTATATCCATAGCTGGTGTACCGCATCTGCTAAAAATAACAGCTGGGATTTTATTGGCTTGTGGTTTCGGCCACAAGCCAGTATTCATGTCGTTTAGTGATACCGAGTTATTTTCGGAAGAAATGACGTCACGCTCATTCGGAAAATACCAGGAGAGTTGGCATATACTAAAGGAAGTGTCTCCGGGTACGGTACCGTATCCCTAGACCCTGGGTCTCCAGGTACGGAACCGTACCCCGAGACTCTGGGTCTCCGGGTACGGAACCGTACCTGGAGACAGTCCTATGAGGATTGGCTCCGGATACGGCAGTAAGTTTTTAATACTATGTATTAAGTAGTTTTACCCATTTAATATATAGTTAATCCAGCAATGAAATTACTCCTTGTAAAAAAATTTTAAAGTCGCCATCTTGCTAGGAAAAATGATAACGTAAGTCAGTCATTTGCGTTATTTTGACTGATGTACATGCATATAAACTGCGAAAAACACGGCCGAGTCGTCTTATTTGATCGCCCGCTAATTGCTCGCCGACACTGATTTCTGAAGAGTGCAAACAACTAATCATCTCGTTATAATATGTACATTTATTAAAGCATATCTTTTAATAATTCTGCGATAAGCAATGTAGAGCCAAAATAGACGCCTAAAATGCATTCAGCGTTCTTGCATATGCCTTTCAGGAATACGGAATTTTGTCATCAAACGGTTTAAACACATTATGTCATGTGCGCCAAGTAAAGTTCTCCAAGTGTTGTTGACCGTCTCAATCAAAATGGCAGTGAGAATTTAATTATGTGCTCATGAAGTGTATTATCACTTCAACAGATATCTCATTGACGGAATCATGACAACTCGAGCCAAAGACAACTCGCCCCACAAAAATATCGGCCCAGGACAACCCGTCTCATATTTGTTTTTAACTTACCACAAGTCAACTCGTCCCATATCACAAACTTGCCAAAAGTCAACTCGCATCAGCCAAGATTTTTTATCATTAGTATTTTGCTCTCTTGTATTTTTTAAATGTCACTGAAAATCTACCGTCTAACAGTCACTGACACACAACTTGCAGGGATTTGCGGTAATTACGAGCGTCTTTGTAAATTTGGTTTTAGATCCCCCACAACCCATCACTCCAAAGAAAAAATGTTAATCACTAACGTTACAGACAGACGTTTAATTGATTTAATTGCACCTCAGCGGAACGTATCCATAGCCGCAGTACCGGAGCGTTATTCGTCCGTCCGTTGAATAAAAACTGTGTGTGTATTTCAATTCTCGTAATGACATACCCCACGCACCTCAGCGGAACATATCCATAACCGCGGTAACGGGGCGCCGTTCGTCCGTCCATGAATAAAAACAGTTACTCATTGTTGAATTTATTATTAGATTTAATTTGGACAAAACAGCTGTGAAAAACAACAATTAATGTTATTTTTTATGCAAAATAAACACATTGTTTTGAACGCATTATCATAAATTATTTTTTCCAAGCAAGATGGCGACTTAATAATAAAATTTTTACAAGGAGTAATTTTATGGCTGGATTTACTATATATTAAATGGGTAAAACTACTAAATACATAGTATTAAAAACTTACTGCCGTACCCGGAGCCAATCCTCATAGGACTGTCTCCAGGTACGGTTCCGTACCCGGAGACCCAGGGTCTCGGGGTACGGTTCCGTACCTGGAGACCCAGGGTCTAGGGATACGGTACCGTACCCGGAGACACTTCCTATACTAAAATATGTAGTGGGGTCAACCTATGGAGTGGCGTGGTTTTTTGGAATGGTATTTTGGAGTATTCTGGACAAGAAACCATGCCTCACCATTTTCGGGCAATTGCAAAATGCAAAGGGGCGTGTTCTAATTTCTCTCCTGGACTTGCCAGATTATGTGAAATAACATATAATAGCTTGCTTGAAAGCATAATACTATGAACTAAGCTAGGCCAAGCCAAGTATACTTTGGGGAACAATAATTAAACATTATGGCCATACTGTATATTTATCCGAGTCAGCAGCATTAAGTCTTGGCAGTTTGAAAAACAAAAACAAAAAAACACTCCACTCCAAGGCTCCACTCCAAAGGTTGACTCCACTCTATATTTTAGTATATGCCGGACGATTTTTTGTACCTTCGCGTACGTCATAAAATACATACAATTTCGCCTGCTACTTTGCCTCAGTGCATTTTTTTATCCACACCCGACAACAGAAAATGTATAGGATCGCCCACATGGTAATGATCAGACTGCGCAAAATGCAGTCTGATAGGTACCTTTGTTGGTCGCATATGGCATAAAGCAGGATTCTTTTATGAATCGCCTATGGCATGTTTCAAGGGAGGTAATACTTATATAATTTGCAACAAGTCTTCGTTAATTTTGTATTACGCAGTAAACTAGTTTCTTAAAGGTAAAGATAATTTTTAAACAACATAATAAATATACAAATTTGAACGTAAATAATTACATGTCAGAGTGATAGCCAGCAGAATGTATATATTTTTGAAAGCTTGACATATTACTGTATATTGACCTTTCACTAATAAAAAATAAATAAATTAAATTAAAAAATTGGACTAAACCAAGTTCAATTTTCGTAAGTGGCTGAACCAGCCCTTGGGGAACGTCGTTAGGAGACTGAACTGAAGTTCAACATACACGTTACCTCCTATCAACATATGCAGAATTACTCCGTCAACAATATACATTACTTTATGGGCAAAAAATAACCATGTTAAGTCCTATTACATGGAGTAAAATATGATGAAACCTAGAATTGAAGTCTATTTCCAATATTACATAAGGACCTGCTATCTCTCGCCTGTTTGCGCATTGTCACAAAAACCACTCAACCAAAAAACGTTAAGTATACGACACCGACGGTGATAATGCCGCAGACACAGGAACAGTAAAGTAATACACATGTATATCTACCTAGTTTCTGCTAGTAGCAGGCGAAACTAAAATATTATCTGAATAGAAAATAAATCCGAGCAGATCAGAAATCCATCATTATGATGCATGTTTGTCAAGAACCTGCCCACATGCTTATGACGTATACAATAGTAGCAGAAAGCCAATAAACTATAATCACTTCACAACACCGCATAACTCTATATTAGGCTACCTTTGGTAGTGTCGAGATTCCTGTATATGTGCACAGTTAGGCCTACTGGGCGCAGAAGCTAAATGTGACTGACTTTCACGGCGTATTGATGCTTTGCATAAATGTTTTCTTGTAACAGTCTCTAATGTTGCCTTTTAATTTCACCTATACAAATGTACAGAGAAATATTTACACATGTCGACGATTTCCTTAGATGAACCTTTACTGGGCTGACGATGTACATACATCCATGAACACGCAGTCATGCAATGTTCCGCTTAAGCGACGTCGCGGATTATTCGACGTCACGGATTATTCGATAAGTTGATTGGCCGACGTAACGTTTGATATACGTCATGTCATAGTGACGGCTGTTGAACGTCATTACCAAACACGTTGGTAAATAGCTGTTCTTCGTCCTTTCCTTGGCGTAAAATTAGCCAGAACTTCACAAATAAGTACCAAAATTGATGTGAAAACGTAGTATAAATGTAAGAGATAAATTTCATTTTTCGGAAGTTCATGGAAGTATGAACGCAATGGGTTCCGTGCTTTGTTGTTCCCAAATGTTGTAAAGCAAACAAGTTATTATCTCAAACAATAGTAGCATGCATTTTCTTCTCAGAGTGTCAAAATTTCCTTCTAGTCACTGTCACTGATGCTACTAAAACCAAAAATATAGTTCAGTGAATATATATTTGTTGTCTTCTTTTAATGCCAAGTTCAGATGTGCCAAGATTCCACAGACACAGGTTTGAAACAGTCTTCCCTAAAATATTGATTCAAACTAAATGTGACTTAGCAGCCATATAGAACAGACTTGAAATAGGTCCATATAGTAAATTTCCTTGAGACATGCCTAACGGCTTAAACGTTGGAAAACTCTGTGTGTGTGTGTGTGTGTGTGTGTGTGTGTGTGTGTGTGTGTGTTTGTGTGATTTGTCGCTTAACGTCCACGGTAAACAGCAATGGTCAATTCGGGACGGTCAGTTAACCTAACGACACTATTCCTGGTCAGGCTTAGACCTCCTAAGCTGTTAACCAGTACTAAGACCGGGTTTCGAACCCAGGGCCTCTGACTTATGACTCAAGTGTCCTACCGATTGCGTAACACGGCCCGTGTGTGTGTGTTTAAATATTTCCTCAATCTGTTTTTCAAATAAAGTCTACACTTGTTTTTACCTCACACCTGTAGATAATGCCACCATTCAAGAAGTTATGAAATTTTACTTTGCTAAATAAAAATTAGCAACAGAAAGTGCACTAACAACTGGGTTTACTTGAATAAACAACTCATGAACATTTCACTGTCTTAGCTGGACAAGCCTTCCTTTTAAAAGGAAATTTTATTCTATTTTTGATCGCATTGTCGCCAACGGTCGGAACTTTCCGTACACATGACGCTTATCGTACAAGAATTAGCTTTTCCAAAAAGCTTGCTGTTTTTAGCATACAGCGGCGTTTGGACGAAAAAAGGCCGTAGGGTATTGTGTAATGTAACTACGTAGAGCAGCCACCACGCTCGAGCTGATGCATCCGTGCAGACTGATCAGGGTCTTTCTTTTCTGTATTCATATTCTCCATGATCCAGGAATACGTCATGCTGAGGATGGATTGATCAGACTGCGCTGATGCGTCTGGAGATTTGTGTATCTGGAAAACCTGTCAAAGCAGAAAAAATCAACGTTCAAATTTATTGTTTAAACTCAACTAGCAGGCGCTTCTGGAGATTTTCCTCATCACTCATCACCTTTTACCAAATCAAGTATCCCATCTATCTGTGTGTGTGTGTGGCTAATATGCACAGTGGCCGTGTTAATATATGCAAAATACGGTAACGCCGGTGTATAGGTAACGTGTATTCATTGTAAAGGCCATGTCGATGGCAAGCAGCGGTGTAATGTACTCAATTCAACATCTAATACAATACCGTTTGACCATTCATGAATAGTCTGTCCTTGAAACCTCTTGTAGGGATACAGGTAACAAAAAGAGTGGACAATTTCAGAACCGTTGAGATTTTAAACTCTCTCAGGGATTCATTGACAGTTTTAAGACACTGGATGAGCCACTGGTCTATCTCTCTCAGCCAGAACCGAACCAACACCCGAAACTATGGAAACATGACACAACACCTCGCCATGTCTCCAAAGAAGGCAATGGCTATGCCTTCGGATGACAAAGTGATCGCTTCAGTCATTCGGGATTCATAAAGTGTTTGCATGTTAACCACCTGTTTAGGGACAGGTAAATAGTTGGGAATGCGAGGTCAATTACTGAAGCAGCTGAGACAGAAAATCAAGATCCATCGCCGAGTAAAGTTATCAAAGGCGTGTTGTCGCTGCATTTCTGTGGATTACTTCCACCGTTTTCAAGAATTGGCTGGAAAGCAGTTTGTCAGTGATTATGACGTCATTTTGGTTGTCCTGGAATTTCTTGACATGCAAGAAGAACCTTTGTATGCAGCTGGAATCCAAACACTGCAGAATCGCTGGCCTAAGAGGGGATTTAGTTAAAAAATAAATTGTAACGAGAAGTGTACGACAACAACTTCATAATTAGTCTAATTTTTTTTTGTTTAGTCCTCATACGCTAGTTCTCGTAATTCCCCTTCCGTTGGTATTAACCCAGCGGGCACATAACGTCAAAATGACGTCGATGCCAGGCGCTTATATCGCAGTGCGACGTCAGTAAAAACTCGGCAAGCCTTTCCTTTTAAAAGGAAACTTTATCTCTAACTCTGCTGTCAAGGTCCATGATTCACAGGCATACAGAAATATGGAAATGACAAGGGAGCGCATAAGTGTCACCTTTGATCCAAGAGATATGTTGTTATCTCTCCAATTTGGTTTCAGCTTTGCAAGAGCTGAAGTGGCTTGTGCTATCCTTGAGAGAACCTCCTGTTTTGAGCCATCATCTGAGACAACTGCTCCAAGGTATTTGAAGCTGCTGACAGTACCCAGCTTCTGCCCCTTTACCTTGATCTCCCTCTGGATGCCATCTGCGCTGTTTGTCATCAGTTTGGTCTTCTCAGCACTGATCTCCATCTTATACCTTGTGCAGGTCTGGTCGAGACTTTCAACTAGAGCTTCTAGTTCCTGCTCTTCGTCAGCAAGAGCGTCTATGTCATCGGCAAACCGCAGGTTGGTAATATTTCTGCCGCCTATGCTAACCTTTCCGTCATGTTCTTCCAGAGCATCAGACATGATCCGTTCGAGAAAAATGTTGAAGAGGGTGGGTGACAGAAGACATCCTTGTCTTACTCCAACTGTTGTTCTGAACCATTCTCCTGTGCTGCCATTTATCAGGACTGCACTTGTAGCCTTGTCGTATAGCTGCTCAATGGTGCGAACTAGGTTTGCATTGATACTGTACTTCCTCATGGTGGCCCATAAGTCTGCATGCCATACCCTGTCAAAGGCTTTTTTGAAATCAATGAAGACATGGTACAGATTCTGCTGATGTTGGATCTACTTTTCACACAGGATTCTAAGGTTGAAGATCTGTTCTGTGGTGCTCCTTCCTGCTCGGAACCCAGCCTGTTCCTCAGCGATTATCTCTTCTGCTTGTGGCTTAAGCCTGTTCAAGATAACTTTCAGCATGACTTTGCTTGAATGACTGATGAGGCTGATGGTTCTGTAGTTCTGGCAGAGCTGTAGGTTGCCCTTTTTAGGGAGAGTAATAATTAGCGACTGAGTCCATGGGGTAGGCCATTCTCCTGTTCTCCAGATCCTGTTACAGATATCTGTTAAAACATCAATCATGGTCTCCCCTCCAGCTTGAACAAGTTGGTATATTATCAACTCCGGCAGGTTTTCCCTTCTTCAGTGCTGCTACTGCAATCTCAACTTCCTCACGAAGGATCGGTTGTTGATCTTCTTCTGGGGGCTGACTGCAGTCCAGAACCGTATTGTCACCATCAGTCTCATGGTTGTATAATTCTGAGCAATATTCTGTCCATCTGCTGAGAATCTCTTGGTCTTCTGTAAGGCATTTCCCAGACTTGTCTTGAATAGTTGTGGATCTACCCTGTTTCTCTGAAGTTAGATCCTTCACCAGCTGGTATGCTTTCTTGCTGTTGTTTTTGTTCAGGCAAGTTTCGATCTCCTCGCACTGACTAGCTATCCAGTCCTCCTTCGCTTTCTTCACTGCCTTCTGAATCCTCTTGTTTGCTTCCCTGTATTCTTCTGCTCCTCCTGCTTCATACCTCTTCTTCTTCAAATTTCTCCTCTCATCACAGAGGTCGAGAACATCTCTAGTGACCCATGGCTTTTTCCTGCGACGTTCCTTCCCAAGTATCTCACTGGCTGCATCAGAATAGAATATGCGGATATAACTGTCTGTGATAATTAGGGTTTGGGTATTTATAAAACAGCATGCATGTGACATTTTGTTGATTCGGGCAGCTGAAAACAGGACTGTGTGGTAAGGGATTGTTTCGAAGCCATCTGTGGTGCCCCAACGACCTTGTAAGGTTATGGGATAGAATAGAATATACGGATATAGCTGTCTGTGATAATTAGGGTTTGGGTATTTATAAAACAGCATCATGCATGTGATATCATGTTGATTACCACAACAGGTAAAAATAGATGTTTAATGTTTTACGTATAATTTGTTCTTATTGTCAGGGTTGGTGCTTGTTGTAAGACTGTTGTGTGGGCGGTGGTTGTTTTTGTTGGGTTGAACAACTAAGTATCTGATGAACCAAGGCAGAACAAAGGGCGAGGGTTGGTCGAATTTCATTACTGGCCGTCCCAAGGCGGCAGTTCTGTTTGGTTCTTCTTGGTTGTTTAATGTGTTGTTAGTTGCTATGTCTGTTAATGATATATTGTTTGTGATGTTCAGGATAGCCCGTTGACCACCTATATGGTAAATGGCTGTTCACATGGTTGCCGCTGGTGTTGTCTTTGGTGATGACTAGTTTTTGTGTTGCCTCTTTCCCACATGGTGTCTTTGATTGTATCTGGAATTGAATTGTGTCGGTTCCTGAGAATTTTCCTCCTTACTTTTACTTTACCATTGTTCAATAGGAAAAGCTCTACTCTATGTTGCCACGTTTCTGTACTGCCGACTGTTAATAAGACTTCCGTGTTTGTGTTGTCTTAGTTGTTCCTACAGGCCATGGTGGTAGACTCTGCTCTGGAGGATAACTTAAGTCTATGGGACTTTAAAAGAAAATGTGGATTTGGAGTCTGACCATGTAGGTTGATAGGTAGACAGACAGTCGTAGGTAGGTAGGTAGGTAGCTGATCTTTACTTCGAAGCATTCTATGGCCTCATGAAGGCTACTACCTCCTTCCTATAGTTGCTCTGAGAAATTGGTTAATGGAACATAGCATATTACCAGAGTAAATGCAGATTAAATCCATAAAAGTTGTTGTCACATATATGATGAATGGAGCTTAACCCACTGATGACGATTTGATTTTCAAATAATTCTGTGAAGATTGGTTATATAATGTGTATGGGAGCGCCTCAGTGTTTATCTGCCATCTTTAGACTTCTGTTTCCTTCTCAGGTTGAAGAAGCCCTTCAAAAATGGACCCACCTCTTAAAGAAAATAACGTGCTTCCAGGAAGCAAAATCCCCATTTTGAAGGAAGGCCAAATTGAAAGTGACAGAGATGCTTACCCTGGAAGTGTATATTTACTTTAAATGCTTAACTGTTCAGTGTTGTAAATAGAGGATCTTACATGAGTGCTCATGTATTATTGAATTTATGAAACGAGTTGGGGAAAAGATAAAATGCGAGGCTTTGCCGAGCATCTTATCGGTTTTTCCCAACGAGTTTGATAAATTCAATAATACAGGAGCACGAATGCAAGATTCTATTTATCATATGACACTAAAATCGCATTCTATTAGCAAAATTTGCACTAAAAGATCACGATTTCGCCATCAGAAAACGCGACGTTTTAATGGACGTCAACGTATAACGTTACGACGTAATTGCATATTTAATCCACTAGTGGATTATCGTTTTTAATGCATGGCTTTATTACACTCTCAGATGCGACGTCATGTGATAAACTTATATGTTAACCTTGTTCCCTTCTATTCATTTTTCTGAGCAATCAGTATGCCATGTCATGGATCCTGCAACAGAAGTCAATAAAAATTACTTTCTCATGCTTTAACATAATTGGCAGAACTGAAGACAAGTCTGCAAAGAAACTATGTGTGTGTGTGTGTGTGTGTGTGTGTGTGTGTGTGTGTGTGTGTGTGTGAAAATAATTGTAGGCATTTCGGAAACCTACATGTAACACAACGTTTTCTAAATTTGGAATAACTTTTAAGGATATGATGTGGGGGTTAGTAGGACAATGGTAAATTCCTGAAACCAAGTCTGAAAGCCAGCCCTTGGCTATAATATAGACTGGACTTGCCTGGATGTTTAATCGAAAAAAGAGATAATTTGCAGATAATTTGTATCAGTAAATTATTTTAAAACGTTAAGGTTTTTATGAGGTGTGCATCATAAAGACTCTAAATTGAAAGTGCATAAAACCTGCTTCATGCACATCTGGTCAAAAAATGAACAATACTGAAATAATTTCTTGATACTTGAAAAGCAAAGGACTTATTTTCCATTAAACATCTCGGGCATTTGTATTCCATATAGCAGCCAAAAGCTGGGTTTCAGGAATTTTCCAATGCCCTGTGATTTCCACCGTAAATTCCATATTTAGAAAATCTTGTGCCATTTGTTATTCACACTGGATGAGGACATGCCTAGCCTCAGATGCATTTACATACTGGAGACAAAGCATGCGAGCCGCGACATGACAAAATCAACAAAGTAGCATGTGCGCCACGCTGAGCCTCAGGTAAGCAGGTATCCTCTGGATATCTTTCTGTTGTTTCTATACAAATTTCAGATTTCTCACAAATTTTACAAGTATGTGAGTCGCGACATGACAAAGCCAACAAAGTGTTATCTGTGCCCAGCGACGACTTAGATCAGCCTGGGCATCTGCTCAGTCTGGCCAGAGTCTTTGCAGTGTGCTTTAAGAGTAGCTAATGGTCTAAGCTACCGCCGTGCCAACAGCAAAGACCATGATCAGACTGGGTGGATGCTTAGGCTGATTTGAGTCTTCTCTGGGCGCAGATGCCACTTTGTTGGTTTTCTCATGTCGCGGTTCATATGCTTGTAGAATTTGTGAAAAATCTCCTTTTTGTACAGAAACAACAGAAAGATACCTAGAAGATACCTGCATACCCATTCTAAATCACATGCTTAAAATCAGGGACTTCTCATACTGGAGCGAAACAAAAAAAAAATCAAAATCATCGTGTGACATTTTAATTACCAATACATCGTGGTAAAGCACTTTATTTTGCTATTCTTCCCTCATACCCTTGCAGTTGGCATAACATAAGAAAATGCGACTCGTCTTCTCTGCGTAAATGGCGTAAAGCTAAAGTAGGAGCCAAAGCAAAACAACAGCAACCACAAAAAAAGTTCGAAGATTGTATATATGCTACACCAGGATGAAACCGCAAAGATTCGATAAAATTGAAAATTGCATGCTAAGCAATCTCCATGTGGACAGTGAAGACTCTGATCATACTCGGCGGATGTACAGGCTGATCTGAGTCTTGGCTGGGCGCATATGCCACTTCGTTGCTTTTGTTGTATCGCGACTCATTTATGAACTGATTTCAATCTAACTACACACAAGTATTGTGTATAATGTTACCTAGAACAGCCTCTTGTTCTTTCAAAGCCATTTCTCATACCACTTTTGCATTCGGAACCCACGGCTTTGTTATTTTCGACAAATATCTTTTTTTTATAGAAATGTTCAATGTGTACACAATTCATAGAGACTAAAACACAGAAATGCATAGTGGAGAAAAACCACATTATTAAAACCCAAGTGAGAAAAAAATCCTGTTGTGTTCCCCTAATTCGCTAAAAACACAACTTTTTCTTCAAACTTTTTCTTAAAGGTAGGTTCCTGTACTTTGGACTGCATAACAATTTTGATGATCTTCCATCCAAGTTGTTGGAAAGCACTTATAAAAAGGGAATGAATAAGTTTCACTAAAAGGTGTAAATCAAAAAAATATTAGAAAAGTTGCAAGGGATTTCCTAACTCTGCTTCGCACACCAGTTAGCGCTATATTTAGTACGCGCCAAAAATAGATAACGCAGCTGACGTCATGCTGCATTGCATGTTGGGATAGATTTAACCCATCCGCCATGCCAGGACCTCTAGGAGAGCTCACGGCAAGGGAAAATTGACCTTTGGAGAATGGCATCAGAAATCGCGCACTTATAGACATGATAAGCATAGTAATTTTTAGAACTGGAATTCCAACGAAAGAAAATAAACCAAAAGGGAAAACGACTATTTTCTTCAATATCTGACGAGTTTCTCAGTGGCAACGAATTCAGAAAAATAAGAGAATTCAATACTGCTCAGAAAAAGACGAAATTATTTTGTGGACATAATTGATATCGCTAGTCCAGGAACCTACCTTTAAAACGATTGCATCTGCTCTACAACAAAAAATGTTTTTATTGTAAAAATAATCTTTTATACGATATTCAAGTGGCGGCAACCTTACTCAGCTATTTGACTACGGATATATGAACTCCGTAACTCTTACTTCCAACTGAATTTCGATATTGCATTAATGCTTTATTAGCAATGAACCTGCTTTTTATTGTGTTATTAATTATATATATTTATTTTCCTTTTAACAACGCAAAACGATATAAAAATGAACTTGTATACTTGCGTATCTGCATAGTGTACATAAACAACAGGTCTACGCAGCCACACTGGAAAAAAGCCACATGCTCAGCGTTACAGTGTAAACCTTAAGAAAAATGCATTGCAACTACCTTGCGGCAAAGCAGTAGGGTATAAATTTAAAATAAATGATTGCAAAGGAAGTCTATTAATTGGATGGGTACTCGGCGCCAGGTGTGCGCAAAAGGTTATGTACCGCCGAGCCACTCGGGGAACGTCGTCAGGAGAATTGAAACAGAACAGAACAGAACGGACGTCTATTAAGGTGAATAGTTTTGCCTTCGGGAAACAACTCTGTCGTTTTTTGCTTGCGCTTTCGAGCGCAAGCCAGTATTCAAGTGGTTTAGTGATACCGAGTTATTTTCGGAAGAAACGATACGTCACGCTTAGTCGGAAAATACCAATAGAGTTTGTACTGCAACGACTCCTTCTAAACCATTTTAGGGACGCAAACCATATAGATTGGAAAGCTCGTTCCGGTTTGAGACTGCCTTTCTTCATGATTTTCTCCACAAACACGAAAATTTCTTTTTAACAACAAACAAAGACACGTACGATATGTCTATTTTTATCCACTCCCGATTTACCTCATCTGCTAAAAATAACAGATGGAATACCTATTTTTGATAGTGCATGTACTTTGTTTTGATATTTCCGTTAAAAAGCACGTTTTTCTTTCACAAGTGCCTTGAACTTGGATACATATCTTTTGCTTTTTATAAACTGATTGCATAAATATAAAACTCTGAATTTAATGCAAACTATTTGGCTTTGCATCCTAAGAAATAAACCAAAACCTGTGTAAGACACAGTGTTTATATATAGCTTAGCTTACAAGCATTAGCTTTTCCAAGAATCATGCAGCGGCGTCGCGAAAAAATAGGCCTCAGGGCATCGCATAATTTGACTAGTCAGAGCAGCCTGCACACTGTCCAGAGCCGGTGCATTCTTGGGGTCTGATCAGTCTTTTTCGGCATATATATCCTTCATGATGCAGACATCTTTCTTGCTGAGGATAGACTGATCAGACTGCGCTTATGCCGGAATGGGCTGATCTGTGTTCAGTGTATCTATAAAACCTAAAAGAGCATCAAAAATAGCGAAGTTCAAATTCATTGTTTAAATTTAGAAGCAGGCGCTTTTGACGATTTTTCCCCTTATCACTCACCACATTTACTGAAAAAATATATCCCATCTATCCGTGTGTGTGGCTTATATGTCCAACTGACCGTGTTATGTATGTAAAAGCTGGTAATGCAGGTGCGTAATATCAACGCATACGCATTGCAACAGCCATTTCCATGACAGGAAGCGATATAATGTACACATTTTTAGCATCTGATAAATTTCCTATTGCCCATTAACATGTTCATGTATAGCTGAACTGGGACCTCTTGCAATGATACAAGTACAGAAAAAGGGGACAATTCAGAATCGTTAAAATTTGAATCTCGTTGATTTTTTGATTGAGTTATTGCTTAACGTCCACGGTAAACAACTATGGTCATGTCGGGACGGTCAGTTAACCTAACCACACTATTCCTGGGCAGGCTTAGACCTCCTAAGTGGTTAACCAGTACTAAGTGCACATACTTTCGCCAGTAACTGACAACTGCCCTTCTTGAATCAGCGGAAGGAGAAACGAAAGTATGTGGCCAGACCGGGTTTCGAACCCAGGACCTCTGACTTATGAGTCAGGTGCCCTACCGATTGCTCTACGCGGCCCGGCTAATCTCGTTGAGGATGACTGTTAGGAATTCATGTACAGCTTTATGACAATGGAGGGGCACAGGCAGTTAAACTCAGCATCATCGCACCATCCAACCAACCGGGGCGTCCTACTGATTTGGATTATAGTAGGGCAAGGGCCTACTGTGCTTGCAGTAGGTGCGGGTGGTGGTTGTGTGGACATTTTTTCTTGCTTTTATAACACTCTAATTTTGCCTTTTTACTTCACCTACAAATGTAAAGAGAAATATTTACACTCGTCGACGATTTCCTTGGATGAACCTATACTGAACTGACGATGTTCATATATCCAAAAACAACACTCATTCATGCGATGTTATGCGTAAGCGACGTTATGGATAATTCAAATAGATGATGAGCCGACGTAACATTTGATATAGATCTACGTCATGTCCTAGTGGCGGCTTTTGTACGTTTGAAACAGTCTTTTCTAAAATTTGATTCAATTGAATGCGACTAAGCAGCCGTAAAGAAAAGACTTGAAATATGTTCATATAGTAATTTTCCTTGAGACATGCCTAACGGCCAAAACGTTGGAAAACATTTTACTCTGTGTGTGTCTCTGTGTGTGTGTGTGTGTGTGTGTGTGTGTGAATATTTCCTCAATTTGTTTTTCAAATAAATTTTACACTTGTTTTAACCTCACACCTGTGGATAATGCCACCACTCAAGAAGATAAGAAATTAAATACATTGCTAAATAAAAGTTAGTAACAGAAAGTGCACTCTTCAATAACTCATGAAAATTTCACTGTCTTAGCTGGGCAAGCCTTCCTTTTAAAAGGAAATTTTATTTTGTTTTTTTTTTTTTTTGCTATCTTTACCCATGGGGATCGTCTTAAAGGAAAGAATTTGCTCCTGAATGAGCAATTGTATTTGCTTTAAGAGTAGACACCACTTTAGAAAGGCTTCATTGCTATGGTATCCGTCATGTTATATTGCGAAGATTTCCAACATGCACACAACGTTGAATCAATACTGAATCAACGTTGATTCAATGTCATTACGTTGGATCAACGTTGATTCCGTTACGTTGGATCAACGTTGATACGTTGATTCAACGTTGTGTGCCCAGTGTGTTGATTATTTAGCAATATTACATTTCTGTCTTTCAGCTCTGTGAAATTGACATGTCAGTGAATGGCAACCTAATATACTGCCAAGGAATCTATTAATGAAGCAATTTATTTTATAGCTCAAATAATAGAAATCAGGTCGGACTACACGTTCACACATTATCAGTTACAGCCCTCCCTACAATATTTAATACAACAACAACAAAAAATCAAAAACAGTACATGAGGGGTAAACTCAGGCTCAAGAAGCAAAAATAATGCTCTTTGGCTCAGCCACTTTAAAGCAATTTGGACAGGTGCGCGTTATCACGTGACTGTTGTTTCCTGAGTGACAGGCAATCAAAACGAGTTTCCAATATGGCGGAACCCAGTCGGCAAGCATCAACAAGTTTACATTTTCTGATAAGAAACCAACTTTAAAGTGAAAGTGTGCTTGGATCTGTTTACCTGTGATAAATTATATTGTGTATGACCTATTGGTAGGTATTTTTCAGGTGTTGTATTCAAAAGTTGCGATAAAAATTCTGGCTTCTGTGCAACGTTCTACTTTGACATTTTGTCGTTCATTCGGTAAGAAGGTAAACATTGGAATTTAGCCACGTGCACAAAATGAAAGTAGAAATGGAAACTGTAATATGTCATTGATAACGGGTCAGATGTCAGGTAATAATGTATTTTATTTTATTGAAAGTCGTTTAGCTTGAAATTTAACACCTGTCATGGCGATCACTAGTGCGTGTTGTTCATTAGGACCCACAAAGCTGCTAATTGGTCCCTTATTGGTAGTTTGACGAGCAGTGGGGCATTGGCAGGCAATATAATATGTAACAATCTTGTTTGTCAGCGCTTGTCCTTGTTTAGTCTGGTTTGATAAACTAAAATGAGCATATGTATAAAAACAGTTTCTTTTATTCTTTGTATATTTTATATGAAAAAAAAAAAAATAATAATAACTATTAGTAATCTATAAATGGGTTCTCTAACTCTATGGACTAGTTGGAAATGATATCTTTACCTAAGATGAAATTCAAGTGTCTAATTGAATAGTGCCGATTTTAGTTTTTGATTGGGATCCATTTCAAAGAAATGTTAAATGGCAAAAAAAAAAGAAGAAAGAATAGAGTATGTGCAGTTATTTTCTCAAGTATATAGGAGTCTATATAACCTACATATGTTTCCGGTACATAGAATAACCGAAAAGCACAGAAATACCGGAAAGTACTTGAATAACCGAAAAGCAATTTTAAAAAATCAGTTTTTATAGGAATTATCATTGTAATATTATTTTCATGGGTTAAAGATGCATTGAAAAGAGTTATTTTACAGACTACAGTTGCCTTGGTTTCACGATTGACAATGTGAATCCACAAAATAGTGCTCTGACAAATAATCGAAAAGCACTTGAAACTAGTCATGTTTACCATTGAAATTTGTGTCTAAGATTGATAGTGTGTTCAGTACATATATATGAAATAAACTATTTTTGACTATTCCCAATCATGAAATTTCATTTACTAATTTGGATTGTTTTGTTTGTACATAAAGCAGATGACAGTTCTCATGCCTTGTTATAACCGAAAAGCACTGGGAGAAATGCTGAACATCATTATCGCCCTTTTCTGTTACAATGCTATTATAGTACGACATCCGAAGTGTAAAATATCACAAATAGTACTAAAAAATAATTTCCAACCCTGAAAAGACTTACTTAGATAATTATTCTCATGTAAAACTAATTTTTGAAATTGCTTTTCGGTTATTCAGGTGCTTTTCGGTATTTCTGTGCTTTTCGGTTATTCTATGAACCCATATGTTTCTAGGCTAGTAAGAAAAAATTGACTGGCCCAACAAAAACTTATGACTTGTTCCAGGCAGCCACATAAGGGAATTTGTCAGGTCCTGGGTATACATATCATTATGGCTTGCTTAAGGGCATCTTTGCTAGCCAAGAGTACTAAGTCCACTTTGTTCCTTATGTACCCTTGGCCAATGGCTTGTTCTCAGATCAGATTTCCTGCAGCGATGCCTTTTGGCTGCAGTGAGTTGCTCCCCGTAGCATGTTATTATAAGACCAACCAGAAGATCCATTGCAAAAGACAGCTGTCTTGCAACTTCACATAATTGTGCAAAAACACTGATGAATTGGTTAAATTTTTACTGTCCACTATTTTGGCAATTGTTCATGGTAAGCACGATATATTTCAGTCCATAAGAGTGCCTGTTATATGTAAAATGTTTTGTTACAGATAATTTGATTGGATGCGATGGAAGTTACTCACATCCAATGGTATGGCACAGTGAGAAATTGGATTTAGGAATTGGCTGTTGACCAAGGGTACATAAGGAACAAAGGGGACTTAGTACCCTTGGCTAGCAAAGATGGCTAAAAGGCTGATTAGGTTTTGATGACCTTTACCCCATTTTCAAGGTCACAGGTGGACAGTTGCATGAATTTGTCAGCATGACAGCTCTTGATCCATTCGGCGGATTTTCACTCATTTTGCATGGATAGATTATTTGGATGGGACAAAGAGCTGATTAAGTTGTTTGACCATGACCTCATTTTCAAGTTCACAGGACTTAGAATAATAAATTTGCCATTATCCCTTGAACTGTTTTCACCCCAAAACAATGCAAAATTTCATACAGATTGCCACCCCCATACGATACAACTGCACACAGTTACTTAATTGTAATTAAGATATTGCTAGTTGTTTCTACTATGCTATTTAATCCAACATGTATATACCACCATGTCTTAGCAAACTACATTTGTTAATATCATCATATGTCTGTAAAGACCTGAGTGTTAATAAAGTTCTGTTCTGTTCTATTCTGTTCTGTACCAAACTTACATGAATGTACATGTAATTGGGACAAGCTATTAAAAAGACTGATGAATTTTTCTGACCTTGACTTCAATCGCAAGGTCACAGGATGACTTGGACTGTTAGATTTACCATAAAAATAATATGTGTACCATATCCATTGAACCAGTCAGTAGAGCATGGATATATTTTAATGGGACAATGTAGAAATGGGGTATTACCATAACGTCTAATTTCAAAACGTCTACTCCCAAAACGTCTACTCTCAAAACGTCTACTCCCATTTGGTCTACTGTGCCAAAACGTCTACTCCCATTTGGTCTACTCGGCCAAAACCTCTATTCTCTTTGGTCCTCACATAAAGTAACTATGCATTTTCATACCTGTATTTGGGATAATTGCCAGTGGAGTCAACATTTTATTAAGAAGTGGATAGGGTATGAGGGGTGGGGTTTTGGACTTAGAATATACATATGGATACATCCAGTAGGCAGTTTTTGTGAACCAACAAATGTGCATGTAACATCTTCTTCTAAAAGAAAATATATTGTAAATTATCATGATTGTTGAGAACATTAAAATATGAGGTCACCCAAATTTTGTTTCTAGTCTGAAGAAAATTTAACTTGCTGAAGTCCTTGTTGACTTGAGGTTCGCAATATAGCATTGAGTTAGCAATACACCAATTCATATTCCGTATTCGTCTCTTACTGGTTATACTTCAAATGCTCCATCTAGAGATATTGTCAATATGATATGTTTATGTACTGTAAATATAGCCTGGGTTAATCATTAGGTATACCTACAGGGTAGACCAAACCAAACAAGACATTTTATCCTTGTAGACCAAATGGGAGTAGACGTTTTGGCACAGTAGACCAAATGGGAGTAGACGTTTTGAGAGTAGACGTTATGGGAGTAGACGTTTTGGGAGTAGACCTTATGGCCCTAATTCGTAGAAATTTATTTGTTTTTATGACTGTGATCTGACTAGGATTTTCATTGTGTCACTTTCTTGTAGGCACACTGTTTTTATAACCAGTGTATGAATTTTCACCAAACTTGCATATAGGTACATCATTGGGATAAACCAAAAAGGTTTTGTGACCTTGACAGAGTACAATGGATTTTTAACATAAATTCTGGGATAATTTTACAAATGGAAAATAAATATTATACTGCTCTCTGTGAAACTAAGTTCTTCCTGATTTTGCTGCACCCAGATTTTAGGCTTGAAAAAGTAAATATGAAATAAACATACATGTAGCTTGAAGTTTATTGGAGTAAGATGTCTTATTTTCGGGTAATTTGGTCATAGTTCATCAGCTACTATTAAATCATGTTCAAGGCATTAAAAGGTTTGAATTCAACTGAAGAATTTATCATATTATGCAAATGGCAGAAACCATGTAGTTTTTAATTCAAATGTAAATAAACTGACTTATCACAAACAGCCTACGATAACTACTGCAAAGAAAAGATATGTTGGTGTTTCAACTTCATTCAGTTTTTGATAAAACTTCTTTCAAGTTTTTGATAGCTCTTTTACGGCCTACAAGTTTCAAGTCCTGCCTATGGTGACACCAGTTGGAAAAAATAACTGGCATAAAAATTCTAATTATTTGGACAAATAGGTCTGAGCAAAAAACTGCTTCAGTCTGATCAGGATCTACACTGTGTGCCAATCCATTTTCAATTTTTTGAGACATTTCTCAGAGCTCTAGATAAGAGGGAGTATTTGGTGATAATTAGGGACTATTTTTGTTAATTCTGCATAAAAACATATGATTGTTGTGACCCCTCATCTGAACCGTCTTGTCGAGACAGTTTAGATGAGGGGTCACAACATATGGTTTCAATGAGAAATAAGAAAAATAATCCTTCAATTATCATCAAATACCCCTCTTATCTAGAGCTCTGCATTTCTGCATTGTAAAAACAAAATGTTCCAATTTTAGGATAGTTGTGGCATTTTTTCAGGTGTCCCAGTTTTTAGAATGTTTACTGTACATTTACATGTACATGTATGCTGATACGTGTACATGTGTAGGTGCTTGGTATTGCTTATCAGAGACAGTCACGTTACATGTTCACCTTTGACTTGTATTTACAGCCAAAGATATAATTCTTGTTTTAAAAACAAATATGATACATTGTCTATAATAGAATTAAGCTAATAAATGTGAAAGATTCAGCTAATCAGACTTCAATTTTAAGACAGAAATATATTGTCATGTTTGGATTGATTGCTATCATTTTTGTTTTTTTTGTTGCTGTTTTTTTTGTTGGTTTCTTATTTTTGCAGAAACCTTTTTTTCAGTTGTTCAATGTACAAAGCTCATTTCATATAACATAGTTTCATTGTCAAATGAATTTTCAAATTGACTGTTTTGAATTTTGATCATATAATATGGTTTACTGACTAAATGAAGGTCTCTTCCCTTTCATCTTTTCACCTCAAACATACAGGACACATACATGTACCCAGAACTGGCAGTGGGCATACTAAACCAAACTCCAATCACACCAATTGTTGCTGCATGCAAGAGGAAATTTTGTTACAGTTGATCAGTTATAGTTCCTGTGTCCTACAGTGCTGGCCAGAGCTCCGGGATAAGAAGGGGTAATTGGGCTAATTCAAAGATAATTTTACTATATTCTCAGTGAAAACATGTTGTGACCCCTCATTAGAACCATCTGAGATGGTTCTAATGAGGGGTCCCAACATACTTTCACTGAGAAATGAGAAATTATCCATGTCGCAACTTCTTATATGGATCACTGGCAGGCTGAACCGGCTTATTGACTGTATTGTCAGAAAATGTTATGAATAATTAAACAATTCACCTTAATTAACAGTCAGAATACCCATTGATGCCGACTTAGGCAACATGAAATCTTTCCTGATATTTCAAATGTCATTACTTTCACAGACTTGTAACAGTATTAGATTCTTAAGGAGTGTGGCTATTTTTCTGTGTGTGTTTTTTTTTTTTGTGTTTTTTTTTCTCAATTTTGTCAAATATAAAAGTATCCATACCAAATTTAGTGTGACAGATGCGTGTTTCTATATTTAACTACTTCATTTTTGCTAAACCCCAATCATTTGAAAGAAAATAGATTATGGGTAGGTCTCGGCAAGCAAAGGGAGCCAACTTTTGTGATTTCCTGTTTGCCTCCCTGCTCCCTGGATTATGAAGCCCTTCCAAAAATTGTGTCCACTCTTAAAGGAAAGAATTTGCTCCTAGAGGAGCAAATTCTTTCCCTTAAGAGTTGACACCCATTTGAAAAGGGAGGCAAAACTAAAAATGGTTGAGTTGCTTCCCCTGAAAGTGTACCCATTTGCCTTAAAGGAGTGACCCTGGGGAGTAATGAACACACCGAAAAGAACAAAAACAGCAGATTGGTTCAAGTTCTGTAAGCTGTGATCCAGATGTTATGTTTGAGGTTCCTGATTATCCCTTAAAGTTCTAAAAGAGTATACAACAAACTTTGTGTATGCAAAGTTTCAGACAATATCATGTTGAAAATTCAAAGACTAGTGAGCAAACAGTGTAGATCTATATGAGATAGCTCATTATAAGCTGCCTCATCTAGATCTATATTGTTTGTAAATTCAACTAATTTTGTTTTTATAATGCTTTAAGTGTTAAACATAGTGGTTGTTCTGCAGACTCTTGATTTTAAATCTGGGATAATTTTTCTATTGGTTTTGCCATTAACAGCATATGTCGACTGACCCCTCATTAGATGGATGGATGACTTGCAGTTTTATGGCCATTTCATCAGTATTTTAGTCATATAAGTCTGATTGGAGGGTGGTAACGAAAAGCTTTGTGCAATGGAACTTTGTTTGTGGTCAAAAAGATTTCAACTTCCAGCAGGAATCAAGCCCCAATGATCCACTAGCTTAGCAGGCCAGTGCTTAACTCTTTAAGCACCAAAAAGCAGACGACAAAATTTACGTCTGCAAAAATTAAGAAAATGCCTTGTCCAAGAAATTTCAAATTGAGAATTCAAAGACTAGAGGGCAAACAGTGTAGATCTAGACGAGGCGGCTCATAATGAGCAGCCTCATTAGGATCTATGCTGTTTGCAAATTTCGTCACTGGGGCTTAAAGAGTTAACCCACTTATCTACTAGGTCTTCCCACTTATTAGAACTCTCTGCTGGAGTCAGAATTTGAAACTTTATTTATAGATTCACCCAAGCATTTTATTGTTTATTGATTGTTCGTGAATATTCAAGCTTTGTTGGATATGTATCATTTCTGTATGTTTTGTCTCAGATTGCAATGTTGGTGGCATATTTCAAGCTGAAACTTACTACGCATCTACTGTCTAATGCAACCAAAATTCTTCTTAAGATGATGGAAATTTGTTATGGGGTGAATTGTCAGCTCAAATGTGCCGCCGAAAAACTGATTTCTTTTGATTCAATTATAACTGTATTAAAACGGCTAGATTTGGACGTCAGAGCCTTGCTATGCTCTGTAAACCTCGCACTAACAAAGTGATTGCCGCGGAAGTCATTAATAATGTAGCTCACAGGTAACATTAAAGATAAATTTTGTGAAAAGCATCAGTTGAGCCGACGTCTGTGAAGAAATGACTTTGATGGTTTGTCTTTTTATTTTTTTTATTTTTGAGATAACGGAACGTTTCTGACCCTGCCCCAACTACGACATGTTGCAAAGTGGATTGACGCGTAGTACAAGTAATACTATATAATTAAGCTGTATGGGCATACTGCCAATTTTCTCTTTTTTTTTTCTTTTTTTTTGCGAAGGCCAATATCTTTTGTGATTTCCTTACGTGTTTGCTTCCATATATGACTCAACCCAGAGCACTAGATAAGAGCGAGTATTTAGTGATAATTAAGGATAATTTTTGTTAATTCTGAATAAAAACATAGGTTGTGACCCCTCATCTGAACCGTCTCAACGAGACGGTTCAGATGAGGGGTCACAACATATGGTTTCTATGAGAAATAAAAAAAATTATCCCTCAATTATCATCATATACCCCTCTTATCTAGAGCTCTGTCAACCTTTTCAAAAATGCCAGTTTCAAGGGAACCACACCTACTTTAAACAGGTATACATCTCACCATTACCTGTAAAGCAAGTCACAGACTTATATGGAACATTTGGCGCATACGGTTTTGTTTGTGGTACTATGCCAAGTGCTAAGTTGTTGTTGCATTGGTCAGTCATACACTGTCAGGTAACTTATGGGAGACACTCTAGCTGTAGCTTGGAACTGTCAATTACTGCTTCTTTTGGTCTGCTATTCAATGAAGAAATTAATGTGTTCTTGACCAGACTTCAGAAATGTACTATTGGTCACCTATATTTCACTGTCGGGATAAGTCTCAGCCTTCAAGAAAATTTCATTAGGTTCAATAATCGATAGCCAATACTGCAATATAAGTTCCATTTGTCTAGATTTACATTGTGAACTTCGTATAATGGGTTACAATGGGGTGATAAGTAAAGTTTTGTTGGGCGGTTAAACTATTCTGTATATAAATTACTTGTCTATTGGATTTTGTTTGTATTAAAATTAAGACACTGAAAGATGGCATTTGATGTTTAAGCTGTATATAAATATTTGATTTGAAATATGTAATATATGTAGTTTTATATGTATATGTACATGGTGGTGGATAGATTGGTAGTGACTAAGAAGTAGCACAACGATACAGTCTTCATTCTGCTCATTAGCCATTTATCCCGTAATGTGCAAGAAAAAATAGAAAAACAAAATTTACATCAGCAATTAAAATTGAAAAATAAAAAGTTTAGTCCAAGCTAAATCATATTGATAATTCAAAAATTAGAGTGCAAACAGTGTAGATCAAGATGGGGCAGCTTATTATGAGCTTTTCATTTTTGACTCTTTAAGTGTTAAAATGGTTACTGCCTTAATCCTATTAAACACCCAGGGGGGCATTGCATTTCGCAAAAGGGGGCATTGTTTAGAGCTTAAAGTGTAGTAAATCAGCAACTGCCAAAATATGATAAGCAGGGGTGAAGGAGTGAAATGAATGACATGAATTCCTGTCAGCAGAAAAATTCAGATCAGCTTACAATTCCATGCAGTCTTGATAGTGTCCTGTGTTTGTAACATTACCAGCTCATTAGGAATCCTTACCTCATAAATGTACGTGTAACTCTATTCCCACCTGGCAATTAAAAATGCATGCTTCCCCAAACAGATAGCCAAAATACATAAACGAAAATTTATTTTGACTCTAACATATGCTCATACCATATTAGCACAAATTTCAGCTAACAAGTGCTTGGTGCAAAATTTGGTTTTATACATAATGTATGTGCATGTCTACAATCTGCTTGTGTGTTTTAGATGTATGACTTGTTTTATACATTATGTATGTGCATGTCTCCAATCTGCTTGTGTGTTTTAGATATACAACCACATGTGCTTTAAGAATGATTTGCTTGAATCTTATCAAAATGTACATAGAAGAATTTAAACAAATTATTTTACTGCTGAAGTAATGTGTGATTTGTACTGTAGTGATCTTAGTTATTGGGACAGAACATGGTAGACTCTCAGTCTAAACTCTTTCTACAGACAAAAGAATCAGGCTCATTGTCCGCTGTTTAACTACCCAGCAATATCTTGGCACATATTTTGTTATTAAAATCAGCATGTTCAAATTTTTGCATAATTACAGCAAATGGGTATATGCAAATGATTACTGCATTACAGTTCTGTTTGTATAGTACAGTCTCTCTAGATTAAGCCTTAAACTGGCATGAGTTTGGTTGTTAACTACAGTGCCAATTGAACTACATGTAACTTTTATTAGCTCACCTGAGCCAGAGGCTCCGGGGGAGCTTATAGTATGGTTAGGCTCCGTCGTCCGTCGTCGTCCGTCGTCCGTCCGTCAACAATTTCAAACAACTTCTCCTCTGAAACCGCTGGGCCAATTGTAACCAAATTTCATATGTAGCCTCCTGGGACCTTAGGAACGAAAAGTTGTTCAAACGGTCCTGGTCACATGACCAACATGGCCGCCATGCCCATATATGGTAAAAACCTAAAAAAATCTTCTTCTCCAGAACCAGTAGGCCGATGGCCTTGAAACTTGGTATGTAGCATTGGGTACGCGAGTACTACCAAGATTGTTCAAATTATGACCTTAGGTTGACCTTGACCTTTTTTACGGTAAGGTCAAATTTTCTTCCTTGTGCTTTTCTATGGCAAAATGCTAGAACATAAGATATCTTGGAAACTGTTGAAAATTTTGGGCTAAAAATTGGTATCTACAGTCATCTTAATTAGTACATGAAGATTTATGAGTACAAGAGGTCAAGGTCATTCTTTGACCTTTGACCCAGAACTCTCATATTTTGACAATTCCAAACAATCTCCTCAAAAGCCCTTGGCCAATTGAAACCAAATTTCATAAAGAGCCTCCAGGAGTTGAGGGAACAAAAAAATATTCATACGGTCCAGGTCACATGACCAATATGGCTGCCACGCCCATATATGGTAAAAACCTTTGAAAATCTTCTCCTCCAGAACCAATTGACCGATGGCCTTGAAACTTGGTATGTAGCTTTGGGTACTCGAGTACTATCAAGATTGTTCAAATTATGACCTTTGGTTGACCTTGATCTTTTTTACGGCAAGGTCAAATATGGGAAAATGCTAGAACATAAGCTTTCATGGAAAGTTTTGAAGATTTATGCCTAAAAATTGGTATATACACTTATCTTAATGAGTACATGAAGATTTTTGAGTACAAGAGGTCAAGGTCATTCTTTGACCTTTGACCCAGAACTCTCATATTTGGACAATATCAAACAATCTCCTCAAAAGCAACTGAGCCAATTGTAACCAAATTTCATATAGAGCCTCCAGGGGTTTGAGGGAATGAAAATTAGTTCAAACGGTCCAGGTCACATGACCAACATGGCTGCCAGGCTCCATATATGGTAAAAACCTTTAAAAATCTTCTTCTCCAGAACCAATTGACCGATGGCCTTGAAGCTTGGTATGTAGGATTGGGATCTCCAGTACTATCTAGATTGTTCAAAATGATGACCTTGGGTTGACCTTGACTATTTTACGGCAAGGTCAAATGTGGGAAAATGCTAGAACATAAGATTTCATGGAAAGTTTTGAAGATTTATGCCTAAAAATTGATATCTACTGTCATCTTAATGAGTACATGAAGATTTTTGAGTACAAGAGATCAAGGTCATTCTTTGACTTTTGACCCAGAACTCTGTCATTTTGACAATATCAAACCATCTCCTCAAAAGCCCCTGGGCCAGTTTTGAAACCAAACTTCATATAGAGCCTCCAGGGGGTTGAGGGAAAGAAAAAAATTTCAAATGTCCAGGTCACATGACCAACATGTCCTCCATGCCCATATATGGTTAAAACCTTTAAAAATCTTTTTCACCCGAACCAGTTGACCGATGGCCTTAGAGTAACTAGCCCTAGAGTACTGAGGCTGAATGGACTCGGGTGAGCTACAGGACCAATGGTCCTCTTGTTTTAAATGAGCTTCATCTGGATATGAATTCTCAATACGATATAGCTTGGACGAAACAGTTCTTAAAGATTTGCAAATAAAAATATTGCTGTCTGCTTTTTTGGGTGTATAAGGATTGACTTATGTTCTAAAACAACAATGGAACATGATGCCATGGAAATTGTGAACCTGGATTACTCTAAATATCTTGAAAATGCCTCTTCTGCCTCAGGTAGTAACACATTTTTAATGTCAGCTAGCTAGGCTTGCCACAGTATGAAAACATCTGGAAAATTATATTTTTTTCTCCAAGACAAGAAAAAGTCAGGGAATTTTGAGGCTAGTCAGGGAATTGAAAAGTCAGGAAATTTGAAAACTTAAAGCTGTGTCAGTATTAAAAATCAGAAAATATACATATTCTGTTCAAGGAGAAAGGATGATTGAACTTTCTAGACTGAAAGTGCAAGCGCATCTCCCTGCATATTGGGGGCTAACTCTTAAAAGAAAAAATTGCTGTCTGGGAGAGCAGATTCTTTAACAGTGACCTGCTCCATGCAAGTCATACAGTTAGCACTGTTGAAGTTAAGAGTTAAATAACTTTCGAAACCTTGAAAATTGCATGGAAAACTGAAATATCAGGGGACAATCAGGGAAAAGTCAGGAAATTTTGAGGTGAAGGATAAAGTTCCAGATACTAAAAGTTATGCTGTTAATGCAAAGTCAGCTGTTTTCTGTTTTGTAGATTTAAGTGTTTTCTGTTTGGCTGTTTTGCTTTTATGCTGTCTTTCTCTTGCCTTTGCGTGTAAATAAAGTCAACTTAACCCTTAATGCGCCAAAAAGAAGCTGACAAAATTTACGTCTGCAGAATTTCAAAAAAATGTTTCGTCCAAGCGATGTCATACTGAGAATTTGAACACTAGAGGGCAAACAGTGTAGATTCAGATGAAGTGTAGATTCAGATGAGGTGACCTCATCTGGATTTACACTGTTTGCAAATTTAACTATTTTAATTTCTGGGGCTTTGCATGCTTTAAGCTTAATGTACCATAGTTTATTCAGTTGGACTATTGGTTTCATTTGCATGTAGGCTTAATTATCAGATGTCAGATTACCTGAAAAAAAGTATGAAAATGGTAATACTGTTTAGATTCTGTAATTACAGAGTTACAAATTCAGTCATTTATCACTGTGGGATTGATTTCCTGTTAGATTTGCCTGGAACATGTTACACCATATGATACTGTATTTAAAAATTCTAAATATTGGGACAAATAGGTCTAAGCAAACACTACAGACCCAGATCAGACTGCTCCTTATGGAGCAGTGTGAGCAGGGTCTATACTGTTTGTCATTCCATCTGCTCTGCATCCTGCATTTCATTGCAAAAATAAACTGTTCCATTTTTAGGGCAATTATGTTAATTTGTTAGGCGTCCCAGTATTTTATAATTTTTCGGTGGTTTGGCCTGGAACGTGTTTGACCGTTTAATATTTACATTTAGAGTTATCATAGTTGCTATGTATAAATGGTCAGAGACATGACATTCTTGAAGGGTTCTTGAGCACAAACTCAAACAGCAAAGTCTTTGATAAGCCTGTGCATGTTCAGTGTACAAATGTGACATAGTGTACTACTGGCTCTGAGAGATCTTTAGTGTCATCACTAAAATACTGACCTGGGACCTAGGTCGGTAGGTGATGAGACATAGCAGTATATGCAAAACCACTAACGTTTTTTTGCTGGATTCAAGCATTCAGAATAACAATCTTTCAGCAAAAACTATTACCGCAATTGATTTTGTGAGTACTGTTAGCCTTAACAAATGCTTTGCTAACAACTTTGTTAAGCTAAGGACGCTTTGAACAACCAGGCCCTGAAGTTTTTTTTTTCTCTGAGAATCATTGCAATAATATGGTGTCGGTTAGGAAAGTCTAATTAGGTCATACCACACATCTTTTATAATATTATTTTGCTCCCATTATTGAGTTTCAGAGAGCATTAAGATTTGCTCCTATCTGTCTGTCCATCTGTCAGTCAGTTTGTCACACTTTTAGGTATGGAGTTTGTTTAATTATCTTCTGCCACAGGTTTCAGTGGATCATAATTTCTGGAATATAATGCCTCAGTGAGGTAGCTCTAATGAGCGGTCACAAAATGTTTTTCATAACCCATTCCAAGAACTATAGTATTATGTGTTAATGACACTTTGCCTTAATTTGTTTTCAAAGAAAGTAGTCAGTGTTCTGTTTCTGGAAAAAAATCAGTGCAAAGTGTTGTTGAGGTATGAGACATGTAAGGTGTCTCATCTATTCAATAGATCCAACTGATTAGGCACTTTCTGCATCAAGCATTTGGGAAATTTTCATTTCGACCACTTGACCGCTAACCTGAGCGATCTTTATCCAAAACTGGATAATTAGTCTTATTCCATGTACCGAATATGAGAGGTCAAAACAAGCTATCATTTGCCCTTGGCAAGAACAGAGGAGATCAGAGGGTTAAAGGCTGGCCTGCTTAGCTAGCAGTGCCAGGTTTGAATCCTGCTGAAGGCAGAATTCTTTCCAAATCTAAATGAAATCATTACACAAAGCCTTTCATTATCACCAACCCATCATATCCTGATGTACTGAAATACTGTTAAAAGGGTGTAAAATCACAAGTCATCCATCCATCCATCCTTGCAAGAATATATTAAGGGGGTAATAGAACTGGAGAAACAAACTCATTGGTATTTGAAACAGGTATTTAATTTGAATATGGTAAATAATAACTCTAAATAAATATGTACATGTATAATCAATAAATATATAATGGCACTACCTGACATCGTATGATGCAGCTTTTAACCAAGTTTATCTTTTATGCACCACTTTTACTGAAAGCTTCACATTCTGAGTACAGAAAAGTCACTGTTTTATATTAGACTGCACAAATTTTAAACAAAATACAACTTTTTGTTATTCAAGCATTCAGAATAGCACAGGCAAACCCTTATAACAGAGCCCTCTTTTATTTTCAGAATACAGTGAGAGATCAGAGAGCATGGGTGCGGGGGCATCCAAGGATGGGGAGGAGGTGGAAGTAGATGATCGCTATGTTACCCAATCACAGTCCGGCTCAGCCTCTGGTCCCACCTCCCCACGACGGAGATCAGTAGGTCAAGTACGACAGTTGTCACGAATGAGCATGTCAAAAAATGTTGGTAAGTAGCTGACTTTGATTTAATCAAAACATAATTCCTCCCCTCACCCAAGCCCACTACACCACCATCCCCCCACCCCCTCCCCAGAAAACACCTCTGAAAATCTAGATAATTTTCTAATGAGGTTGATCTAGATTTTGGGATTGTTTTTTGTCTTGCCTGCCACTAGCAGAAGTGAGACATAATTATGCATTACTTTTTTGTGTCATCGTTGTCATGGAGGGAGTGTCAGTAACATAAATTTTTATCAAGTTTCTTCGTTTAGCTCTTATTTGTGACAAAGAGCTGACAGGTGAGTTACAGCATTCCATGGAATTCTTGTGAATGCAAAAATCTGACTTCGAGTAAATTACACAAGACTGATTCAGTCTAGAGGGTGGGTGTTGGAGAGACCTGTCATATAGCCAGTTTATCAGGCATTATCTCAAATCTTCCTCCATGTCCTTGCAGTCTGATCAGAGTCCTGTGTTGCATCTTTTGCTGGATAGATTATTGATGTTTGCATGATAGATTTTTTGTTTGTTACCAATTTGTTGTCATGATTGACGTTGATCTAATTAATTGCCAATGACAACTTTGACCATACACCTTTATAATGGGAATTATTAGTATCCAAACTCACATGAACACAAACCAGAGGCATCATATATAATGATGAAATATCAGACTAATATCAGTGATAGAAAATGGTGAATATCTGTGTTCATGATGGAAACTAAAGTATTATCTCGGAGGCGGTCAAGCTTCTGCAATAGTGTTCAAAGACACAGTGCTGATAGCTCACTGTCTAGGCGCATTAGTACATTTAGTGTATACAGACAAAGCTCAGATTATGGTGTGAAGATAGGAAACTTTCCAAGAAAAGCATTAATAATTCTATGATGGAAAGTAAAGGTGAGATGAGTTAGCCTTGTAATATTCAAACAATAATGTATGTATTTTTTGTATGCAAGGGAAATAATCTCCTTTGTTTTCATACTTGCCAAAATAAAAAAAATAATAATTGTGGAATGCTAAAAGAGCTACTGATTTTCCTCAGTCTGACCTTTCACTCCAGTCTCAGCCTTAACATTCACATCAGCCTCAACCCAAGCACTCACTTCAAACACATTATGAGCATTTATTTCAGCCTCAGCATGAGCATTTGCTTCAGCCTCATCCAGAGCTTTCACTTTAGTCACAACCTGAGTATTCACTTCAGCCTCAACCTGAGAATTCATTTCAACCTCAGCCTGAGCATTTACTTCAGCCTCAACCTTAGGATTCATACCAGCCTCAACCAAAGCCCAAGCATGTGCTTCACTCTAAATCTGAGCATTCACTTCAGCCTGAACCTGAAAATCCCACTCAGCCTCTTTCAGAGCATTCACTTCTGTTTCATTCTGAGCATTAACTTTAACCTGTACTGAATACTCAGTCTAAACCTAGCATTCAATTCAGCCTCAACTTGAGCATTCACTTCAGTCTCATTCTGTGCACTCACTTCCATCTCATTCTGAGCATTCAATTCAGTCTTATTCTGAGCATTCACTTCATTCTCATTCTAAGCACTCCCTTTCATCTCATTCTGAGCATTCACTTCAGTCTCATTGTGAGCATTCACTTTAGTCTCATTGTGAGCATTCACTTCAGTCTCATTCTGAGCATTCACTTCCATCTCATTCTGAGCATTCACTTCAGTCTCATTCTGAGCATTCACTTCCATCTCATTCTGAGCATTCACTTCCATCTCATTCTGAGCATTCACTTCAGTCTCATTCTGAATATTTACTTCATTCTCATTCTTAGCACTCACTTCCATCTCATTCTGAGCATTCACTTCAGTCTCATTCTGAGTATTTACTTCCATCTGATTCTGAGCATTCACTTCAGTCTCATTCTGAGCATTCTCTTAGCATTCACTTCTGTCTCATTCTAAACATTCACTTCAGTCTCATTGTGAGCATTCACTTCTGTCTCATTCTGAGCATTCACTTCAGTCTCATTCTGAGCAACCAGTTCAGCCTCTGCCTGAGTTCTAGTGTGAGCATTTACTGCAACCTCAACCAGCGCATGCACTTCAGTTTCATTCTGACCATCACTTTAAGCTCAACCTGTACATTTGCTTTGGCCTCAACCTGAATATTCACTTCAATTTCGTTCTGAGCATTCACTTCAGCTCTCACCTGAACAGTCAGTCCAACCTCCATATGAACATTCACTTCAACCTATTTCAGCCTCAGCATGAGCAAACACAACAACCTCAGCCTCAACACTCACTTCAGTATCAACTTGAGCATTCACTTCAACCTCGGCCTTAACATTCACTTCAGCCTCAACATTCACTTCAGCCTCAAACTGAGCCTGAACTATGTTTCACATGTACTTGTCTAAGGTTATGCTACTTATCTACAATTTACTGACATGTACCTTTGTGTGTTTCAGAAGGGCAAGAAGAAGCCATTATTGCAGTAACAAGAAATGGGTTTTCCGTCCCAGAGATCACTGTCATGGAAGGACAATCCATCATTTTTGTCTGGCAGGAAGAACGTATGGATATTGTACAGGTATTATCCTAGTATACTGATATTTGTAGAAAGTAGTCATAACAGCAAGACTTTTGGAATTAAAACTTCCAAAATAATCATAAACTTCAACTGTGGAATAACTGAACTTTAACTCTTTAAGCCCCAGTGACGCAATTAGCAAAATTTGCAAACAGCGTAGATCCTGATGAGGCGGCTCATAATGAGCCGCCTCATCTAGATCTACACTGTTTGCCCTCTAGTCTTTGAATTCTCAAAATGAAATATTTTGGACAAGGCAGTATTTTAATTTTTGCAGACGTAAATTTTGTCGTCTGCTTTTTGGTACTGAAAGAGTTAAGACAGGGTTTTACTTCCTCCAGAATGACCACAAATATCTATAGCAGTCTTTTGAAATTGTTGTGTAAGATGTGTTTTTCTTTACCAAATTAATCCCAAAAATCTAGATCTGCCCAATGGATCTAGAATTTTGGGGTTGTTTTATGGGGAAAACCCTTGAATTAAAACTGAATAAATACAGTACTGTATTTCCATAATGAACCCTTTCATCTTTTCCTGAAGGGAGCCAATTCTTTCCTTGGAGAGCAATCCCCAATTTAAAAGTGATACTGTTAACACTGTCAAAGAAAAGAGTATAATCAATTTCTGGGTCCATAAATGGTTTTGAAATTTGGAAAATGTCTGGGAAATTTGAAACAGAGGATGACTGGCAACCCTGAAAAGTTTACAAGTTGGGTTGTCTTATTAAGAAATGCGTTATAGCACCATTGACAAACAGCACAAACCCTGATCAGGCAGCTGTATAGAAATAGCCTTGTTTGAGTCTACACCCATCACAGTTTACATGATTCTTGAAGGGTAATTTTAGTTTAAACATTGACAAACAAAACTGAAAGAACATATTTTAATATAGAATAATTTAAGTCTTTTAGCTATCTGCCTATACATGAAATTTGATTTGGTTCGAAAGGTTTTAAGTTCATACAATATTATCGGAAAAACCAGATTACATACCTACCTGTACACCCAGTATTTGCATAAGCTTCTATTTACTGTTGTGTATCGCTATGGTATGTCTAAACAACCACGTTAGTCAATACCATTAAATATTTAAAATAGTAATCTTTAGGTTGAGAAAACATTGACAACTCTGACTGTATCGACTAAAGTAATTATTATACAGTGGTGGGAATACAGTCATAATTTTGCATGTCTGATTATATTTGCCAATAAATATAGTCCATATTAACTGTCAGCAATGGAAATATGAAGTAGGAATCAGCGAGTCAGAAAAATCATCATACTGCAAGCATGGCACTTATTTGTAATTATGTAACCAGGGCCCAGTTTTAAACTAACAGCCTGGTTTATTAATAGTGAACTAAATGTACCACTTTTAGATGTATCATACACAAAAAACACTGCCAGTTTTGCAGAAAAAATGTTTAGAGCTATTGCAATGCAAATGAAATGGGAAACTGTTGCTTATTGCAAACATTGAACAACATGCATTTTCGATCATTGTAAGCAGTGATGTCTATTTAGCATTTATATCAGAGCTTTGGACAATAATGCCTCAAATTACAACATATTTAAGTTGTCTAAGGATACACCCCCATGTTTATCCTGCCATGTTTACAAAGGGAAACAGTTTTTTTAGCTCACTTGAGCCAGCGGCTCCGGGGGAGCTTATAGGATGGTAAGGCTCCGGTGTCCGTCGTCCGTCCGTCGTCCGTCCGTCGTCCGTCCGTCCGTCCACAATTTCAAATGACTTCTCCTCTGAAACCGCTGGGCCAATTGTAACCAAATTTCATATATAGCCTCTAGGGGACTTAGGAACGAAAAGTTGTTCAAACGGTTTTGGTCACATGACCAACATGGCCGCCACGCCCATATATGGTAAAAACCTAGAAAAATCTTCTTCTCCAGAACCAATTGGCCGATGGCCTTGAAACTTGGTATGTAGCATCGGGTACGCGAGTACTACCAAGATTGTTCAAATTATGACCTTGGGTTGACCTTGACCTTTTTTACGGTAAGGTCAAATTTGCATTCTGTAGCTTTTATATGGGAAAATGCTAGAACATAAGATTTCTTGAAAACTGTTGAAGATTTTTACCTGAAAATTGGTATATTCAGTCATCTGAATGAGTACATGAAAATTTATGCGTACAAGAGGTCAAGGTCATCGTTTGACCTTTGACCCTGGTCTCTCATATTTTGACAATTTCACACATCTCCTCAAAAGCCACTGGGCCAATTGTAACCAAATTTCATACAGAGCCTCTAGGGGGCAAGGGAACGAAAATTTTTTCAAATGGACTGGGTCACATGACCAACATGGCCGCCACACCCATATATGGTAAAAACCAAGAAAAATCTTCTTCTCCAGAACCAATAGGCCAATGGCCTTGAAACTTGGTATGTAGCATCAGGTACGCGAGTACTACCAAGATTATTCAAATTATGACCTTGGGTTGACCTTGACCTTTTTTACGGTAAGGTCAAATTTGCATTCTGTAGCTTTTATATGGGAAAATGCTAGAACATAAGATTTCTTGAAAACTGTTGAAGATTTAGACCTGAAAATTGGTAAATTCAGTCATCTGAATGAGTACATGAAAATTTATGCGTACAAGAGGTCAAGGTCATCGTTTGACCTTTGACCCTGGTCTCTCATATTTTGACAATTTCACACATCTCCTCAAAAGCCACTGGGCCAATTGTAACCAAATTTCATACAGAGCCTCTAGGGGGCAGGGGAACGAAAATTTTCTCAAATGGACTGGGTCACATGACCAACATGGCCGCCACGCCCATATATGGTAAAAACCAAGAAAAATTTTCTTCTCCAGAACCAATAGGCCACTGGCCTTGAAACTTGGTATGTAGCATCAAGTACACGAGTACTACCAAGATTGTTGAAATTATGACATTGGGTTGACCTTGACCTTTTTTACGGTAAGGTCAAATTTGCTTTCTCTAGCCTTTATATGGGAAAATGCCAGAACATAAGATTTCTTGGAAACTGTTGAAGATTTTTACCTGAAAATTGGTATATACTGTCACCTTAATAAATACATGAAAATTAATGCATACAAGAGGCCAAGGTCATTGTTTAACCTTTGACCCTGGTCTCTCATATTTTAACAATTTCACTTATCTCCTCAAAAGCCACTGGGCCAATTGTAACCAAATTTCATATGGAGCCTCAAGGGGCTGAGGGAATGAAAATTTGTTCAAAGGTCCTAGTCACATGATCAACATGGCCGCCATGCCCATATAGGGTAAAAACCTAGAAAAATCTTCTTCTCCAGAACCAATAGGCCAATGGCCTTGAAACTTGGCATGTAGCATCAGGTACTTGAGTACTATCAAGATTGTTCAAACGATGACCTTGGGTTGACCTTGACCTTTTTTACGGTAATTTCAAATTTGCTTTTTGTAGCTTGTATATGGGAAAATGCTAGAATATAAGATTTCTTGGAAACTGTTGAAGATTTAGACCTGAAAATTGATATATACAGTTATCTTAATGAGTACATGAAAATTTGTATGTACAAGAGGTCAAGGTCATTCTTTGACCTTAGAGCCTGGTCTTTCATATTGTGACAGTTTCACACATCTCCTCAAAAGCCACTGGGCCAATTGTAACCAAATTTCATACAGAGCCTCTAGGGGCCGAGGGAACAAAAATTTGTTCAAACAGTCTTGGTCACATGACCAACATGGCCGCCATGCCCATATGTGGCAAAAACCTTTACAAATCTCCTTCTTAAGAACCAAGTGATCGATGGCCTTGAAACTTGGTATATAGCATCAGGTACTTGAGTACTATCAAGATTGTTCAAACGATGACCTTGGGCTGACCTTGATTTTTTTTAAGGCAAGGTCAAGTATGGGAAAATGGTAGAACATAAGAGTTCATGGCAAGTTTTGAAGATTTTGGCCTCAAAATTGGTATATACAGTCGTCTAAGTACATTAAAGATTTGCAGGTACAAGAGGTCAAGGTCATCTTTGGACCTCTGACCCATGTCTCTCATATTTTGACAATTTAAGACGTCTCCTCAAAAGCCACAGTGCTAATTGTAACCAAATATCATACACAGCCTCCAGCGGCTGATGGAGCAAAAATTTATCAAGCGGTCTAGGTCACATGACCAACATGGCCACCATACTCAGGTGAGCGGTTCAGGGCCTCATGGCCCTCTTGTTTGCTTCTTGTTTGTTTCCCTGTATAAATAGCTCATAAAAAATGGGTTCCACTCTTGAAGGAAAAAAATCTTTCGTTTAAGAGCGGACCTGAGGGAGAAAATTCTTTCATTTAAGAATAGCCCCCCGTTAAGAAGGGAGGCAAAAGTGAAAGCTGCAGAGTTGCTTTCCCTGAAAGTGTACCCATGCACCTTAATTGTAAAGTCCACAGATATAGCTCAGTGTGTTGAATGTCTGCTTGGCATTCTGAAGGTTGTGTTTGTGCCTCCGACGGTCATATCAAATACTTTTCCCATTAAAGTCCAGTGAACTCTCTACCTCACTATTTGAACAGGCTTATTTCCAGTATAAGGGATCGATGTCTGATTTGATATTGATCAGGGCTCAGTCTAGAGGGCAATTTGGGAGAAATAGTCTCCCTAAGCTGGCTGACTTCTCTCTGTTTTGAGCTGAGGGAGAAGTGAAATGTATAGAACATATAGGGAAAGCCAAAATTTGGACCAAAACTTCTCCCTAAAGTTCAGAAAATGTCGCAAAACTTCTCGCTGTCTGAAGGCTCTAGGCTGAACCCTGATTGTTTATATTTTTGTTTTCTGATATTTCTGTATTTAATGCAAACAGTGCAGGCCCTGATCAGATGCTGAGTCCTGTGGCTTACGGTCCAGGTCTGCACTGTTTGCCAAGATCCCTTTCTGAAACACTTGGATCAGTGGGATAAAATGGCATACGATAGAATGGGCTTTGTAAGAAATATTTTGCAAAAGGCAGCATGCCCTGGACATACAAATTTTATATTGTTGCAAAGTAATATTGCACATATATTTGAGCACCACCAATGTAAAAGACAAATGTTTTTGTTAGTCAGCTAACTTTAGATCCAGAACATGTCTTGCAATTATTCTTCATTTTACAGTAATTGGATTGTTGGCAGTATGATACCAGTGCCTGTTCAATGGTCTACCACCTATGTATTGCAATGATGCAGTGGTAAAATGATGCTGAAAATGAAGAAAAATACAGTGCATGCACACACACACACATATACTTTCAGAAGAAAATAATTGATAGCCTCTTTCACAATTTTAGTAAATGAACTGATGACATTTCCATTTTGTCTTGTAGGTAATCCATGATGGAGAGAAACTTCGGCCTGTGATTGGTGGATTTTCTGGCAACTATAACAAATGTAATGGACAGTATCAACAACAGTTCAACCTTGAAGGAGAATACAAATTTGCTTTGTAAGTATTTCAGTTTTTGTCTCTCCTGCAACTAGCAGAAGCACAACATTCTGTAGGTGAGCCGCGCCGCGACAAAACCAACAATGTGGTTGTGCGCCCAGCACAGACTCAGATCAGCCTGGGCATCAGCCCAATTTGACCAGACTCTTCGTTAAGTGCTCAAATGGTAGCTAAGGGTCTAAGCTACCTCTGTGCGGACAGTGAGACTCTGATCAGACTGGGCGGATGCCCAGGCTGATTTGAGTCTGTGCTGGGCGCACAACCACATTGTTGGTTTTGTCGTGTCGCGGGTCAGGTATAACTTTTGCGTCATCAGCAGTGTAACCTTTAAGTCAAGTTTTCAGGTTTAGCTCTGGTTTGTGACAATGCACAGACAAGGGAGACATGGCATTCTAAGGAATTCTTGTCTGTCTTGTCATTTTAGCATCTATTCGGTCTGTTTGTTTGTCTTATTTATCTTTATTACCCATCTGCCTGCCAAGATAACCTTATAGTTTTGTCCTCTAGGGTGGATAGAAAAGTTCTGTTTGATAGGAACACAGAATAGCTTTACACTTCCAAAATGTGGGTTATTGAATCTTCAACAAATTGACAATAAAATCTGTCAAAAAAGCAACCTCTGTTAACACAAAAACATAGGGTCTGAAGAGTCCAAAATCCAGTATCCAAAGTGTTTGTTTTGTTTTGCTGCAGATACAGTTGATGTCAGCATTAGTGTCAGTGTTACAGTTTCTTGTACCCACAATATCTCATGATATTCACCTTTGCATAGATATATCAGAAGACAATGTGAAAAGTTGCATAGGTTTTGGAATATTACCACAGTTTCAAGGTCAAAGGATCGCATATGCTGGTGATTTTTTACCGAAAATAAGAAACATTTGGAATGAGGGGTGGATTTTCATCATACTTGCGTGGTTATATCATTTGGACCAGCAAAAGAGAGGATTAGGTTTTGGTGACCCCCATTTTCATGGTTGCAGTCTTATATACATGATATCACTAATCAGTGGATGGATTTTCACCAAACTTGCGTCAGTATGTCATAAGGACAAGCTTGCCCTCATTCTTAAAGTCTCAGAAAAACCTAGAATGTTAAACTTCCATCAAATATTAGACATTTCTTGAGTCAGTGTATTGATTTTCTCCAGATTTTCATCTATACATCATTGGGGCGACCCATTTTCAAGGTCACAGGATGACTTTGAAAGTAAAGTATATCTTGAATGTTATTGACACATTTACCCAAGTTTTTACCATATTTGATAGATCACATAAGTATAAGGAGTGACTTAGAAGTTTAGATTTTGTTTGGTGATACTGACCTTATTTTCAAGGTCAGAATGGCAGCATATGAAAACTGGCACCAGTTATTGTCCTTTTCTTAGGAACAGGTTTGACAGTAATAAGAACTCAAGATTTTTACACATGTCTGGTTTAAAACTAAAATAAAATATAGAATACTTGATTGAAAAGCAAGACGGTAGCCTACTGTAGGAAACATATTTGTGCATTATAAAGTTTTTGTTGTTTAGAGGTGACAATAAATAAGTGTGTTCAACAGATCATGATTATTGACATGCTGAAATAAGTTATTGCGTGTTATGGATCCTATAAATGAAATTTTTGGGGTTGAAAATACTAATATTTTGTTAATTTTGCAGGAAAAAGGTCAGTAATTGTACATTAGAAAGACGGTAGCAACATCAGAAAGGCAGTAGCAGTGAGCTTTCAGTAACTCTGATTTTGTGAAGAAATAAAAAAAAAACTATTTTTTTCCAAGATTTTGTTTTGTCCAAATTAAGCTCTGTTTGCATGCTATATCTTTGTCTGACATCTAAGTTGTTGTTATGTTTAATGTTATTATTAGGTGGCAGATTATGCACTAACACATCCATTGTTAAATTATCATCATATCATGTTATTGTTTTAAATAAAGTGTCTAATGTACTTTATTACAGTACATTTATGTTGCACACCTGATAAATACTAACATAACAATTCTAAGTATAAGGACAGACATACACAAGCAATGTAGACCCAGCCAGATCAGTTTACTTCCAAATTATATTTAATACATGACTCAGTGCTCCCAATAAGAATGGCCAAAGGAGATAAGTTAGGGACAATTTTTCACAGTTTCTCCATAAAAAATGTTACAACCCCACATTAGAGGCATCTCTCTGAAATGTTCTAATGAGGGGTCCCATAACAAATGTTTTCATTGAGAAATAAGAAATATCTGAAAATTATCCTCCTTGAGCTCTGACATGTAAAAGACTTTATTTTTAAAGGGGTTCAATGGTAAGGGCGTCAATTAATGGAACACAAATGTTCATTGAGGCTCTATTTGGTCTGTTCAGGGTTGCCATTACGGTATTAAAGATTTTTAAAGTCTGACTAATTTTAGTTAAATTTTGAATTTGAATCCTTTTCAGGTCTGGTATAAGATGCACACCTCTTCTTGTTACTGTACGCCGCCGAACAGACATCATTGCCGAGGTAACAGACGATGGTTTCCAGCCTGATATCATATACATTGACCAGGGCCACAGTATCAAGTGGCAGTGGAAAGAGTGTAGCAGTCCACACTCGGTACAGGAAGTGAAATACGAGATCGGTAGAGCTTGCTTCAAGAAAGATCCCGATAATGCTGGGTATGGTATATTTTCAAGTACACGTAAATTAGCTAATTGGTTTGGGTGGAATTATCATATCATAACCTTTAAAGGCCCATAAAGAAAAATAGTTGAATTTGCAAATGGCATAGACCCAGGTAAGGGAGGACACAAGCCCTCTATTCCTTGATTCCACAATTCATTGAGCTTGGATGAAGCATTGTTTTAATTTTTTACAGAAAACTTTTTTTTTTCTCGGCACGTTAAGGGTTGAAAACTGTTTTGAAACTACAGGGCTACATGAAATATGGAAATATGGAAAATTATCCTTAAATTATCCCTGTCACCACTTCTGGTCTTCAGCACTGGGAGCTATGTGATCATTATAAGAATTATTGTAAATTGTTTGTCATGAAAAGGGCACCTTATCTGAAACTCAGGATTGTAGGAAAAGTGATATCTGGAAAATAAACAGCTCTCACTATCTCAAAGTCAAAGTTCATCTGAAACTGCTGTTATCTCAAAGTAAATTTTCTGGTCCCCAAAAATTTACTTTGAGACACCAATACAGGAGTTGATTCAACAGGAGTTGAAATGTAATGAAAAAAAAAAAAAGAAAATGTGACTAAGCTATATTCTTTGATATGGGAGGGTTGTTTGAGATGTTAGTATTTTAGATAATGAGAGACAACTTTATTTCCCTTTTAACATTATTGTTTTTAGGTATTCTGGTTTATTATGGCAACTCTTCTAGTATGCATGAAACTGTGGTTCATTGCAAAGTGCATTTCATAATCATTCATAATCACCCTCCCATTACCCTGATATGATTGAAATATGTAAAATCAAGTCATCCATCCATCTAGCATTGCATGCTATTTTTGTCCTGCCTGACAAGCTTAGCTTTAGCCTTAACAAAAAGTGGAAATGTTTGATCAGATCAAGTTTTAGTTTAGGGGGGGCAAATTTTTTCCTTTAAGAATGGACCTGCTTTGAGAAGGTAGACAAAAATAGATATATTACAGTTGTTTCCCCAGTCACTTTTAATGATTGACAACAAAAGTGGGAAGGAATTTATTTATCTCACCTCAGTATTAACATTCTTTTTGTTGTCATTCATCATTTGGAAGCTGGAATCAGTATCTATGTATGCCTTTCTCTGCCTCCAGATTGGGGACTTTAATAAAAGTACTATATTGCTTCTAATAAGTGCCCCGGGGGCATAGCAGTTCATTATTTTTATAAATGGCATTTTTGGAACAAACTTGGGCAACAAATAAACATTCTGGTGGTCTAAAGCCAGTCTTAATTGATTTTTGGCACTTTTTCACAGAAATAAAGTGAAAAGGGGTGGGAGAGGGAGGGTTTTAGAGAAGGGCATTTATTACAAGAAATATGGTTCTTTGAAAACACAACATTAGGTGAGCTAAGCTGTCCTACAACAGCTGTTATCTTACAAAAAGCAAGCATAAGGAGGAAGGGTATCACAGTTTATAAACAACTTGTGTTAAAACTTCTTTTCCAGTGGAGACAATATTGAAGCTACAACTCGGAATTGCGTAACATGTTTTAGGTGGGGGAAAATTGGTTTCTATATAAATGTTTGAACTACCAGTGGGAAAGATGTGTGTTTGCAAACAGCAAACACCTTGGTTAGCCTGTCCATCCTTCAATTTAGAGCCTGCTGATCATGCTGTTGAGTAAAGTTTTGGCCTTTCTGAGTGCAATAGGGTTAAACCTATTTGTGATAGTACTCAACAGTGCTTTGGAATTTTTGTTTGAGATTTTACTGCCTGTAACAGAGCTTCAGATATTGGTTAGTTTTGAGAATTCTTGAATCAGTGGAATGAGAAACGAAAGTATGTGGTCTGGCCACAAAATATGTCTGTAAGTGACAAAACCACAGACTGTGTGGCTTTTTGGAGAAATATGAAAGACTTCCTCTAAAAATACCAAGGACCTGGTTAAACTGGATGGATTTGCAGGCTGATCAGGATATCTTTTTTTTTGGTATAGAAGATGCTCAAGATAGAGCACATTTGTTGCTTGGAGCAATCCATGTTCTTTTCTCTTGCTTTCTCCTAAAATGGTGGATCCAAGAGTTTCATACAAATTTTCATATTTCATATTTCATTACAAAAATATGAGCGAGAAAACCAACAAAGTGGTGATGCGCCCAGTCTGATCAGAGTCTTCGCTGTCCGCATGGAGGTAGCTTAAACCCTTAGTTACCCTTCAAGTGCTTAGCAAAGAGTCTGATCAAACTAGGCAAATGCCCAGGCTGATCTGAGTCTGTGCCGGGCACATAACCACTTTGTTGGCTTTCTGGTGTCGGGGCTCATATACAGTTAAATTGTTATGTCTGATGTAATAAACTTAAGGTGAATGGGTACACTGCCATGTTTTTTCCCACTATTTTACCATGTGAAGCAACTTTATGGCTTTTTGATTTCTTCCCTGAAATCTACATTTTTGTTTATGGAAAAGCAGGGAAACAACATCTTTGCCACTCTGGAACACTTGGCTTAAATACTGTAGGAGAGGCAACTCTGTCATTCTCATTTTCGCCTCCCTTTTCAATGGCATCAACTCTTAAAGGAAAAAAATGTTCCAATAGGAGCAAATTCTTTATTTTTGTCACCCCAGGTAGCAATTTAGAGGTCTGAAAAAATGTTTCCCTTTGTAAGAATGGTGCAAATACATGGAGGTGTCCCAATTTACCTTAAATTTGTGATTTGGAACTTCAGAATCAGATTCTTATTGTAAAGAGTGGATAATCCTTATTCAGTTAATGACTTTGTATGTCTAGTGCTTTTGACTGTATTGTAATTATGTGGTTTTGAAATTAAGTGGAAATTTAAGAAGGATTAAAATTAGAGTAAATATAATGAGCAAACATGATCCCTTTGTGCTTGTAAATCAGTGTGCTAAACTTTGTCATTGAATAAGCAGCTTTTATGGAGCTTACAACTCAGGTTGCTGTGTGGTGCTTATTGTGCTTTGTGGTACTATGTGCACTGCTGTTCTTGTTTGCCTAACTCTTGCTGGAATCTGGTAGCTGCCATATCCATTGGTCATGAGGTAGTCTTCTATTTCTAAGAGCAGCCTGCTCTATATCTGCTCTGTTTGCAAATATGTGTACATACCTTTTTTTATACCCCGCCACACGTTAGTGGCGGGGTATTATGTTTTCCCGCTGGCTGTCCGTGTGTTCCATCCATCCGTCCGTCATACGTCCGTCTGTCCGTCTGTCCATCTGTCCATCCGTGAGCACTTCGTTTCCGTTCGATAACTTGAGTATTTATTAACAGATTTTCTTCGAACTTGGTATGTGCATTGGTCTTGGGAAGATCTCTGTTGAGATTGTTAATTGGCAGATTTCAATATCTTCTGATGGAGTTATTGCCCTTGGCATCGTCTTAAAAATAGTTTTTGGTCTGTAGTTCCTTTACTCTATAAAATATCTTGATGAAATTTCACAGAAAGGATCGAAGTAACATAAGCTTTCTGTTACAAGCAGAATTTTGTCCACCTGGGTTATCTGCCCCTGCCCTGGGGCTATATACATGTATGAAATAATAAAAAAAGTGTATTAAATTAGAGTCGAAAGGGATTTTTTGAAACATGTAACAAATTATCATATTGATATAAGCTCTTTGTCATGATCAAAATTTTGTTCCCCAGAGGTTATCTGCCCCTGACACTAGCTGTATACATGTATGAAATTATGTGAAAAAATCTATATAAAATTAGATTTTCTGTATATGATGATGAAATTTCATAGAAATGATTGAAATAAGATAAGCTTTCTGTGACAGGTAGTATAAAGTCCACAGGTTACCTGCCCCTTCCCCTAAACTATATACATGTATGAAATTATGAAAAAATCCTGTATAAAATCAGAGATGAATGTGATTTTTCTGAAACTTACTACAAATTATCTAGGTAATATGAGCTTGATGTCATGATAAAAAACATGTATAAAAAGTAAAAGAAGGGGTACTGGTTTGCAGTGGCGGGGTATTACACAGTCGTTTACAATGCTTTTATTGCCATATGGTTAAAAACTTTTTCTCACCCATCAGACAAGATTATCTCTTTCTAGAAATGTCTGAAGTTTTATGTGCCTTGGTGTTACGTAGAAGGTTTTACACTCGGTCGACACGTGTGTAGAGCCTTATGCGTCGCCAGGACGGCGGAGGGTGACTTCCGGTTAAAGGGTTATCTACCAGTGTATTACACTAACAAGGAAACTCTAACAACGTTAGAATTTTTGAAGTTTATATATAATGTAAATTCTATATACAACAATACAATTTACAACTGTCACAATTACAATAATATACAACACATATCAGTTCATGTCGCTGGCCCAAGTAAGGTGTTTGTTTCAAATCTGTAATCGATTTGCGTACAATACGCAAATAGATTACCGTCTGACGTCAACACCGTACTCGGCTCAGCGCCATGAACTAAAGGAAAACACAAAGAACAAAAAAACGTTAGTTTGAGCTCATACAAAAAAAAACAAGGCCTTATGTTGGTAGACTTCAACTTGTCGTTCCCTGGATCATGTCATGGGCCAGTCCATATATCATGAGGAACACCAACTTATATTAACACGTGCACAATTATATACTGGTCGCTCCCTGGATTGTACCAGAGACCAGTCTATATATAACAAGACACACTGTAGTGGACGAACACTGTACCACTTTCACCTCCGCAGTAATGAGGTCGCCTTCGCCAATATTTTGTGCTTCCCACCTCTGCTAGGAAAACATGCACAAGGGCGTTGTAACTGCTCTACCCGGGTTGGTATTAACCTGGAGACGTATATCGAATCTCCAGGTGAGACGTGGCTCTAAGCCCTAACAGCTGACTGCCGGACTTGATGTGCCTAAAAATAACAAACTTACACTTAATACATTGCAACTACATAATAACAATACCTAAGACTTGGGCCTGTCTTGGAAATACCATACAACGCCCTCGGCGAATGCCGAGCATAACGTGCACACGCCAGCCGTGTCACTAGACACGACTCGCGCTCACGATGTAAAGCCAAAATTGTGCTTACCACTTCCGCCAATGAAGAAACGTAGATCCTACCACGCATGTGCGTCGAAGGATCTGACGCCAAACATTGTCAAGAAGTATACTGACGTCAACAGGTATTACCATGACATATCCCACATAAAACATGAATGAATCTAAACAACGACCTATTTACATTAAATTGCTTTACCAAAAATCTAACTCGCATATCTTTAAACTAAGCGTATTACCAGTTGCCATATAATAACTTAATAAGCGTTTCTAACACATTTGGGATCATAATGTTTGATCTGACATCATGACATCAATGATGTTAAACCATATGACGTCATCAAGTGAAGGCAAATCAAACGCATGACGACCAAATGTTACCATAATAACATATGGAAAAACCCTTAATGCGGTGCATGCTATGGCGTCAATTGACGTCACGAGTATATAAATTAGTTCCATTACAAATCAATCTACTTCTATAGGCCACGTATACGTGAAACTAATATAAAAAGTGCTGACGTCACAATAACATGATGCAACTGACTTCATATGAATAACATGAATGCAACTGACGTCACATGAATAACATGAATGCAATTGACGTCACTGGACGTCAAATAGATGCACACCAGTAAAACTAATATAAAAAGTGCTGACGTCGCAATAACATGAATGCAACTGACGTCACATGAATAACATGAATGCAACTGACGTCACTTGACGTCAAATAGACGCACACCATTGCAACCAACATCAGTGATATAAACTATTTCCGTAATTTACAAAACTTCTTAATATACAAATACCATGCGCAGCATGGTCAGTATAAACAAAATCAGCAATCACATACGCAGCCTGATCACTGCCAACAAAATCAAATCAGTCGACACATATAATCATACCATATCAATCAGAAGTCACATTTTTCATTCTTAGCCAAACTATTCTAAATAAATATAATAAAATCTTACCCTTCTCGTCTTAACACAGAATCTGGGCACACAACAATATAACGTCCTCAGTATAAGAATTAAACAGCCACGTCTAATTTTTCATTAAAGAATAGGAGTATAAATACTATGCGTCTCACTTTTAAATCATAGGACTCGAATCTAAGCGTGCAGGTACTCACATTAAAATCATGCAACACGCTGTCCACAATCAAAAGACTCGTGCAGGTATTCACCTTAAAATCATGCAATACGCTGTCCACGAGAGGTATTCACAAACAACCCATGCATAACGTAGCCACAATTTCCGTAAATGTTTTATTACCACAGTTGCCCTAAAAACTGTAGCTCTACTGATTTAAAGGATTAAAATGATTTCGACGACATAGTCCACGATCGGATCCATTTCGTAACACTTGGCCTGTTTTCTCAAGCTTGCTCTGAAGCTGTGCCGAGTCTGTTTGCTTAGTAAAGACCGGTTATGTTATACAGTTAATTTTAACAAATCCCTTTGCTACCTGGGCCCAGTTGTTCAAAGCATGGTTAGGCTAACAAGCTTATTTAGAGGTCAACTCGTTAAGTGTTTTACAATTTTATAGCCAAATACACGGATATTTTTTGCTGAAAAATTGTGAGAAGCTTTTGCAGTGCAAAAGCTTCTCACATTTTTTCAACAAAAAATACTGGCCTATTTGCACTTTTAACATTTTGAACTTTTAACGAAACATTAGCTAACGACGTTAGTTTTGAACAACTGGGCTCTGTTATGTGAAGTTCATGTAGAATATGAAATTGACACCCAGTGTCATCTTGAGCATGAAATGTCAATGTTGATTTCTGCCAGTCTTGAAAAAAGCATGCATGAAGGACAACTATCAGAAGAAAATTTGCTATAAGTAAACAATAATGGCCTGACCAGAAATTATGAGTTCAGTAGATAATCTGTTTTATTATCTCCTGGAAATGACCACTATCTCTCCAGGAGATGACCATAAGCTTTTAGCTTACTGTCAGATTCTGATACTTACATTGTACATTATACAATCATGTAAATTGATTAATAAAGTGAGCTACAGTGAGCCACATCATGTGATTTCCAACAATGTGGCACTTTTGTCATGTGATATTCAGATCATCTGGCTCATTCACAAAGGGTAATCAGAGACCTCACTGTTAGCTCTATGGCTTGGGCCACTTCCATAGAAGATGTTACAAGCAAAGGCTCTAATCAGACTGCTCATAATTATGTGCAGTCTGATAAGAGCCTTTTCTTGTCACCAATGCCACTTTGTTGGAAATCACATGATGTGGCTCAAATATTGTTTATACCAATCTGTTTTATTAAATATAATAGACTGGTGTTGAGACCTCAGCAAAGCAACCTCAGGCTCATTTCAGATTATCTTAGTCTCATGCTTGGCAGGCCTCACACGAGACAAAATAATTTGAAAACTAGCCTGAGAGTACTTTGTCTCTGCCTCAACCCCATCATTGAGCCCATTTTTCCCAGGCCCAGAGGTTATGAATCTTGAGTACATTCTCAAACTCAAAATAAAGCACACTGGAAAAAAATGGCAGTGTTTTGGCATACAGTACATTTCAAAATATAATGCCGCATTAATAAAATATAATGCCGCATTAATTAACAATGTTGTTAGTTTTGAACAACCAGGCCATAACCTTTCACTATTGTTTCTTTTTCAGGAATATCAAGACAGTATCAGGAAGCTACAGACATCAGTTCCTGTAAGTAAGAAACATGTATTTTAATCTTTAATTTTGAACAAATGATAACTTTTCAATTTTCTGCTGTTCTATAATTAGGGAACAGCTACTCAGTTGTCATTTGGGAAGATACGTCATTACTTCTATGGTTGCAAATTCATATTAATGTGCCACATGGAATGGTAAACCACAATTTGCACCCGTAAAATTGACGATTTAACTCCTCAAATGACAATTTTCAATTATCCATTTAACTCCTCAAATGACAATTTTCAATTATCCATTTAACTCCTCAAATGACAATTTTCAATTATCCATTTAACTCCTCAAATGACAATTTTCAATTATCCATTTAACTCCTCAAATGACAATTTTCATTTATCCTGATTCTAATGCACTGTTTCACAATTTCACCTTTCAAAGTATACTACTTCGGATGAAATCATGAATGTGGAAAAAAATAGACTAAGACACCAGATACTATGGCAGAGCTCTTGATAAGAGGGAGTATTTGATGATAATTGGAGATAGTATTTTTATTTCTCATCAAAACAATATGTTGTGACCCCTCATCTAGACGGTCTTAGCAGTGCAGTTGAAGGGTCATAATTAACAAAAATTATCCTTAATTATCACCAGGTACTCCCTCTTATCTAGAGCTTTGCTAAGGTAGAGGAAATGTGGATATAAGTATGAGAATTTTTTCTTATTTTTGGATGAACATTGTGGCACCTAGTAAGAATTGACTCAGTATCATGAATGTAGTGAGTTGCACAATATTTAATGGAGGATGAACACAGTTTATGTTGGAGTTTTCATCAAAACTCCACCATTGGTGGAGCTTTGGATTAATATTAATACTCAGTTCTTTCTTTGTTTTTAGTCGGCCAGGATTATATTTCTTCATGACAGAAGGATCTGAGCTTGGTCGCCGTCACTTCTGTGCTGTGAAGGTTCACGAGACTCAGAGGGAATTCAAAGTGGAAATACTCGACAGATCATACCAGCCAATGATATTACTGATAGAAGAGGGGGACAGAGTCTGGTGGGGTTGGGATAAACAAAAGGTATAATGATTTGAGTTTCCTGCTTGTATCAGACATCTTGATGAGTAATGATGAGTCATATTTTTAGGGGGAATTTCTTGACATTAGATCACACAAAAATGGTGTTTTCATGGAACTTTAGATAAGAGCATGTTTTGAGGATAATTCTTAGACAATTTTTGTCATTCTTCACAAAAGCATGGTTGTGGCCACTCATTGGACCCATGTAATAAGGGATAGAAAAATCCATTTTTCATGGAATTTCAGAATGATCACGAAAAATGCATCTTAATCAAACTGTTTCCATCTTCAAAATATTGGGTTAGCTCACATGAAAATGGATCTTAAGCCATGAGCATACAGAAATTAAGTACAAAAGTTTCAGGTTTATGTATTTACTGACAAAATGTGAATTTTAATGATTCTATATGGTGGATTGCTCTGTAGGTGTGACATTCTGTTGTATAGATTTTGAATGATAATAACATTCAGTTGGCTGATCGATGGTAGTACAACCATAGGTTGCTTTTCAACACTTAGAGCAAAGGTCAGGAGTTACATCTGCAAAATATAAAAAAAGTGTTTCATTCAAGCTATATCATTGAGAATTCAAAGACTAAAGGTAAACAAACCCAGATGAGGTGGCTCTATGACACCTGATTTGGCGCTATGTTGTTTGTAAACTTAAATATTTTCATTTTTATTCATTTTTAATGTTAGTAAAATTTACATGTTTTTCTTCTCACAGTGTAAGAAGCACCACAGTGTGTACCAGATTGAGGCTCCAGCCCTGAATCAGAGTGATGATGACCCCTATATTGTAAGTTGACTATTGCTCTAAGAGTTGTCCCCCATTGAGAATGGTGGCAAACTAGAAAATGACAGAGTTGCGGCCCCTGAAAATGTACTTATTCACCTTAAATCAGTGAGGTGATAGCCTTTGCACTAAACATAAATTCTGATATTAAAGTAGACAGACCAAATTCCCAGTCACTGTTTCCAGCTATACAATAATTGTACTTCTGTGTTGATGATTTTATTGACCTTATTTGGTGAAATGTCAAATTGCTCTACAACTATGCTATCTTAACATGAAATCACAATCAGAGTGCTTCACCTGTTGTAAATAATTGATGAAAGTGTCTTTTAAAGAGTGTAAAGGTCAAAGACTGATGCTGTAGGTAGATGCTAAAAATTACAAATTGCTAGATGTTAAAGTTTTGACACAGTTTTATTATCTGAGATTCTGTGAGAAAACCTTTTCGTTGACAGGCTCCATTATGCTCCAGCTGCTTGCGCTGCTGCAACTGGGTCAATCGATTACTTGTCTTGGAAGAATTCTAAAGGCTAGCATCACATGCCATGACCAGGAAGCGTGATATTAGGTTTCTATTCAAAAGTACAGGAAGAGATATAGCAGTCACCATGACGTCACTGCTAGCATCTGAGTTTGTGCCACTTTGGTTTCTCACTTTGTGTTAAAGTTTTAGTTGAAGGACAAAGGCTCTGTCAGGCAAGCTGTCCTGTAGGCAGACAAGCCTTGTTTCAAGCCACAGCAATTTCTTTTTGTCAAAAATATTTGTATTTATTTTTCAGCCTGTTAAAGATGGCTTCAGATGGACCACACCAAGGTCAGTATCCAAATAAGGCATAGAACAGTTAACACTTAGAGTGCGTAATAGGAATAATTGAATTTTAAAGCAGAAAAGAGCCTGCTTAGGTGGCTCATAGTGAATTGCCTCATCTGGATCTACACTGTTTGTCCTCTAGACTTTGAATCCTGAATATGATATAGTTTGGACAAAATAGTTTTTGAAATTTTGCAGAGGCAATTTTGTCATATGCGCTATTAGTGCTTTAAGGGATACTGAAATGTGTATGTATGAATTAAATCTCACTCTACCTTGCTGATCTGCAGCATGATAAAGGGGTTTGATCAGAGCCCTAGATATGAGGGAGTATTTGGTGATAATTAGGGATAATTTTTGTTAATTCTGGATAAAAACATATGTTGTGACCCCTCATCTGAACCGTCTCGACGAGACGGTTCAGATGAGGGGTCACAACATATGGTTTCAATGAGAAATAAAGAAAATTATCCCTCAATTATCATCAAATACCCCTCTTATCTAGAGCTCTGGTTTGATGTTTCTTTCTTAAGGTGAATAGGTATACCTCCATGTTTTACCACTATTTTGAGAATGGAAGATAAATATGACTTCATGTTTGTTTCCTTGGATGACAAAACCTTCTAGAATGGCGTTTACTCTAAAATGAAAGAACTTACTCCTAAAGGGGCAAATTAATTTGCTCCTAAAGGAGCAAAATCGTTTCTTTAAGAGCTGACCCCTATGACAAGGTAGCAGAAATGAAAAGGGCAGATCTAGTTCCACTTCAAAGTGTATTGCTTGTTCATTTTAAGAAACCAAAGAACATTCCTTAACTTGTTTTATGGAAACACCACTTAAATCATTAGGTGTCTGGGAACACTCTCAGATATTTCTGGTTATCACTGCAAGGGGACATGACTGATGTGGCTGAGAAACAAGACCACAATTAGAGATTCTGTAATTTGGTAAAGGATATAAAGTAGGACCATCCAGCTGTGTAGATTAGCTTATAAAATATTGTTGTCATTGTTTAGCAGGTAATAGTTTCTGTTAATAGTTGTTCATATTGAAAGAGCAAAATGAATATTATAGTGCAGAGGAATAGTCATGGGTTGTGTTTGTAATACGAGTACAGTGTAATTCAGTAATAGTGTTTGTGAAAGACAAATATAAAGATATCATATCAGTGAAATAAAACCTCCAGTTTCTCTTATTTTCCAGCAAACAAGGTTTGATGTCATGTGAGTTCTTCAAAGCTGGTGTGTACTACTTTTCTGATCAGAATTTCCAAGAGGCAGCGGAATATATTGGCACCATTATTGTCAAACCAAAACAGAAAGAAGTATTTGCTGAACTAACAGAAAGTGGGTTCAATCCTGACCTAGTTTATGCCCAGACTGGTGACCGGATCTGGTGGACATGGAATGGTGAAGCTTGTGTTAACTCTAAGAAACCACAATTATTTGCTCTTATGGAAACAGACACATGTCTTAATCCTATGTCAAGAAAGTCATCAGCTAAAGAAGGGGAAGGTAAGTCCCTGAGTATAAAATTACTGTATTTACATGTATTTCTGTTTTGTTGTTCAAAATATAAAATAATTGTACTGTAATTTCCATCATATTTTTTATGTGCAAATATGAAGAGAAAAATAGAAAGTTGCATGCCTTACATTTTTGTTATCAGAGAGTGTACAAAAAGTAAAAAGTATGCAAAGACCAGGAACTGAAACAATCAAAATCCAAATCCAGCCCTCAAACCATAGTTGGAAACAACTAAGATTACAAATAATCAAGATACAGAGAACATATGGTCAACCGAGTGAGCAGCTTGTTCCCAAAAGGTGGCCACTCAGCAACCCAAACCGAACCAAAAATAATAAGAACATACATAAGGTAAAACATCACAGAAACTCTGACACCAAAAACAGGCAACAGAGAACCACAACAGAACTACCGCCTTGGAACGGTCAGTAATGAATTACTGGGGGGCTTAAATCGATTTTACAGGCCCAACCTCACCCTCAGTTACTGAAGTGGTACAAAACATTTAGTTGGTTGTTCGGTTCGCATGATAAGCCTCTAACTCGTCAATGAATCATCACGGTAAACACATAAATCAAATTTCAACACCATGAAGAAGCAAAGACGAGGACTCAACAGATACAACGGGCCGTCTGACAGGTGGAGATCCCTGTCCTGCCAAACAACCCCACTGGAAATCTGAAGCAAAAGAAGGTCACCAGTTGAGCCCCGGTGGACCAAGCAACAGACAAAAAGGCTCCGGTCCCAACCAACTAAAATATATAGCTTTAGGTCGGGGCCATCATAGAGTCTGACGACCTATCCCCCGGTGTGCAATTAAAGAGTGCAGCAAAGTTATCAACCGTGATTGGGTTAATCACTAAGCATGCAGACTGTCGCATAACATTTAAATTATAGCCAATACGTTTGTGACGTATTATTATTTTTCGGAATTGATCAGAAAAATCAGTCCTACCCTTAATCTTTTTGAATTTGTATACTAAGTCACCATAAAATTCTGGTTCCGATAGGCCTTGGTGTAAAAGAAATTTTAATCCGACATCAAATTTCGAAACCAATTCATGGTGTCTGCGATAGAATTTAGAAAAAGCCTTTCTAAGCTTATGATACCGATAGCCCTGTTGAAGAAGTTTAGCATGCCTTGTCAATTTGTGGTCTAAACTATGATTCAGGCATTTTTCTGCTGAACCATCTTGCACTCAGAACAGCTAAAACTCGATGGAGTTTTGGCTGTTCTGAGTGCAGTAGGGTTTGCTTAACTCTATTGCACTCAGAACAGCCAAAACTCCATAGAGTTTTGGCCGTTCTGAGTGCAATGGGTTAAAGATAAATTCTCTCTCTAAATGCGAAGCAAGACAAATGCAAACTTGTTTGAATGATCCTCGTAGAAGATGTCACCATATTCTTGTAAGTTGTAGTTTGTCCGCAGACTTACTATGAATTTTTTTCTGTTTAGAAGAATACCAGTACCTTGATGATGAGTCATTGGCCCTAGTTACCAAGGTTGGTCTGGCAACAACCCACTTTTCAACCATTGGTGTGTATCACTACCGTGTTGCTGAGAGTCCTGATTCACTGAATACATGCAGTGTCATTGTGAACCCAGGTCCAAAGGTAAGAAATAAGGTTGATTGTCTCAGTCTTGGTGAAAAATAACCTTGACGTTGAGTTGCTAAAGTCTTTGTCTGGCAACTATTAACTTCTGAACTTGAGGAGTATATCATACCTAAATGCATTAAGCTGATACAATGTTTAAAAAAATGGTACCGTCAAATAATTAAACATTTGAACTTTGATTATTAAGGTCATTAAAGTACATGTAACTACTATCTCATTCTTCAGTTACTAAATACATATGTTTGACAAAGTTGAAATTTCTTAGAACTCCCTTACTGATGTAGCTGTTAGGTTTCTGTTAAAACTGTTTCAACATAACTTGGTGACAGTTGCCCTTCTGTAGTTACATATGTGTCCTTGATATTTCAGAATCACACAATCCATTTGACAGACAATGGCTTTGAGCCAAAAGTGATCACAGTACGCCCTAATGATAGGGTGTGGTGGGTGTGGCAGAGTGGCAAGAAACAACATAACATTCTTCAAGTAAGTTTTATTATTGGGCAGACATTGTGAGAAAGCCTGTATAATCCTGAGAGTCGACTGTAGTTTGTACTCAGTTGGTATAAGCTTTTAAGGTGAATGGATACACTTTCAGAGTAAGCCTTCCTTCTCAATAGGTGTCAACTAGGACAGAAAATTTATTCTTTCAAGAACAGACCACACTTTTTGGAGGTTTATATTTTCTAACATTTTTGTCACAGAATTTCTGCCTATCAAAAACACTTTTTCATCTTTCCAGCTTTCTGAACTTTTATTGTTTGTTTGCAGGTATCTCACCAAGGTGATCCAATTGAGAATGGTTTCTGTAGCGGCTCACTGAGAGATGCGCCATCAGCTTTTGTACATCAGTTTATGACCCCAGGAGTGTTTTATTTCCTCAGTCACAGTCTGCCAAAACTGTTTGGAGCTATTGTAGTTTCAACACAACCACAGGTACAAAGTTAATTGTATGCTACAGTCATGTATATCAAACATAGAATAATTTTGTTATTCTGTATAACTTTTGAGGAAAAAAGAAAGCTAATCTGAAAGGTAGAGTCTCCAATGTCACATTACTATTGCCATTACACAATGAATTTGATAATGGCATCAGCACACTAATTTCTGACTTTGCATTGAATGTGTAAATGTGTTTTAATATTCTCAACTAAAATTGATGAAGATCTTATTGGTCAGAGGTGTTTATTTTTCAAAAGGGCATACTCCATATCTCATATGGGATGAAATGGGATACATCCACCTTCTGTACAATTTATTTGCCTCCTTGTTTTAATACAATTTCATGTCATAACTTGCAGGTACATGAAGTGAATGTAGGTGTTGACATCAAACCTGACCCTGTGACACTTAAAGTGAATGACATTGTATGCTGGATCTTCCGCAGTTTACGGCAGTACAATGTTTCAAGGGTTGAAAGTATAGACCAGATAGCAGGAAATGAAATTGAGAATGTCACAGTCCCTCCAAGGTAACTTTCTATAGTTTGTTCACCTGTACCCAGTATGTGAAGAGCTATTATTGTGATCTCAGTCTTGGTGTTTGCATCCACACAAAATATGACAATGCAGAGACAGTTGGCACCATTTTTATGCCCCCGCCACGAAGTGGGGAGGGGCATATAGTTTTGCCCTTGTCCGTCCGTGCATACGTATGTCCGTCCATCACACTTTGTAGTACTGTTCTTGTCTCCGCAACTCCTCCTACAGTATTCGATGCAGGGAGCTGAAACTTGGAACACAGTTCAGACATGCATTGAACATGTGCATAAAGGAAACATAACTTTGATTTAGATCTTTATTGCAGAATTATGTCCCTTTGAATAATAAACATATTTTGACCATATTTCACATCTGAGTACTGTTCTTGTCTCTGCAACTCCTCCTACAGTATTTGATATAGGGAGTTGAAACTTGCAACACAGTTCAGACATGCATTGAACATGTGCATAAAGGAAACAGAACTTTGATTAAGGTCTTGGTTGCAGAATTATGTCCCCTTGAATAATATACATATTATAACCATATTTCACATTTGAGTACTGTTCTTGCCTCCGCAACTCCTCCTACAGTATTTAATGTAGGGAGTTGAAACTTGCAACACAGTTCAGACATACATTGAACATGTGCATAAAGGAAACAGAACTTTGATTAAGCTCTTTATTGCAGAATTATGTCCCCTTGAATAACATAAATATTTTGACCATATTTCACATTTGTAGTACTGTTCTTGTCTCTGCAACTCCTCCAATTGTATTTGATGTAGGGATTTGAAACTTGTAACACAGTTCATATATGCATTTAACATGTGCATAAAGGAAACAAAACTTTGATCCAGGTCATTATGGCAGAATTTCATCCCCTTGAATTACATGCATATTTTGACCATATTTCACACTTTGTAGTACTGTTCTTGTCTCTGCAACTTCTCCAATAGTATTTGATGTAGGGATTTGAAACTTGCAACGCAGTTCAGACATGCATTGAACATGTGCATAAAGGATACAGAACTTTCAGTCAGGTCTTTATTGCAGAATTATGTCCCCTTGAATAACATACATATTTTGACCATATTTCCATAGCTTAAATACAATCTCTCCTTTTATCGTCGCTCTTGCGGCCTCATTTATTAACAAATTTTGGTATTACATCACAGCTTTATTGGGTATGACAGTACCTCGAACAACTTTGCGTTTCAGGTTTGTAGGATGAAGGTCAAGGTCACAGTTGCTATTTTCAGAAAAACTAGGGCATTGCTCCAGTGCTTTCATTTATAGATCGATTTTGATGTAACTTCACATAAATGTTAAGGTCACAGTTGCTTTTTTTTGAAAAAAACTTTATCATTCCTCTACTCCTCTATTCATTGACAATTTTGATGTAACTTCACTCAAATGTTTAGTGTGACAATATCTTGGTCAAGTTAGTGATCCAGAATTTCAGGGAAAAGGTCAAGGTCATATTTGCTATTTTAGAAAATATGCTGTCATCCCTCTGGAATGATTTTGGCATAACTTGACACAAATATTTAGCTTGACAATATCTGGGACAAATTTATGTTTCAACATTGTAGGTCCAAGGTCAAGGTCACAGATGCTATTATAGGTACATGTAAATCTTTGTCATGGTTCTAGCGCCTTTATTTATGTCTCCCCCCTTCAGGGTCGGGAGACATATTGTTTTTCCCCGGGCGTCTGTCCGTCTGTCCGTCCGTCCGTCTGTCCGTCTGTCTGTCTGTCCGTCTGTCACAAATCGTGTCCGTTCTATAACTTGAAAACCGCTCAAGCTATATTCGCGAAACTTCATATAAATATCAATCAACATGAGACGACGTGCAGAGTGCAAGAACGGTAACTCTGGCATTTATACTTTTTGAGTTATTTCCCTTGGAACTTAGTCCATCACAAAATTGTGTTTCAATCGTGTCCGTTCTATAACTTGAAAACCGCTCAAGCTATATTCGCGAAACTTCATATAAATATCAATCAACATGAGACGACGTGCAGAGTGCAAGAATGGTAACTCTGGCATTTATACTTTTTGAGTTATTTCCCTTGGAACTTAGTCCATCACAAAATTGTGTTTCAATCGTGTCCGTTCTATAACTTGAAAACCGCTCAAGCTATATTCGCGAAACTTCATATAAATATCAATCAACATGAGACGATGTGCAGAGTGCAAGAATGGTAACTCTGGCATTTATACTTTTTGAGTTATTTCCCTTGGAACTTAGTCCATCACAAAATTGTGTTTCAGTTGTTTCCGCTCTGTAACTTGAAAACTGCTCAAGCTTTATTCACAAAACTTCATACAAATATCAATCAACATGAGGCAATGTGCAGAGTGGTAACTCTGGCATTTATACTTTTTGAGTTATTTCCCTTGGAACTTTGTCCATCACAAAATTGCGTCTCAGTCGAGTCCGTCTATAACTTTAAAACCATTCAAGCTATATTCATGAAAGTTCATACAAATATCAGTCAACATCAGACGACGTGCAGAATGCACTCTGGCGTTAATACTTTTTGAGTTATTTCCCTTGGAACTTTGTCCATCACAAAATTGCGTCTCAGTCGAGTCTGTCTATAACTTTAAAACCATTCAAGCTATATTCATGAAAGTTCAAACAAATTTCAATCAACATCAGACGACGTGCAGAATGCAAGAACCATAACTTTAGCATTTATACTATATGAGTTATTTCCCTTAGAACTTTGTCAGTCACAAAATTGTGTCTCAGTTGTGTCTGCTCTACAACTTGAAAACCATTCAAGCTATATTCACGAAACTTCATACAAATATCAATCAACGTTGGAAAAATTGCATAGTGCAAGAACCATAACTCTTGCATTTATACTTCTTGAGTTATTTCCCTTGGACCTTTGTCAGTCACAAAATCGTGTCTCAATCGCTTTATTACTTGAAAACCGGACAAGCTATATTCATGAAACTGGATACAAATGTCAGTCAACACTAGACAACCTGCAGAGCACAGCATTTATACTATTTGAGTTATTTCCCTTGGAACTTTGTCATTCACAAAATCGTGTCTCAATCGTCTAAGCTGTATAACTTGAAAACCGTTTGAGCTATATTCATGAAACTTCATACAAATATCTGTCAACATATAAATAGACGACGTGCAGAGCACTGTAACTCTTGCATTTATATTTTTTGACAAAAACTAAATATGAATATCAGTCAACATTACATGACATGCAGAGCATAACAACTATAACTCTTGCATTTATACTTTTTACTTATTACGAATCCCTGCTTCAGGGTAGGGAAACATATTGTTTTTCCCTTGGCGTCTTAATGACCGATCCTTTTGACATCAAAAAGGGGGGAGACATCTGTTTTTTCGTAGGAAAACAATTCTAGTTATTAACTGATTTTGATAGAACTTCACACATATATTAAGTATGACAATATCTTGGACAAGTAAACCTTTCAGGGTTGTAGTTCAAAGGTCAAGGTCACAGTTGCTATTTTTAAGAAAAACTCAGTCATCCCTCTAGCACCTTTATTTATTGACAGATTTTGATGTAACTTCACACAAATATGTTTTAACACATTACTTTTCTAGTGAGGCATATGGCGGGGGCATTCATCACCTTTAGTGATTGTCTAGGTTCCACAGAATTCTTGTCTGAAAAGTTAGTCACTTGCTCTGTACAATAGGGAAGCCTCAAACTGGCTTGCCCTGTTATATGGGTTACTCAGTCTTCACATATTTGTTCTGTAGATTTCAAAGGATTTATTGTTTGAGGTGCATAAGTACACCTTCAGTGAAAGTAACTGTGCAGTTTATTTTAGCATCCCTTCTCAGTGGGGGTGGGGGTCAACTCTTAAAGAAAAGAATTTGCTTCTATAAGAGCAAATTCTTTTCCTTAACAGTTTACCTCTTTTTAAAAGGGTTGTGTCACCTTGAAAAGCAAACAGGAAGCCACAAGAGATATCTTTCTTTGTAAAAATGGCATAAAAACATGGTAGTGTATCCCTATACTGTAAGTAAATGGAACAATGATCAAACTGCATAGATGATAGATGTGCTGGTTGACATGACTTTTTTTCCTATGTGCCCATATCCAAATGTCCTTATACCAATGAAACAGCATCAACTATCTGGTTTGTGGCCTATGCATTGTTAAGGTTATACAGTCAACTCCCAATATCTCAAACACAGATGTCTCAAAATACTTCATATCTCAAACTACTGATATCTCAAAGTAAATTTTCTGGGATCAGAAAATTTACCTTGAGATATCAATATTTTGGGATGAACTTCAACTTTGAGGTGTTGCGAGTTGACTGTTTTAAATTTTTTTTATGTGAGGTAAGTAACAAAAACATGCTATATTGTAGGAGGTGTATGAGCAAAGCAATAACAAGAACCGGTGTTCAACATTTCTACAGCAGATCATTCACTAAAGGGAAAAAGGAGAAAGAAAATGTGAGTCAAAATTACATTATACTTGCAGATTACCAAGTTAATCTAAGCATTTGGACAGACATACTTGTGTGAACAGGGTAAACACAGATCAGACTGTGCCCTCTTCTGACTGTTTATACTTTTTCTTGTCCATTTAAATTAGAACCTTCTAGGTCTGTGATTTGAAAGTGTTATTAAATAACGGTAAATCGCAGTTGATTGTCTTAGGAAAATACTAAACATGCATACACAGTGACAACCGCAGGGATAATTCTGGCTAAACATTTTTCATTTGGCTAAGACGTGTTGGAAAATTTTCCATCAGCAGTGAGACAGTTAAGTTTTATGTGCAACTGTTTACATTCTAACATAGACTTTTTCTTCCATATCAAAGCAGATTTCAATGAGATGTTCAGCCAAAAATGTCTCAAACTCTTTTTCCAAAATGATCTCTGTGACACGACAACTTTGTTGCTACATTATTTTTTCAGTAATGTTTGAATTATTGAAGATTTCCATTTCTGTATTTCAGTACATTGATGATATAAAAATCAGCAGTGTAGTTTGTGACGAGAGATATGACAATGCCGTGGTCAGAGTTGACAAGAATGGGTTCCACCCAGCAGTGTACTATATACAGAAGTCCCAAAGTGTGATGTGGGTGTGGAAGGGGGGAGAGGATGAAGCCCACAATGTGATTCATGTCAAGTCACCAGACAGTGATGTAAGTAGTTGAAAGTAAAAGTAACCCTATTTACCTAAATGTGAATTGGTTCTCTTTCAGAAGAAGCAACTATGCCCCATTCTCAATAGGGGTTAACTCTTAAAGAAAAGAATTTGCTCTTCTAGGAAAAATTCTGTTCTATAAGACTAGACTCCATATTAGAAAACCTTCAGCCATCAGGAAAGTAAACAGGAAATTACAAAAGTTGCTGCCTTTTGTAAAATGGCAGAAAAATGGGGAGGCCCACGGGCACCCATACACCACAAAGTTGAACAAACTATAAAGATATTGCTGATCATAATTTTACATTGTTTGATTTGATGGAAGCAGATGTAAGACAATATACCATATTTATTGCAGGATAAGGTAAAAAATAACAGACACATCCTGTTATCATGTAATTCCATGTTGGCATAGCCAGTTCTGCCCTAACAGGAATGGCTGAATCTTGCAAGTATTTTATATTATGTTGCAGGAACCTTTGAATGTGATTCATGGTGCGAAATCCTTCAACAGTGGTAAGCCTGTGCCAAACAACAGCTTCCTGTACACATTTGATGAAGATGGGTCCTACACTGTGGCCTCCCAGGGAGCCCCTGGGTTCTTCTGCACTATTGTGGTCCTGGATGTTGGTAAGTTGCAGCCATTTTCCCCCTTTATGCAAATACAGTTTGACAAAATTACAGTACACAAATGTGGGATTCCATATGCACATGTAAAACCTACCAAAATGCATTTTGGAGTCTTAAAGTCATCAGGGCCCACCTCTTCAATACTAACACTGTTAGTTAATGAGCTATTAAAATTTCATCTGTATTATATGTGAAAACACTGTCACTTTTTTACCAAAAAAAATATACCCTGTGCAAAAGCTCTTGAAACAATGCAAAAGTTCTTCACAATTTTTCTGCAAAGAATATTAGCACACTTTGTTAGGCTAACAATGCTTTGAGCACATGGGCTCAGAATGCACCATTCACCAAAGGATAGATTTAAAATCTCCCTAACTGCACTCATAAAAGTAGAACTGTTGGGTAAATGAAGAGAAACAGAATGTGAGAATTGATATGGTGAATGAATATATGTCATGACTAGATTGACATTCACTGAAAACAGGTGTTGGTAAATGGGGATAATGCCATTAATTATGTATTAGATGATTGCATTTATGATGCCAACAGTCAGTGGTTGTAGCAATTTTCTTTCAGACCATGCTGAACAGTTCATTTCTTATTTCCAAATTTGTAGAATGAAAATATTTTAAATGTTTTTTTAGGACATGCATCTATGAATTTCTGTTGAGTTAGCAATAATTAGCAGTAATGAAAATATTTTAAATGTTTTTAGGACATGCATCTATGAATTTCTGTTGTGATAGCAGTTTAAGTTTTAATTTTCAAACTTCTTTGAAACAACGAAACTCTTTTACAGGTATGCGAGTGAAAGAGCCATTCCTAGACTCGTCTGTTACTGGAGGTACAGTTGATCCAGGTACCAAGGTCTACCTGTCATGTGACACACCTGGTTCCAGGATCTTCTACACAACAGATGGTTCCCCTCCTGAGCTTCATCAAGAATCAGTAAAGGTTTGTTCACTTTTCATGAATATGTTCTGTTACCTTTATTAGAACCACCTTGGTGAGGTCGGTCTCATAAGTGGCTACAATATATCATTTTTGTGACAGTTTTCATCAAAGTTCCACCTTTTCTGAGCCCTAAATTGCACAGTTATTTTCATAATTAATGTAGTTTTATATCCATATACTTACTTCCTTTAACTAGGGAAACATAAGATAGGAAATGGAAGTTATGCTTTTCTGATTTTAGATTTGGAAGAAGAATTATTTTCGTTATGATTTGGAAGAAGAATTATTTTCGTTATAGCATGAGAAACAAGTAAGTAGTTTTGATAATGTGTTTGTTGTACAAGCTTCTTTATTTTTCAGCTGTATAGACCAGAGAATGGAATCGTTTTACACAGAAGTGGTCTTGCCTTTGTGCGAGCTATGGCTACGAAAGAGGGAAGATTGAACAGTCATATTTATACCTCAAAGTAAGTTGGGAACACCTTTTCATGGTCCCAGTTAAATATGTATAATTTGAATATGTTGTTTGACAGTGCTGTTTTTGATATTATCCTCCACCTGCTGTGAACCCAAACAGACACCCTTTATCAGGGGGAATTATCATGCAATATTTAAAGGAGGGGGTGGGGATACAATGGTGATTGTGATGAAAAGCAGCTAAACTTATTCTAACGCTTCAGTTCTTCTCTCTCAACTGCGTTTTAGACATTCAAATATTTATATGCTTTACTATTTCAGTCGTTTCTGGGTGATGGGTGATGGTGATGATGACAGACGGTCAATGTCATCAGAATTGTCAGCAAGAGTAGAGAGGCAACAGTCTCAGAGAACAAGTGTAAGTGCTTCTTTTCTGTTTCTGCTTATTTCTAGACTTTTACCATGTTGATTTTACAGAGTTCAGCTTTTTACCATTAAGTTGGGCCAGTGTGTTTGACAGGTATTAAGATCAAAGTTCAAACCATGATAAGACTGCTCTAGTCACTATTTGCAGAATAGTGGAACTGAGACATTAATTTTCTGACACAATGTGCTCAACAGCGAAAACTTCTGTCAAGTTTTTGGGTTTAGCTCGGTTTTGTGACAATGCTTAGACAGGCAATACTTAGCATTTCACAGCTTGTAAGGTGAGAATACAGAAGAAGTATAGAAGAAAACAACATGCAGAAATGCGATGGTTAAGATGACTTGAATCCTTGTTTTAATAATGCACATTGTAGATTGTCTGATATGATAGAACAGCACCAAATTTAAGAAATGAATTCTTCACCTAGAACTCAAACCATGCCATATGTGTGCCTTTTTTACAGGCAAAGACATGGGACTGGTGGGGATGTATTCCTGCTATCAAAGCCTGCTTCACAAATCCAGGAACTTTGGAAGTGTTTTGGGATCCTCCAGAGCCAGGACATCTTGCCCTCATCAAGGGATATCAGGTAAAATATTCTTACAGTAAATAGTCAATTTTTGCAAATGCTTATGTGTTGCAATTTAGAAGCAGCAAACTTTTTTTCATCATTTTTGGTAGTTTTTAAAGTTGCCAGTTTTGAAAGAGCATGAACTATGATTTGAAATGAAACTGTTTGCATTTGTTTCTGGGTGAAAACAATATTTGACTTTTCATTGTGGGTGGTATTGTGGTTCTGGTTTTTTGACGTAAATAGCTTAAAGACAAATTTTCTTGTTTATTGGGTGTCATAATCCTACTATGCAACAGTCCAGTGGCACTGCCACTTCATCAATAGAAATAACCCATCTCACATAGGCAATGACATAACAGGGCCATGAAATAGCTAACAACTGGGTGTGTGTTCTGTTTAGTAGAGAATAAATGTCTTTAACTATTCAGATGTTGGGTATGCAGTGTATCTGTGTGGTAAACGGGGGCATAGCACCCATAGTCCCAGATAGATTTAGGGTTAGATGATAATTTGAAGGAAGTTTTAGCATGTTTTCCATAAAAACATACCCTTTGACCCCTACTTGGAATCTCCTTGGCAACATAAACCTAAAGAGGGATCACATGATATGTTTTTATTTCCATAGTTGTCTTTACAATATTGTTGTTATTTAGCTATATCTGAATGGTGTGAGTTACTGTGACATGTTCCCACCAAACAACAACAGCCTGCGTGTTAGTGGTATGGCTGGAGGGAGAGTATATGATATTGTTGTTGAGGTCTACTCTAAGAAACCAGATTGTCAGCCTCAGAAATCAAACAAGCTTGTAAGTATTAATACCTTTACAAAAATACATGTTAGGAAACCTGCTATATAAATTCTACCTTAATATTGCAAATAAAGTATGTTGAGGCATATTAAGTTACAGCTGTTTCAGCGTCGGATAACTTTTGTGTAATCAGATAGTGACACTGGCTGGGGTGTGAGTAGAGGGTTTTGGGGGAAGGGAGACTTCATACATAAGTAGTTTGATAGTAAAGTTTTGCATATAAGGGTAATAAAATTTTCTGTATCAGAATACAGGGTATATAACGGTTTGCTAATTGCCAAATAGTGGGGACACTGAGCTGTGGTATTCCTGTTATCAGATAAATAAACAAAATGTTTGTATTTTTTTTATATCAGATTATGAATTAACTGTCTATGTAAAAGAGACAAATAGCAAATAAAAAAAGGTAGACTTGAATTGGAAAAGAGTCAGGTAAAAACATAGCAACTGCACACATAAAAAGACCAAAATTTTAAGATGCAATGCATGTATTATATTTGGCCCTGAATATTTGGACAGACAGCCTGACTCTCATAAGACTGCTTCTAAGGACAGTCTGCTCAGGGTCTGTACTGTTTGTCTAACAGTAAGATGACACAGTCCATAATTACGGTATCTTTCTTCCTTCAGAGAATGAAATGCCCATTGGTTACTGCCAGTGGTGGTCCAGTGATCTCGCTAGAGCGGTCTGACAGGAATGATACCTTAGCTATTGTCTGGATGTCCATAGATACACCACAGAACCCTATCTCTGGCTACCTGGTGTTCTTGAATGACCAACAGTGTGGCAAAAGGGTAAGTTACCTCTCTTTGACATTGTGGGTCTGACTAGAGGTAGGGGTGTAACAATGCATCGGACTATCGATATATCGCAATAGTGACACTGGCAATAGTCACTATCGATAGGGAAAGCTGCAATGTCAATACTATCGGCAATAGTGTTGCCAATATCGCAATAGTTTCAATAGTTTCTAGACATGCATCTTTTTCTTGAAGGAAGTATTTTTAACTAAAAGAATAATAGGAAAGGATGTGTTTTGGCTTGTATTGGATTTCAAAGAATGGAAAATATAACATTTTCTTGTATTTTGTTGTCATGTTGTGCACATTGTGAAATGACAGTCATTAAATAATGCTTTTTAGCCACAAACTTATGTGAACAAACAAGATTTTATACATAAAAGCAGAATTTCTGGATAAGAATGCTGTCTCCAATAGTTATTGCAATGCATTGCAATAGTAACCTGCAATAGTAATAGTAGTATTGCAATAGGGATTTCTGCAATAGTAATAGTATTGCAATAGTCATTTTGGCCTGCAATAGTCACCCCTAACTAGAGGTGGAATCTTTTCATGGTAACTCAGATTCCATTCAACAGCTTTTAATGGTCACCCTTCCATTGGCCCATTATAATTGAAATACTAGTGAATGGGCATAAAACTGCAAGATCCATCCATCCATCCATCCGTCCATCAGTTCTAATGATGGGTCACAACATATGACTTTATAGTATGATAGAAAAAACACAGTTAGGGCAGAGGTATTATCTGGAACTTTGATTATGTTTTCTCCATCTTTAGGAGTTAACTTAGTTACTGATCAACTGTTGATCTTAAAACAGCCCTAAATAATCAACCCTAATACAATTGTGTTTTCAGCTGGTACCCGACCCTGAGAGTAACAGATGCAAGGTTGTTATAGGCAGCTGTGAGGTGGGGAAACCATACTTGGTTTATGTTGTGGCAATTCCAGCAGGTAAACACAAGTTTACATTTTATCAGAAAGTTATATTATGTTATAACATTTCTATATACTTGTAACACAACAATGCTTTTCAAACAACATAATCATAACTGTGAATGCCCTTTCTTAGAAAACTGAGTAAGCTACTTTGCATGAATAATTTGCATGATTGTTTGCATGAACTTAAAGAAAAAAAGATGTTGTGAATTTTTTTATTCTGTACATTCCTAAATTAAAGAAAAAAATGTTGTGAATTTTATATTCTGTACATTCCAAAACTACATTCATATTTGGCGAATAAACACTATAAAACTATTAATAAATGCAGCTTGCAAGTTATGTTTGACATTCATATCTTAGGAGTCACCATAATAATCACAACAGGTGGGAAATCAGTGCCTGCCAAAATAACTTTGTTTTAAACAGAAAAAGAGCTTGATTATTATTGGTTTTCTTAAATTCTAGTTACTCAAATTCTGAAAGATAATTCACAGTCCACACTCTTTGTAACATATAAATCTATAAATGTTGCTTTTGGAAACAAAGAACAGATACAAGAATGAAAATGGGGGTCTCGCTTTTAATGAGACTCGCAGTGCTATTTGCGAGGCTGCATATGCCTTCACAAGTTCAGCTATTTTCATTTTTTGGCATTTTAAGTATTAATTCTCCGTATCCGTACCTCTAAGATAAAACATTATTAAAAAATTGTTCAGCATTCATGTATTTCTTTTTGTTCACTATGTAGATGAAACTAAGCATGGTAAGACAGAGAAGCTAGAAAATTAACTTAATTTGTGTCATAGGATATGTTGTAGATATTTAGATGGTTTGATTTTTCCAGAAATATAGATACCTAGATGTTTTGTATTAGAATGGTAGTTTTTCCAGAGCTTCGGATAGGGGTGCCAGTGGAATTTTGCTGATAATTTTGGAATGTTTTTTCTTACCTACGAGACAGAGCTTGTTCTATTTTTAGCGGGCCTGGAAAATTCTGTCTTGCCCATGGGCTCCGAACAAACTCCGAAATAGTCAATGTTTCTCACAAACACTGTCAAGGGTGCCGCCATTTTGAAGACGTTACCAACTGACGTTTGAAATAACGTTGACATTACGTCACAATACTACTAACGCTTGTATACGTTCGCATGGAATAATAGTTCCCCGTTCAATTTGAATTAATTATTATTGTAGGTAAGAAAAATAATCAATCATTGGTCTCCGATGAGGACAGGGAAATCCCAACCCTCGGGCACAAGCCTCGTTTCCGACACACCCTGTGTGCCCTCGGAATGGGATTTTGCTGTCCGCATCGGAGACCAATGATAGATTCTATTTATCTGACGTCTGTAAAACCTATGTTGTGATCTCATGTTAAAGGAGCCACAACATGTGCTTTTATGGAGAATTAACAGAAATCAGACCACGATTATCATAAAACCAGATCCTTTTTTGGAGCTCAAATTCCAGTGTCCTTTCCTTTCCTACATATGAATGACAAAGCCCAGAATGAACACTTCCATGTAATTAAGATGAATGGGTACACCTCTATATATTTCTGCCATTCTTAAAAGGGAACAACTTTTATGACTTTCTGTTTGCTTCCCTTGATGACAAAGGCCTTTGGAAATGAGGACTTCTCTTAAAGGAAAGAATTTGCTCAAATTCTTCCTTTTAAGAGTAGCCCAAGGGAAATGGTAGTAAAATTGTCTTTTTTAAGAGTTACCTCTCCTGGAAGTGTGCCTATTCACCTTAAGTGTTTGTGCATAAAGTTTTTCTTACCTTCTTTTCCTTCCAAAATATTGTAAAGAAATTTATATTTTTTAATTTGTTTAATGCTAAATGTAAAAGCTCAAGAAAATCTCAAATTAGGATGAAGATTAAGTGGTTCAAAAGTACAAGGTCATTATCTTATCATCTGCCTTTGGATGATTTGCATATAAGATTCTACTTTGTATGTTTGGTATTGAGGAATATAGGAAAACTAGTATTAGGCTTAGTTGAAATTAGGGGTTGGCATAGAATGCTACCAAATACAAAACAGGGAAAGCTTTTGTGACTTTCTGTTTGCTTTCTTGGATGAAGAAGCCCCTTCAAAAGGGGTCTATTTTTAAAGGAAAGAAAATGCTCATACAGGAGCAAATTCTTACCTTTAGACTCACAATGAGAATGGAGATAGAAATGAAAATGGCAGAGTTGCTTCCCCTGAATTGTTTCCATTCACCTTAAGATACATTTTTAGTGTTGTTATAGTACCAGGGGCCGTATTCATAAAGCCACTTAAGTCGTTGCTATGCGGTTGCTAAGGCTAAATATCTATAAAGGAGATTCCCTACAACTATGAAATTTGGTCTGGAGGAACAGTCTTTGTAAGACTGTTCCTCCAGAGCAAATTTCATAGTTGTAGGAAATCTCTTTCAATGAAATTTAGCCTTAGCAACAGCATGGCATTCACTTAAGTCGTTTTATGAATACTGCCCCAGTAGGTTATGAAAGACATGCCTTGTATTACCTTCCTTTCTTACAGATTTTAAAGGTGTGTTTCTTTAAATACTAGATGTGACAGTTTCCCTTTCATATAATTTTTGCATGATTCTAGTTTCATTTAACCCAGTTTTCTTCTCAGACCTTTTAGATGTAAAGCAGATACCTGTATCTTTTAAGATCTTAAATTAAAATTCAGTTTAGTGTGTTCAATCACAAAGTCTGAACAGAGTTTGTGATCAGTGTCTCCGAACAGAGTCTGTCTGGCTCCCTCTGTGTCTTTAAATTCTGAGGAATGTCTGTGTGGGGAAAAGATAAAAATCTGCTCACAGTTAATGGTGTGATCATTCTCACTTCCATACTGTAAGATACAATCATAGTTCTTTTAAATTATGTTAAAAAACACTTCCTTGTCTGACATTTTAAATCTGCTTTAGTAGACCTTTTGTGAACTTTTTATTTCACACAAAAGTTTTGTGTTACTTAACTGTTGAGGCTAGTTTATTACTGTGTTACTTATTTATTGGTCTAAATGTATGTTGTTGGGAATGTATTATAAAACTGTTTGATCATGAAAGGGCGCTTTTGAACATATTTCAAGATACTGTCTTTTGAATGTAAAACTCTTGTCAAATAATGATGTTCATAAGAGTCTGGATGTCTTTAATTCATAGTCTAGCTTGTTGGCTCTAAATTGCCAATAAAAGCAAAATATAAGCCTGGCAAGGGTGATTTCTTATTTAGAACAACTTTTAGTGCAGGTAGTGACATAAATTCTAAAGTACAATATCAAAAAGAGTTATAAAGTTCTTCATATTTCAAAGCCATTTGGAGAAAAGTTTAATGCCTTTTAAAACTACAGTTGAATTCCAGTGGTTCAAACGCTGATGGCCTGTTAACCCTGCTTGACTAGAACTCTTCCCTTAGTCCCTAGAGGTCACTTTATATAGAAACAAATCCTGGATGGCTAGAACTATCCTTGGCTGAAACTAATTTTCATGGTCCCAAGCCTATTTGAGCCATTGAAGTTCTACTGTATTACCATATTCACTATGAAGCAAATATTAGTAAATACATGTATTTGTCTTACCAAATATGAGCCGCGACATGAGAAAACCAACAATGTGGTCATGCGCCCAGCACAGACTCAGATCAGCCTGGGCATCCACCCAGTCTTATCTGAATCTTCGCTTTGCGCTTACAGGGTAGCTAAGGGTCTAAGCTACCTCTATGCGGCCAGCGAAGACTCTGATCAGACTGGGCGGATGCCCAGGCTGATCTGAGTCTGCGCTGGGCGCACAGCCACATTGTTGGTTTTCTCGTGTCGCGGCTCATATGTGTTACTGGAACTACAGTGCCTCCTTAAATAATAAATCACCCTTTTGATATTTTCAGATACTGAGGAGGTTGTTAGATCCAACACCTTGGAGGTCATACTGCCACTTGATGCATCAGAAATACGACTGCCGCCTCGAGAAAGTCGGACAGATGCGGAAGAGCTATATTTAGAATACCTTGAAGTGAATGAAGGATCTGGATATCTCCCTGCTATGGACAGTAAGTGACCTCATATATTTTCTTCTTATTGTCATGGAAACATCACATATGGCTAAATTGATACATGTTGACTACTGCAGATCAAGAGAGAACAGGGCTCAGCCTAGAGGGCGATTTGGGAGAAATAGTCTCCCTAAGCTGACTGACTTCTCCCTATTTTGAGCTGAGGGAGAAGTGAAAATGTGTAGAACATAATTATAGGGAAATGCAAACTTTGGACCAAAACTTCTCCCTAAAGTCCAGAAAATGTCGCAAAACTTCTCCCTGTCTGAAAGCTCTAGGCTGACTCCTGGAGAATAATAGATTTGTAGTCTTTTACAAACCAGTTCAAGTTGAATGCCCCCAAATATCAGTCTTGTGTTTTTCTGCTATGAGATGGGTTTTCCATTTCAAAACAGTACCAAAAGTCTAGATCTGCCTTGTGAGATGGATCTAGATTTTTTGGGTTTCTTTGGAGGGAAACCCATTCCCCGACTTAAAATGAAATAAATATAGTTGTAACATTGATATGACATTATGCGCTGGCATGAAGTATGATTTATAAAACTTCTTAAGTTTAAAGGTGCACCTCCATATGTTTCTGCCAATTTTACAAAGGGAAACAACTGTGAAGTCCTTTTTGCTTCCCTGGATGACTCCCTTCTACAATTGGGTCTGCTATTTACAGGGGTCAGCCTAGAGCTTTCAAACAGGGAGAAGTTTTGCAACATTTTCTGGACTTTAGGGAGAAGTTTTGGCCCAAATTTTAGATTTCCCTATATGCTCTATACATTTTCACTTCTCCCTCAGCTCAAAGAAGGGAGAAGTCAGCCAGCTTAGGGAGACCATTTTTCCCAAATCACCCTTTAGTCTGTACCCTGTATCTAGGGAAAAGAATTTGCCTCTAAGTAGGCAATTTTTTTCTTTCTTTAAAAATTGACCCCCATTGAGAAGGGAGGCAAAAATCAAATGGCAGAGTTGCTTCCATGAAAATATTGTTACAAAATGCAGATTTCTTTTTTTTATTAGATTTATATGCTCTATGATTAACCTGTGAATTGGGTATGATATTCTTAATCAGTGTCATATGTGAAGTTTTCATGACTTGCAGTGTAACATTTTTTGTTCTTTTTTCACACAACTACAAGGCCTAAGCTTTCTTTTTATTCACACACCCACATGGCTTAAGCTCCACCTCCACTGTCACATGCCATGTACTTCAGCACACAGGGCCTAGTTGTTGTAACAATGGCATTGTTAGTTAACAAGACTTTGCATTTTCATATGTATTATATGCAAAAACACTGACATTTTTGAAAAAAAAAATGTGAGGAGCTTGTGCAATGCAGAAGGTCTTCACTTTTTTTTCATCAAAAAATGTAAGCAGACTTGATTATATCTGAAGACATAAAGAATCCTTGACTAACAACTTGGTTATGCCAACAATTCTTTTGAACTGCTGGGCCTAGTACTTCATTGATTTTTTAGGGTTTGACCCATGTCAGGAGAAGAAAGTGTCTTATAGCATGTGAATCGCAGATATAGATCAGCAGGCATGTGAGCGTAGTCTGATCAGAGTCTGTGCTGTTCACTTATAACACTGTCTTTGATCAGATTGTGTAATTGTGCACCATACTTTCCTCCTGACATGGATTATTTCAGTTGCACTGTTTTCATTTGCCAGTTTTGATCCGCAGTCAGTAATAATTTTACTGATGCAGAAATATATCTGCAACTTGTCAGTGCATTTACAAGTTTTTAATTCAGCACAAATAATATGCACCTGATCATATACTATACTGGCACAGAGAAATTCTTAACATTTCAGTAAATTGTCAGAAGCACTGCTTAGAGTCCAAAATATTTGTAGCTTATAGGTTGAATATTAAACATTGGATACAGTTGTTACCATTTAGAAAATGTATGAATCTTATTTCTTCATGTTGACTTACGGTAATCCTTTTTAAGTTTAAAGTTTTGTACATTGAAAATTTACTGTTGATTTGTGAAATATCATTCTTCAGACAAGCCAAATGTCTATTCAGAAAAGGGAGGCCACAGCTTTATAACAGAAAGTATTGAGCCTGAGACTGAACGTGGGATTACCCCACCCCCTCCTTTGTCGCCTATCGTGGCAAAAAGGGAGAAAGCTCCAATCTTGCCAAAGGAGTCTAGGCCCCCACCTGTTATATATGATGCAGCAACAGGAGGTATTATGTGTAAAATTATAAGGATTGCGCTTCTGTAGAGGAATTAATAGCTATTTTATATCAACCATTCTCATCATACATTGTCAAAGCTAAATGTAGCAAAAAAAACCATTTCAGTTTCAGAATGTAACAAGCACTGTTTTTAAAATATGCTCTAGATTGTTTTTTTTTTTTTTGTTTTTTTTTTTGTAAGAAATAGAAAGAAGTTTCCTATGGCACAAAGGAGTTCATTCCAGAGCTGCAGATAAGAGGGGGTAATGATGATTATTTGAAGATAATTTTTCTTATTTCTTAGCGAAAACATATTTTGTGACCCCTCATTAGAACCGTCTTGGCGAGATGGTTCTGATGGGGGATCACAAAATATGTTTTTATGGAGAAATGTGCAAAATTATCCCTGTTACCCCTTCTTATTTGGAGCACTGATTCATTCAAACGGAAATAAAATATAGCAGACTAGGTTAGACTGAATTTGTTCAGTGATCTAAAAGGGCAGAAAATATACACTGCATTATGGTGATATATTGTGAAACTTGTTGATGGGAAAACTAAAAGATGTAGGAGTTGGGATGTCTTACTTAATTTACATTAAGATGAATGGAAAAACCTTCAGGAGAAGCAACAACTCTGCCATTTTGATTTTTGCCTCCCTTTTAATTGAGATCAACTTTTAAAAGAAAGAATTTGCTCTATTTTACATGAGCAACATTATCCAGGGAAGCAAACAGGAAGCCACAATAGTTCTTGCCCATTGTAAAAATGGCAGAAAACAATTGGGGTGTACCGATGTTCCTAAAATGCAGTAAGCTATGATGAGAATAAGTTTATATGGTGGGTACTCTGTATATGCAGAGCCAAGGTAGACAGCACTAATGCTTCACAGAGATATTGGCACTAACACTTTAAGCTTGCACATGGGCACAGGTGATTTAAGGCATGAACAGTCAGGACTCAGGTCAGCATGACATTGTGCACCTGTGCAGTCTGCTCAGTATTTGCCTTCTTCGCTTTTGATACATCCCTCAGGATCTGTCTAAGCTGGGTGATTCAGTATGTAGTCTGATCTGAGTATTCTCTGTTCATGCATATCATAAGATACCTTTCCTCATGTTGAAATGGTTTTTATAAAACTTGCTTATTTTATAAAACTTGCTTATTTTTCATAGAAGTGGAAAGATTTTTGTTAATCTTGAATATTCAGTTTCAATTATGTTTGAAATAGAAATATGAAACAATATACTTACATTACAGGGTCTGCAAAATAGTTTAAATGATTTGTTGACTTGGTGTATTTACATTTATTTCATTATTCTGTGTTTAATGCCTGGCACCCCATTACATGCACCTTTGAAAACTGTGGACTGAAAAGATCTTATCTAGACTTACGCCTTATCAGTTACTAGCAGCTAGTAAAACCACAGCGTGAAATATAGGGAAAATCCACGCCCACTTTCGATAAATTCTGCTGTGAGTGTCTTAGGTATATACAGTAGTTGCAGTTAAATACAAGTGCCCCTTATAAATACATGTAGTAAGTGGATTTGTCTCACTCATGAGATAGAAGAGGCCACTGTGGAACATTAGTTATAACTGTGTTTAGGCTAAAAACTATGTGTGTTATTTGTGATTGTCTTGTTTTTACTCACAGAACTCCAAATGAGCTAACATTTTTCTGCCAGAAAATCTGTTCTGTAAAACCTGTCTTCGTGGCCGCCTCTATTAAGCAAGCAACCTGTATTAAACAAGCATGTATCCAAATCCCAAAACAGGCAAATGCATTGAAATGGACTTGTATTAAGCAAGCACCTGTTATAAGCAAGCAGATTTTGACTATCCCTTAGGTGCTTGCTTAATACAGGTTGGACTGTAATAACTCTTTTGAACAAACTGAATAATGACGGCTGCTATCAGGAAAGATGGCTTTCTAGATAACTCTAGACAGCTGACTGACTGAGTTTTGAAGATTACTAGCCCCTTTGAAACATGATGCTGACTAGTCTTCATAATTAATTAATGTCTTGATCTAATTTACATTGATTCTGATAGGAAATAGCTAATTTAATTATAGCAGTTTATATTTTCAAGACCATCTTACCTCAGCTTTGGTATTTTCCAGAATATTGAGAGCAAGTTTTCTGCAGCCATAATCATTACTCTAAGTCAAACTTGTAAAAACAGACTGATATCAGAGCAAACAGTAAGAATAGTGATAAGCACTTATAGTGCCAAAAATGAAAATAGTTGAATTTCCAAATAGTATAGACCCAGAAGAGATGGCTCGTAGTCGATATCCAGTGTTTGCCCTCTAGTGTTTTATGACCCCTAAGGCTTGAGTGTGTATAGCCCATAACTATGTGATCCCAGAAGGAATGATTATCTTGTCCCAATGGAGTATTCTATTGACAAAGTCTTTTATTTAGTGATCATTGTAACATTATTCAATGGTGCTATTGATTAAGTATAGATGCAGATGTAAGTCAAGAGGAGATATATGGTAGCTTAGGTTACAAGGTAATCATTGTATTGGACTTAATGTAGGTTCATCAAACAAACATGTTCTGTGTTTAAAATGTCATTTACATATCTTGTTTTCACTTACATATATTGTTTTAGCCACTGATGTATTGTTGTTTGTATAAAAAGTATTTTCTGGTTTTGGAGTAGAGGATTTTCATGAATATTTCTTAAAGCACTATATTGGGAAAGATTTGATTTCCTGGAATCATACATGAGGTATAAAAACAGAACTGTATACTAGTATTTTGTTAGATTGCTTATTTATTCATAGTAATTTGACAGAAAAGCAGAGGTTACTGTCAGAATGATTTAACAGTTAATTCAGAAATTTGTTATAAAATTTGAGATAAATATTTAAAAATTAACTATTTTGCCTAACTGTTTGAATAGTCAGGACGCTGAAGCCGAAAAAATGCAACTTTAATGCCCCGGCGATTCGAAAGGAAATTTTTACCAAATTTGATAAGCACAACATTTGGGCTTTATGATAGGGTATGATGTGGTCACTGAAATAGGATGCCGTGTGTTTAATTACCCTTTTTTTTACCCCTCCCCCTTTTAAACCTTAATTTGCTCAAAATGAAAACGCTATAATACTGTCCATTTAGAAGTGCACTAAAGTTTGCTAATTAATTCATGAAATGACGTATCTATGTGCAAAGTATCAGTTTCTTTAATAATTTACAAAATGCATGCTTAAAATATTAAGAAAACCGGTGTATATACATATTTACACAAGGATAATTCATCCTACCAATTGTTGGTGTTTGAAGGTACTAAATTTGATAATAAATCGCTGTCTACCAGATTCTCATCAAACTGCGCATAGAATTATAGGGCAGATGACTCGCAAATATCCAATGATAATGACACTGCACTCTGTACTTCATAAAACGTTTCTCTTTGGAGTCTAACCACCACCATGGATCCCGTTTTCCTCAGACGTTCATTTCAATTTGAATTTTCCCCGTGCTGTGCAGTTTAACAAGAAAACCATCCCATCCACTTCTGGGTCTGCAAAGACTTCCAACAACTTACGCATTCACATTATCACTGGCGTAAGTCTGTTACTGCTCGATTGTTACATACGTTACTTAATATAATTTTGATAAAAAGAATAATGAATGAAGACGATTCAGAAGATATATAAAGATGTAGAATACAAAAATAGGATCATATTTGTTTTACTGCTTTGAGTATAGTTATTATAATTTGTAAAAAGACAATGTACTAGAGAATATTTGCACTTACTGACAGGCGGGAAAATGAACAGCATTCAAATTTATGTTCAAACAATAACCAAACATCATGTTTTGAAGAGTAATTACAACGTAAACTACTTAGATATCAAAAGAAGCTATTCAGAAGCTATTCAGTAATATGCGTATGATAAAAACTAGCAGAGTTGTGGGATCACTGTTTCCTCCAGTAGGTGGTTAAAACCATTGTGAACAGCGTAATTTTGCAAGTTCCTACGTCTCTCCAGGTAATAAAACTCGTTTACATCTGGACTATATTGATTTGTTTCCTGCTACTTTGTTAAAGTGTATTCATTAGATATGCATGTAGAGCAAAGGTGACGTATATGAGATGTAGAAAACGTACACAGAAAAATGTAAATAAAATTACCAAGAAAGACCACAATTACAAAACACAGCCCACCCAAGACACCAAAACAAGATGAGAAACATGCATACGACAACATACGGAACAGCACATCTTTGGTAACAGACACTCCATTCCAACACAGAGGAACTGTACATAAGTAAGCTCAAAAAAAAAATACATTCAAACATTTAATGTATCTAATTTTACCTATTTTCTATTTTAAACCATAAAATAAAATAGAAAGCACATAGGACATCTATATAAAGAGGCAACCACAAGGCAATAAAATCAATCATTGGGATTCGCATGTAGAAGTTTTCATACTTGTATAGACAGTTGTACATAATCTACCAGGGGTTTAAACTAGTTTTAATCGCGCAACCTCACACTTCCTTCTGATGCAGCAAGAACACGTAGGCGTTGTGTCATAAACATGGATGTTTTCAGACATTTGAATGCACAACGAAAATGAAGTTTCAAACGGCTCAGTCAACAGTCATATGTATATCACGTATATAACAGAAGAAATAAAAGCATCGACATAGAATTCAGTATCTGAATAAATAAGTAAAATGAAAGATGCTTACTAAACATCTAGTATAATTACTCAACGTAAAATCTTGCCTATCGTAGACTTAACTGCTTGAAACATTTGGAATCAGTGTGTGCTGCACTGGCAATACCAGATGAATACTTATTGAAACTTATTTTCTTAGAAATCTAACATATGCCGGAAAACTTCGATATATGAAGAATAGATAGCCATAGATGCTACAACCATTGATTATATTTAAAAGTATGGGTGCACATGCCACCATGAAAATAAATAAATAAGAAAACGAGATTGTTAGAGGTATTTAACTTTCATCTGTTTGACATGTATCTGAATAGACGTTATACTGCGTTACATAATTGTAATTTGAACATTGTTTCATTCAGTATCAAACGATAATATTTTTTTGTGAATAAGCTGCTTTCAAGGCCTCAATGTCTGCATGCCTCAAGCCTTCAGTCTTTACAATTAACTTATCATGTGTATTTAAACTGTATACTTTTATCATTATTGAGCATACAATCGCAACAATGAAGCACGGAAGCTTTTATAGCTAAAATATTATGATACTTCATTCCATCTCAACTTAAATCTAAAACAAAGTCTCAAAATTGAGCTTGAATTGCGTATTCGACCATTAATTACGTATCCATTTAAAGAAACTGTCAGTGTTTCAATTAAGTACTAAGGTTTACTTGCTGAAATGTCATCCACGTTACCGGTTTATAGCGCTCTCATCAGTTATAAGGCAAACTATTAAAAGTATTCTTGTTGTGACGAGTTAACGAAAGAAGGAAAATACCGTAACTTATAAGATGTCCCTTCATCAGTCTAATTAGGAGTTTTATCAGTGTTTATGGTAATGGGTCGGGTAATTCACAATATTTGCCACATTATTCCTACATGGTATTATCTGCACTCAAAATGTTACAAAATGTTACATTTTACTTACAGTTGGACGGCGAGTAGTTGACCGGAGGCTGGAGGCTGTGAAAAAACATTATCTCAACGTGTAGCATTTGGCAGTGAAAATTTTGATTAGCAGTAACATTAACTAATAAGAAGTTTACATGTTTCCGATGTTGTACTACCAAGCGCATGATGTATCACCGTCTTTAGGGACCTTAACAGTTGATAAAAAAGATCAATTCAATGAAATATTGTAATTAATTGATATGATTGGGCTGTTTCTTGATTTTAACTGAAACTGTCACTTGAGCATTGTCGTTTTTATTGGTAACGAAAAATACCTCCATGCAAATATCATAAAAGAATGCGTACTTTGTAAGCTGATGCTTATTTTCGATTTGGCAGATACTTTTCTGTGCCTCATGTCATTAAATTCCAGTGTGTATTTTTATTAGTTTCCTAACCTTTCTGTAGTCTTTCAATTTCTATGCTCTATGAACCGATTTTGTTTTCAATATTCAATGTAACAGCAGGTTTTGTAGTGTAAATTACTAGTAATTCCCTAATTTTATATTTATTTATATTAAAAAGAACGATGATGTTTGATTGTCATATGACTGACACCGCTATAAATAACAGTGTTAAAGACTGTTTGTTCAGTATTTGTCAAGTCTTATAACACATAACAACTCTCTTTTCTGTTTCACGTATAAAACACAGCTTGCGAAGGCCTTAAACTGCGTGGTGAAAATAGCGACAAACTTCTGTCAACAATATTTCTTAAAAATGTCTGAATACCGTATTTATGAGAGCTTCCTGGGAGTTGGTGAAGGTTGCTGATTAGCTGTGATGTAATGGAATACATTTTGTATAAATGTTAACTACGTTAATTCTACGTTAATTCAAGAAGTAACATAGGCGAATGACAAGGATTCAAGCAGGCTGTAATTCTTCTAATGTTTAAAGATGATTTTAAAGGAGGATATACTAGCAAAAGAAAACAAAACGATTCTGCCTTCAATTTATTTATATTTTGGGAATATTCTCATATGTAACGTCTATAACCGAATGTTACGGGTTTAAGCCAAAATGGATAGAAAGCTAATAAGTATCAGTCGTTAGCAGTATAATAGGCTTTTTCTAAAACATATGTTGTTTGCTTGAAACTCCGATTTAAATGACATAGAAAGAAGAAGAAAGGCAGTTGATCACTTTTAGCATTTCTTTGGTACCCAGTTATCTCCCCTTATTTTACATCCTGGATCCACTTTTTAGGACCACATCATACCCTAAGTTAAAGTTGAGATGATAAACTTTCATAATATACCAAATTCATCCTTTCGAATTGTCGGGGCATTAAACTCGAAAAATAGGCCCTATTTGAATTTCAGCGTCCTGACTAGAAAGATAACTTTATGAAAATAACCTGACATATATCATGCTACTGACAAACTTCAGTTAGCAGCTTCTGGCATGTAAAAATTTTGAGGTGCGACACAAGAAAACCAACAAAGTGGTTGTGCGCAAAGTGCAAACTCAGATCAGCCTGGGCATCCGCCCAGTCTGATCAGAGTCTTCACTTTGTGCTTAAAGGGTAGATAAGGGTCTAAGCTAGCTCCATGTGGACAGTGAAGACTCTCATCAGACTGGGTGGATGCCCAGGCTGGGTGGATGCCCAGTCTGTGCTGGGCGCACAACCACTTTGTTGGTTTTCTCATGTCGCGGCTCATTTTGTAAAAAGAGACATTTAGTGGCACCAGTGATAAAAATTCAACTACAATGAGCCAAAAGGTGGCAGATTGTTTATGCAACCACAGTAGAAACAAAAAGCCAAAAGGTGGCAGGATTTTTGAAAAAGCCAAAAGGTGGCAGGGTTTTTGAAAAGCTTATTTATAAACTTTACTTCCATTTTCAGGTGAGGTGACAAGGAGAGGGGCTCGGGAAGTAGAGGAATCAAAATATAGAGGTGAGCATTGCCTTCTTTTCATCAACAAATGGGGATAATTAAAAAAAAAATGGTGACATGTAGTTATTTGCCAGAAAACACACATCGTGGGGGTCTCAAAGAATTCAGGCAGTCTGGTTTTTGTTTAAGGTGAATTGATATACTTAGAGGGAAGGCAACTCAACCATTCTTATTTTTGCATCTCTTTCAAATACAGGTCAACTTTTAAAGGACAAAAATTGCTCCTCCAGGAGCAAATTCTTTCTTTTAAGAGTAGACCCCTTTTAGCATGTTTTTTTTTGTTGCACAGGGAAACAAACAGGAGTCACAGATGTTGTCTCCCTATGAAAAAAATGGCAGAAAAACATGGTGGTGTACCCATACACCTCAAGTACTAAAAATGTTTATCTAATCTGGGGTTGTATTCATAAAAGCACTTAAGTCGTTGCTATGCTGTTGCTAAGGCTTAATTTCTATGAAGGAGATTTCCTACAACTATGAAATTTGCTCTGGAGGAACAGTCTTTTTCAGACTGTTCCTCCAGAGCAAATTTCATAGTTGTAGCAAATCCCCTTCAAAGAAATTTATAGCATAGCAACCACTTAAGTCATTTTAAAAATATGACCCCTGGATCTCATTACTGTTATACATACATTGTCATATTAGTTTTGGCTTCTTTACTGCTTGAAAAAGATGCTGGATTTAAAATAATTTGCTTGGTTTGCAGTGTTACCAGTAAAATTGTATTCAAGAAAAAGAAGTTTACATTTTATCGTTCCAGCAACTTACTGTATATTTCATAAACAGTGCATACATTCAGAATATGATAATCAGAAAGTACATAATATATATTCTTTGTGTTAAATATGTTAATATCTAGCAACAGATATTCCATAGCTAGAAATCCAGCAAAGAGGACTTCACTTGTTCATGTTTTCCACATATATACACATATCTTTATGTTGAATGAACTTGTATACTTTTTTATCACGTTACTTTAGTTGTTATTTGAATGTGAAGTTTGTGATTTGGGCACATTGTACAGTTTATAGTTCATATAATATATTTGTGTTTATACATTAGCTGGATAACAAAACCATAAGAGCCATAAACATTTTTGGAGAAACAGTTTTTTTTTTTTTGCTTTTTCAGTTACTTCAAGTATAAATCAGAGTTTCTAATCAAAATTGTGTTGCCTTCAAGGCAATGTATGTTTTTGTAGAGTTATATGAAAACTCAATATTAATCATAGTATTACATGGTTTGCTTCTGGATGTAAATGTCTTATTAGACAAGGCCATGTTGCATTTGCAGAATAGATTATTTGTTAAGGGAGGATTGTGGTGGGATACAATCTACGTTTTAATATTTCTGTCTTTTCTTCCTTTTCATTTCCCATGCAACAGTTTAATAAGTCTTATATTGAGGGGGGTACACTGAATATACTGCATGTGTTGACCATTTGTACTTTTGTTTACTACACCTGCATTCTCTAATTTGGCATGTTTTCTGCTTTATTTTCACTTTTCCACTATTAAGATTTTATCAATTTATAGGTTGATATTGCAAATCTTATTTTATTTCATTTTTTTTTCAAATTTGGCTGACTATGCATGATATTGACAGTCTGGATTAAATTCTGTATATTTTTGCATCTGTTTAGCACTAAGTGAACTCCTCTATAAATCATATAACTGAGTTACCAAGTATTCATCTCTAATTGAGCAAAGTGGAAAAACCCTGTAATAATGTAAGATGATAAATCATGAAATATATGCAAATAGTGCAGACCATGATAAGACTGCTTCTTAAAGGCAGTCTGATCTTGGTCAGCACTTTGCATGAAAATTTCCATCCAACTATTTAGGGTAAATATTTGGTGTTCGTTAGCATTTCATGTACTCTGAAAATATAAAATTGCAACATAGACTATAGACCCTCTTGATTATTTAGGCCTACTGTAGGACTATAGTAACACCAAATATTTATGAATCATCCATGAATAAACCTATAGTTTCCTCTGTTAGAATTTGACATTCTTTTTGTATTAGATGGTGTAGTTCCCCTTAGGAAGGACAGTGCCAAGTTGAGGTCCAAATCATCTGATGATGAGACCAGTAGAAAGAGTTTTGACAGAATTAGTTCTGGAATCTCCTCTTCCCTTGCACACCAGAGAAGCCGCTCACATTCACCCACCCCACGTCAGGAGCCCAGTGGAAAAGGAAAGTTAAGCTTCAGGGGTTTAGGACAAGCTGTTCGATTGGGTACTCAGAAAATCCCGAAACTTGACCTTACTGAACAAACAAAGACAAGAGCTTTGACATTTAAGACAGTTTGTAAAGCTATAATTGGGTTTATAAGACAGGAAAAACTTCTCAGAATTGCTATTGGTCCAGTGAAGCTTCAGCAGCCTAAGAAGTATAACCTAAAAAGACTAAAAACCTATGTTGATAAAACAAAAGCTTTCACAGATGCTCTGTCTAAAACTAAAGAGATAGAAATTGTTGCTCCTGGTTCTAAGTCTGGCACAGGTAAAGGTATGGCTGGTTTCTTTGCTGCTGCTAAGAATATACAACATGTGAAGAAACTGGGAGCTAAGAAAGGTGGATTTGTGAAACAGAGTACAACAGAACAAGTTACAGCTCCTGCACAGCCCCAAGCTGCAGCCACTCCAGGCCCTTCAAGTGTTGATACTCCAGGGCCTTCTGGAAGACCCACCAGAGATGAGGGTTATGCTTCCAATCAGGAATATGAAAGGGACAGAAGATTCCCTCCAGATTTTAGGTACCCTGAGGGGTTTCCAAGGGATCCTAGGGATAGGTTTTTCAGAGACTTCCCTTATCATGGTAGATACACTCCTCCTTGGCAGATGAGGTATAGAGAAGAATATGAAGACTATTTGAGATGGGAAAGGGAGCAAGGGTATGGAAGAGAAAGGGACCAGGGTTATGACACCATGGGATCTAGGGATAGGAAAGCTGTTGAAGATTATTACAGAAGGGACTTTGAGTCAGATAGAAACAGGGAGTACTATCGAAGAAAGCTGGCTGAAGAAGATCAGGAGGAGAGACAGATGGATTACAGCAGGGTGCCCCATGGAGAGCGGTATAAGCTCCCACCATCAGAGTATGCCAGTTCTCGTAGAAGAAGTATGAGAAGTCCAGATGACTATCCCAGAGATAGAAGTTACAGTCCTGCAGAGGATAGGAATCTTAGATTTTATGATAGTAGCCCTGAAGACACACAAAGGTCAAGAAGAAACAGAGGGGTTGAGGAAGATATCAGGTCAGGGTACAAGAGCCAAAGAGATAGAAACATTCATAGAGGTCACAGAAGCCCTGAGGATTATTTGAGAAAAGACAATAAAAGAAAGTCAGAAAGGAGAAAGTCAAGTCCAGGGAATGATACTATAAGGGAAGCAAATGTTAAAACCCCTGAGGAGTACCGCTGGGGAAGAGGGCGAGAGGAGAGGCAAACAATGCCAAGGAGGCACAGCCCAAGACATATGCAAGCACTGAAATATTCAAGGAGTTTTGATAGAAATTACAGAGAAGATTATGAGAGATACAAAGATCCCAGAGAGGATGAGGCCAAAATGAGGGCTATTGCTGTGTATGCTAATGCTATGGGAGGAGTTAATGATGAAGGAGGTGGGTCCAAATGTTGTAACATGGACATGGAACACATCACCTCTTGAGCATGGAACACTTCACCACAAATATGTTTTATATTATACACCACAGAACACATCGGATGAACATTGAATGTATGAATTTCACTTTTTTTACAGAAGACAGAATTATGTTATTCCTCTCAATGATGAATTTGTAGCCTTACACAGAAGCATGTATTCTATAGTAGAAGATCATTATTTTGACCTCAGTTTGTTTCACTGTTATTTTCTTTGAATACTATTGTTTATCATAAAGCATTTCTTTTTAGACTTACTTGTCCACTTTCAAATATGGATAAGTCTATTATCCATGATCAGATGTTCTATTAAGGTGTATGGGTATGCTTTCAGGGAAAGTAACTCTGCCATTTTCATTCTTGCTTCCTGTCTCAATGAGGGTCAACTCTTGAAGAAAAGAACATGCTTTTCTAGGAGCAGTTTTTTTCCATTCAGAGAAGACATCTTTGTGGAAGGGTTTTGTCATCGAAGGAAGCAAACAGGAAGCCACAAAAGTGCTCTGCCTTTTGGAAAAAAAAGGTGAAAAAGATTGAGGTACACCCATACAGCTTAAAGGTAGGTTCCTGGGCTAGCGATGTCAATTATGTCCACAAAATAATTTCATCTTTTTCTGAGCAGTATTGAATTCTCTTATTTTCTGAATTTGTTGCTACTGAGAAACTCGTCAGATGTTGAAGAAAATAGTCGTTTTCCCTTTTGGTTTATTTTCTTTCGTTGGAATTCCAGTTCTAAAAATAACTATGTTTATTATGTCTATAAGTGCGCAATTTCTGATGCCATTCTCCAAAGGTCAATTTTCCCTTGACGTGAGCTCTCCTAGAGGTCCTTGCATGGCGGATGGGTTAAAACTATCCTAAAAGCATTGCAGCATGACATCAGCCGCGTTTTCTATTTTTGGCGCGAACTAAAAATAGCGCTAACTGGTGTGCGAAGCAGAGTTAGGAAATCCCTTGCAAAACAACTTTTCTAATATTTTTTTGATTTACACTTTTTAGTGAAACTTATCAATTCCCTTTTATAAGTGCTTTCCAACAAATTGGATGACAGTTCATCAAAATTATGATGCATTCCAAAGTACAGGAACCTACCATTAAACCTGTTGCTGAACTAATGGGACTGCTTTTGGGTGAGTCTGAGTTGGGTCAGACATTCTGGCCCCGAGGTTATAAAAAAATTTTCATGCTCAACTCAGCTGAGCATGAAATTTTCTCTGCTGATAAATATGAAGATGCCAACTGATGTTGGCATTTTCATATTCATAAGCAGAGAAAATATCATACTCAGATAAACTGAGCAAGAAAATAACTGTACTCCTCAATAGTTTGCTATTTATTAGCAGGTACAATTTCATGCTCAGCTGAGCATGGAAAAAGTTTTATAACTTTGGGGCCTGGCCTCTTATTTAGTGTAAATAAGTTTCTGTTACATCTGTTTCAGTTTCATATTTGTATTTAGTTAACATTCTTTTCCAGATGTAGTTTGTGTCATCAAAGTTTTATTTATCTTTTGTTTATATACAGCAATGCATGGTAGAACTCACTCTAGAAAGATCAACTTCATTGGATATATACATGGTACATTCAGATGTTGTTTGTCAGTGATTGGAAGGTCTCATTTAAAAAGAAAAAAAATGTCATAAAAGTAATTTCAAGTTCACTATTGACCCTGCATATTGAGTAAGAAGGGCTCAAGCAAACTGCAAATTCCCAGATCAAAGAGGTCTGAGAAGGGCTTCATTTTTTTTTTATATAATAAAAGGTCGACAGTTCTAAGGAAACATTGGTACCTGAACTGGAAATATGTCATAATATCTAGTGCATTTTTACATTATAACACAAGCATATGAAATACCTGTCATAATATCTAGTGCATTTTTAAAATTAACACAATCATTGGGATGGTGTTATGATGTCAAAATGAATTAGATATTTTGACCCATATTTCCAGTTCAGGTGCCAGTATAAGGAAGTATGTACTTTCCCAAGTATGTGAATCTGAAACATTTATGTTGATAGCGAAAATTCAGTTTAAATTGTGTTGTGGGCCACCTTCATTGCAAATGGCAAGAAATGTAGGATTTCACAGATGTGCATGCTGTTAGGTTGTTTCTTAATTTTGTGTATTCCAGAGTCTGCAGACAGCATGGCAGTCATTTATATGATGTTAACAGTTAAACTGTAAAATGAAGTTTATGAGACTCTCCAAACACTGATAATACATGTACTGCTGTGCTCAACCCTTGTATCACATGATCCTTGCGTCACACCTGTTCCTTCCTAATTTCCCATATCCAATGGCTAAGTTACTAATTTGCACTTAGGTTGCTATATACTCTCACCTTCGTCTCTCTAATTTGTTGTCTCCTGTTCTTGAGCAGGTGAAAAGCAGCTTTTTCTTTTTATTCTAATGTGTTCTACCCAACAGCAGGTAAAAAGTGTTTTTTTTTCCCACTGTGTTCTATTCATGAGCAGGTGAAAAGCAGCTTTCTGTTCTTATTCTGCAATGTTCTCTTCAGCAGGTGAAAAAAAGTTTTCATTTCTTATTATGCCTTGTGATCTTCGGCAGGTGAAAAACAGCTTTCATTTAATATTCTGCAGTGCTCTCTTCAGCAGGTGAATAACAGGGTTATTTTCTTCTTAAATCTGCTGTGTTCTCGTTACCAGCAGGTGAACAACAGCTCATATGAATGTGAAAAAGAAGACGTTTCTGGATTTTAAAGATGCACTAATTGAAATATGCCACAGAATTTTCCATTCTCTGCCTGTAGCAGCAAAAATGCCATACTCAAATCTGGTGATACTGTATGTATTAGGCTATACAATGGTGGTTTTACCCTTCTAAAACAGTCTCAAAAATTTAGATCCATCTTTTAAGAAGAATCTAGATTTTCAGGATTGGTTTTGAAGAGAAAATCCATCTTTGTACAGAAAATTTCATTTGAGTCTGATTTAGGTCTTTGGAATCATTGTAGAGAGGGAAAACCCCACTTTATGGCCAAATTAATACAGTAGCTGCACATTGTGATTAGTGAAAACTGGAAAATCTGTTGCATTTGGTGTGCTGCTACTTTGTAATTTCCAAATATCTATGAATTCCACTGACGGACTTCGGTTGCTGGTAATTGCCAAATTTCTGTGCATACCACTGATGGACTTCGGTTGCTGGTAATTGTCAAATTTCTGTGCATACCACTGATGGTCTTCGGTTGCAAGTAATTGCCAAATTTCTGTGCATACCACTGATGGACTTCGGTTGCTGGTAATTGCCAAATTTCTGTACATACCACTGGTGGAATTCCGTTGTTTCTTTTGGAGCCTGCATGGGTCTGATATTAGAATTTGAAGTCATCTTTAAATTAGATGTTTTGCAGTAATATGAGTATTAATATTTGCTGTTACAAACTTAACTTTGAAATTATCCTGACCCGTTTAAAAAAGGAAAACTTGGATAAAAAAAATTTTATTGGTTCCCCCTGGATATATACTAGGTAAAGCCTAGTGGCCATAAGGGCAACGGGGATTAGAGGTCCACCGTATCTTGGGCACAGCATTTGATAAGTGAATCCCATCCCTCTTCCTTTCCTGCCCTAAAAATCAGAAAAAAGGGTCATTATGAGTTATTGATCAAGCAGCTGCAGTGAATGAAATTAGGACTTCTTATTTTTCTTTTTTTTTTTCCCTCTTCTTTTACAAGCTGTATAAAAGTCTTTGTTTTCTTACACTATTAGAGGCTAGTGAACAAATAACTTGAATATATTTACAGATCCTTAGGTCAAGGGATTTTAATGAGTCTGTGGCGTATAGTAAATGCATGTACCTTGTTTATTCTGAAGCTGTAGTTATCACTGCTTATTTGACAAGGCACATATTTGTGCAAATTGTAATTTTGATCTACAGCTCATCAAATGCAAATTATATTAAATGTTACAGCCAAAATATCCTTGTATTTTGGGGATAAAATATATCATGTTCTGAATTAGCATCCTTCAATGTGGTGGTAATATTTCAGGGAGAGAACAGGTTCTAGCCTCTTTTGAGGATGGTGAGTAATGGCAGTGCAACTTTTGTTTGGAGTAGATTTTTTGTAGACATGTTTGTACATATGTATGTAGTTTTGCAATGCTTTCTGTCAATCTTCTGTCTACAAGTGTCAGAGCAGTGTTCTGCATTTTCAAAGCATATGTGCATTGGTTTGTTGTCTTGCCTGAGATTAGCAGAAGGGAGACACAGGTACTACTTTCCTGGCCTGGAGGTTATAAAACTTGAGTACATTCTCAAACTCAAAATAAAGCACACTGATTGGCTGCTTCCAAGCACATGCTCGGAAGCAGCTAATCAGTGTGCTTATTTTGAGTTTGAGATTATACTCAAGTTTATAACCTCAGACCCTGGTGTTGTCAGCAGTGGTGTAAACTTTGCATCATATTGTTGAGTTTAGCTCAGTGACAAGCAGGTGAGGCACCGTATTCCACAGAATTCTTGTTTGTTCATGATTAAGACCATTCATGAACAATTGTCTTGCATCTGTTGATACATATCTAGGCAGAAATTAAGCATTTAATTTTTAATATCCTGTCCTTTTGTAATGTCAAACTTTGCAAGTGAACCAAAACTGGTGCAGTTCGTTGTATTTCTCAGAACGTTGGAAGTCTTATTGATAGTTCTAGAAAGCAACATGCTACAAATTATTTCTGAAATTAGTAACATCTCTGCAAAGATTTTTTGTCAAAAATGGAGCTTATTTGTAGGGCATATTTTAGAGTGGAGTATCATTAATTGAGAATTAAATGAATTTTATTTTATGATAGGATATATTGCTTTATAGTTTATACTAATTGTCTTTGTTAAGTAGAGTGTCCATTTACTAATATTTTTGTTTTGGCACATGGTGAGGGTATACTTTTGTGTAAGCACAATGTAAGCCTATATTTTATTAAGATTAATTGATAACAAAATGACATGAGAAAAGGAAGCTTAATATTTGTGCAAATAGTGGAGTTTTTGATCAGCCTGCACAATCATGCAGTCTGATCAGTGTGTTTCCTATTGGCATCAGTATTCTAATAATATCGTGGCTTTTGTACAGTGAACATTGTAGAGCAGTTCAACTGCTCATGATATACAGACTGATGCGAGTCTTTTCTGTTGATATATTTTCACGTCACAGCCCAATTAATTCATTAACGTGCGTGGGAACTCTTCCAAGGGATATAATTTGTACAAAAAAGAATTTGTTACCCATTTTATTGTTGGAGGTTCTCTTAAAGAAAAAAAATTGCTGCTTGAGGAGTAAATTCTTTCCATAAGAGTAATTTCCATTGTAGAAAGGCATTTTCATCCGTGGAAGCAAACAGGAAGTCACAGTAGCTGTTTGCCTCGGTAGAAAACGGCAGAAAAACAGGGAGGTGTTTTATAGACCTTATAAATGCTGATTGTTGGCCAAAATTGAGACATGTGATAAAAAAGCTCAAAATTTTAGATTCCATATAATTCACTGATCAGAAATTTAAGCAGTTAATACAAGCAAGTGTAAGGAATACAAGTTTTTCTATGCTTAAAAAAAGGAATATTGAAGGACACAGTGAGCCACTGCCATGGAAAAGGTGTCTCAAGGCTCTGATATAGAAAATTTGCTGAGTAGATGAAACAGTCTACAAATTACTTCTGTTCAATGATATTTGATGGAAAGCTTTATAATAGGGAAGAACATGATCTGACTGCATGCACATGCCGGCTGAAATGAGCTCACTGCATACTATAAGCAGAGGTCCTGATAAGGTGAGTATTTGATGATAATTCATGATGATAATGCTTCTGTTTCTCCATAAAAGCATACAGTATGATCCCTACATAAGAACTGTCTTTATGAGACAGTTCTAGTTAGGGATCATACAGTATGGTTTTATGGAGAATTATCAGAAATTATCTTAGAATTATCTTCAAATACTCAAGTTCATCTGGGCCTCTGAGTTTGCACCTTTTTTGACGAGATGGCTCCAATAATGACTCTTGAGAGAAATACAGAATGATGTTCTAAAAATTTGGATATGATATCAATTCGGGTTCATGGTTCTGTTTATGCCACAGCACACCTTTCCAAAATGAAACAAGTTCGAATAAAGACAATACCGGGTCAGTGTCCATAGATTTATGTAGATTTTTGTGTTGCACATTTGTTTCTAGTTCTTAAATCCATTGTTAAGTCATTTTGGGAAAATTAAAAATTTGTATTATTATTAAAACAAATTTCAAAAACTTGTTCCACTAATCTGATCTTTTCTACAATTTTTATGGCAGATAAGATGGGTTTCGATGATATCTGGGATGATTTTGTTTTATGTTTCATCAAAAATTATATTAATGGAAGCAATATCCCACTGGGCACACAATGTTGAATCAATATTGAATCAACCTTGATTCAACATCATGACATTGAATCAAGGTTGAATTGATATTTATTCAACCTTGTGTGCCTGCTGGGATTCTTGTAGGTTTGTATCCAGACATAAGTAAAAAATATCATAGAATTATCATCTAAATGCACTCTTAACCGGGAGCTCTGATATCTTTATATACATCCTGAACTTTTTTTTGTTTAATTTCTGCTCACTGGGCACACAAGGTTGAATCAACCTCGAACCTTGATTCAACATCACAATGTTGAATCAAGGTTGATTCAGCCTTATGTGCCTGCTGGGTGTGTTCTTAAACTGTTATACTGTATATCTAACCATACATACTCTAACCATAATTCTGTAGATAATGTTAACTTTTTTTATAGTTTTCTTCTTTTGTATGTTTGTTTTTACATACATTTAGTTTGTTTAGTTATGCGATTTACTTTTCTTTTTTCCCCTTATGTTTTGATAAAAATAGCTCAGAGAAGCATTAGAGATATTTAAAAAAAGCCACTTTTTAGATAAACATTTAGCTTGTCTTGGGCTTGATGAATTGAAACAAAAGGCACACGTCATATTGTTATTTACAGACCAAAGTGTGATGACAGATGACAATGAAAAGTCTACACAGACCTCATCACAGACACCTCAGAAACCTCGTTACAAACCTCAGTTGGACCATGACTTTATCCCACCCAGCTTACAAGAGAAAGGTGTGTCACCTAGAGGTAGACGGCGCCCAGCTCCAGATTATGAGACAGAGACTGAGACAGAAACAGAGACAGAATCAGAGACTGAAGAGGATCGATTTGGCCAGAGTCAGAGTATGGTTGTCATGGATGCACAGAAACCACAGGCTGCCAATTTAGCAGTGCGTAAAAAGAAATCCCCCAGAACACCAAGGACACCCAAGTCTGGGCGTGAATACGAGACTCCTCGGCAGAGAGGTGTGAGTGTTATCAGAGATGGTAGAGAATATATTGAAGTTGAGGATGATGGGACAACTACATCAACTGATAGAGAAGCGTTACCACGACACCCACAGGCAGTTCGTAGCTTTGAGAAGCCTCGTAAGCGGAGAAGGAACATGGCCATCATTGAAGTACAGGATGCAGTGGAACTTGATGCTAAGAAAAATGAAGAATCTATGGAGGAAGAGAGACAGGTGGCAGTACCTGCAGTAACCAAGGAGAGCATGAGACAGATAGATGAGGGACAGGTAAGTTTAATTTTCACAATTTCATAAAATTTCCAAAAATTAGGACTCCTATGAAAATAATTGAGCACGACACGAGAAAACCAACAAAGTGGTTGTGTGCAAAGTGCAGACTCAGATAGCCTGGGCATATGCCCAGTCTGATCAGAGTCTTCGCTGTCCACTTAAAGGGTAGCTAAAGGTCTAAGCTATTTCTATGCAGACAGCAAAGACTCTGATCAGACTTGGCAGATGCCAAGGCTGATCTGAGTGCGCTGGGAGCACATGCCACTTTGTTGGTTTTGTCGCGTCACTGCTCAATTACTGTACTTGTCTTAATAATAGAAAGATTTTCTTTTATGCAGTAAAGAGCCTAAAAGATGCAGAAGGAATGACAAACAGTGCAGACCCAGATCAGACTGCTCCTGGGTCTTCATTGTTTACTTAAACATATCTGTCCCAATATTTAGAATTTTAACAGTATTATCAAGAGTCGAAGAGCTGATGAAAGGTTAGATTTCGTGATAGTCAGGTTGAAATATTTACAAATGTATGTACATCAGCTTGCAAAATATGTAAAGGCATTTTATAAGATATATCCATACACAAGCATTTTAAAAATATGACAAATAGAAAAAGTTGATGCAGTGAGATAACAATAAAAAAAATGAAAATGCAGTATCTGTGTTTAGTGTAGTTATACTTTTAGTGTCATGCACTTTTTTGCATGATTATGAAACATGTTTTGATACATGTTTTATGAATTGTACATATAATATAGAAGTTCAAGTTAATTTTTTGTGTTTGATTTCAGTTTATAACCAGTGATGGAGATGGAATACTTCCTGCCCCCTCTATTATGGTGGAGAGTCATGGGAAGAGTGGGGTACGTGTCATCTGGGATTTGCCTCGCCAACCAGACCCTGAGTACCATCTCTTGCTGTATGTTGTAAATGTAGTTGGTACCCGCTTCACAGGAGATATTAATAGTGATATAAGGTAAACGTCTATTTGTAATAACCCTTTCCGAAGCCATGCATACTTTAAGCAAGTACCGGTATGCATTTCTTCATTAACTGCAAAGTAAATCACAGACTTATTCCCGTTAGATTAAACATGTGGAATTTTGTTTGTGGGACTATGTCACATGCTATGTTGTCGCTGCATTAGTCAGTTATATACTATCAGGTGTCTTTTAGTGACATTTGGGTGTGGCTCGGAAAGGTCTATTGGCAGTTCATAAAGAGTGCCAATATGAACAAGGGCTTCGCAAAAGGTGCATAATACGCCCATTTTAATGTCATAAAGGAGTTATGGAATGAACAATATTGTTTACAAAAGGATAGATAGGCAGACAAACAGGGGCAACCTCTCTATAATTAATGACGACAACATTATTTAAATATTTAACACATCAAATATTATTAGTATACCAAAAATCAGCTTCAAAGATGAAGTGGCTCAAAAGTTGAGTAATGCCAAAGTCTAACAAGGGAGATAATTCATAAACTAAATATACTAGACTCTTGGTTCTACTACATTCCCTTGACAATATCACATTGTGATAAAATATTAAGGTTAAGGAGTTACAGAGTAAACAGGAAGTTTATGCAAGGGCAGATAATTCAGTAAGCCAGAGTTGTGGTTCTTGCTCAGGATATATTGCCCCATTATTATACACATTCCTACGAAGTTTCAATCTAATATTTCAAAAGGTTAAGGAGATATGGAGTGAATGAGAAATGCCTAAAGATACAAATCAAAGGGAAGTTTCTCCAAAATTAAGAAATGGGGAGCAACCATTCTTGTATACCACGCATTGTCTTGTGATCATGCGCATTGCTATAAAGTTTCATCAAAGTATTCCAAACGGTTACAAAGTTAAGGTATGCACAAGATAAGTATACACAAAATTAGCCTAAAAGAACTAATAACCCTAAAATGAAGAAAGGGAGAGCAACCATTATTGTATGTGGCACATTGTTGGGACTTCATACACATTGATATGAAGTTTTATGAAGATATTCCAAATGGTTATCTAGTTATGGCATGCACAAGACTTACAGGGAAAAATAATCAAAGGGGCATAACTTGAAAACTAAGGAAGGGGGAGCAACCATTCTTGTTCGCCTCACATTGCCCCTACGTAATACATATGCCTACAAAATTTCATGAAGATATCCCAAATGGTTACTTAGTTACGGCGCTCACAAGAATGTTTACTGACGGACGGACAGAGAGATGGACGGAAGGACGGACAGACAGTGCCACGACATAATACGTCCATTTTTTCAAAACGGGCATATAAAAATGGAGGAAACACAAATGGCTTTTATTTTTGGTTTGAGAGCTACAAGGAAAAGAAGTTGAAATATGTTCATGCCTTCTCATTTAATCAGAACTTCAAAAAATTTATTATAGTATAACTTAGTTCCATTTAAAAGACTCACAATCCATAGTAAGGCTCAGTTGCAAAACTCGTTGACTAGTAAATTTTTTCCATTTGATTAAAGCAATTTGCTGAAGGATCTTGTTTAGAACTTACCATGCAAAATATGTAGTTTACAAAACATATATATTGTGAGATTCTTCTGCTTTTGAATTTATATGAGTCCATAAATCACTCTGAGGGATTTTTTTATGAAGAAAAGAATTGACTGTGACAAACAGTGTAGACCCTGATCAGACTGCTCCTCAGGAGCAGACTGTTCAGGTCCACACTGTTTGCAAAATCTCTCTGTTCAAACAGCAGGTTAAGGGTTAAAATATGTCTTCATTTCAGTTTTGAGTGTAACATTGTTGAGAAAGGGAAGCAGGTGAGAGGAGTACAACATTGCTGGAATATACAGGACAAAAATAAATGTACAGTGGCAGGGCTTGTACCAGGACTTACATACAGGTAAAATATATTCTTAACCTCCTGCTTAGCCTTAGCTGTACTTTATGGTGCTGGCTCTGTCTTAAGAAAAGCCAGTATGTTGGCTGTATGAAGTTTAGTGCTAAAGCAAAGAAGTTTACATTTGGATGGACAATTTTCTATTATTGATCACTTCATAATATTTCTCAGTAATTGTATTTGTTAACACATTTCCCTCTATTTCATTATAAAAAATATATGTTGTAGGAAGCAGACCTAAAAAGTTCCCAAATTACAAACAAGACAGAAAGACCACACCTGTGTTGTTTGAAATCAAGTGTGCTAATAGGTTTGGTGCAAAAAAAAAAATCTGTTGAGCTTTTGCATTCATTACATTTTTGGAGCACAAAAAAAAAAAAAGAAGACTTTGAATACAGTATGATTGAAAATTTACCGTCTTATAAACTAGCAACATTGGCATTGGCATATTAGGAGCTCAGAGCTGCTAGTCTCACCTCTGGGTTACTGCAGGTTCATATTGAAAGATGATAGGTCTCCCCACTGAGCTAAAGGTCAGGCTTCAGATTATTTTTCTGAATTTTCAGGTTATATGTAATTGCTAACTATACCCTGGTTCATGGACAGCAGCCATGTGAGATTCAGACAACATCTTCTGTTATCTACTACACCACTGTGGGGCCACCCAGACCTCCCAAACTCAGGGTGGTCAGTGTGGATATGCATCAGGTATAACAGTTCTAGTTACTCTTAAGTTTGAGAACTAGATGAAGGTAGATTTTGTTGGAAGTATCTTAGATGTCATACATATCTTTCATAAAATCACAAGCATTTGCCTTCTTGAAAACTGCTTAGTAAAACATTTCTAATGAGGGACCTTAAAATACAATAATTATTGTATTGACCATTTTTAATAGCAGAATTATTTTTACAGAATTACAAGCAAAATGTCATCTTATCCATGGCTGTGATGTACTACTTAAACTGTCCAGTGTTATATTCTTAGTACCATTTCATGTATTTTATGATATATTTTGACATGAGCTGCGATGTCCAATCAACTTGCATACAAAATTTTGTTTTCTTATGTGCTTGATCTTCTTTATAAAGACAACATTTATTCCAGAAAGATTTTGCTGTCAAACTGAATGTGCTGTTATGAAAATCCTGATTTCAAAACAGAAATGTAATTTAGTGTCTATTAGATTGATGGAACAAAGTATTTAACTGATATACTGTGTAATTGTGAAGAGCATTGACTTCATATTCATGCAGAAAGAAACAACAACAGAACTTCTGATAAAGTTTTGACTGGTTCATTAAAGCTCTCCATAAATCTGCTAGATCTCCCTTAAAATTTAGCAGATGACTTGGATTGAGGTTCATTAGATATAACATTAATGGATTTATGTTTTAGGCACTCCTAGAATGGGAACCACCCAGACTGGATGATGAGTCACAGCTGAAGGGGTACCAGATCTACATTGACAACAAGCCACTTGGTGGTGTAAGAAATAAAGAAACTCGTCAGATGATGGTCAATAACCTAGTCCCTGGAAAAACACTAAGTGCCTACATTGTTGCTGTAACTAAGCAGGCCAACCAAGAGAGTGATCCCTCCAGGGTTATACATATTACATGTCCCAGGGAACCACCTGGCATCACGGTTGCCCAGCAGCCAACTTACAAACAGGGTTGTGTACTTATATCTTGGGACAGACCTAAAGGTCATACATTTGCAACAAATGAAGAAGACATATCTCTGTATGGGTAAGTGTTTTCAGAACTTTAAAGACCTTTTCCACAGATTTCCACAGATTTCTTGATGTATACTAATTTCATTACATTCAAAAATTAAGTTGCACTTTATCATGTAGAAGGGGTCTTCTTGTTATGGAAAGAGAAACAAATTCTTTCTTTAAAGAAATATTTACATTCTTGATGTATTTACTGAAAAGCCCTATAGTAAACCATTAGAACGTAATGTAGTTTACATTCCAATAATTACATTGAGACACGCGAGGTCAATGACGTCAAAATAAACAATAGGGCTCTACAACCTGATTGGACATCAGCAAAGTCATGACGTCATGCATGCCGTCCTGCTGTTAGCAGAAAAAACTATGTGTACATGTTTTACTGCTTCAATTTTAGCACTTTTAAAAGATTTTTCATGAAAAAATTTGATTGAAACGAATGTAAACATAAGCAATGAACTTAATTTTTCTGAGATTTATCGAAGTGTAAACTACATTGGGTCACTAGCAAAGTTTACATGAACCCCTTCGGGGTTCATTCACTTTGCACGTGATCCAATGTAGTTTACACTTCGATAAACCTCAGAAAAATGAAATTCATTTCGTAATTAATCCCATTTAGGAAGGAGGCAAAACTGAAAATAGCAGAATTGATTCCCATAAAAGTGTGCCTACTGATCTTAAATCCTCCCATACCTGCAAATCTTGGTGATTTAAAAATACAGCTGTGTTCTTTGTATTGATAATATGGTGGATTGGTATATAAACAAGAAACTTTGACAAATTTAAGGGTAATTTAGGAGGTGTGTCATTTGAGTAGTTTTTGTTTTTGTGGAAACCTACATTGAATGTATGGCTTCGAAGGGTTGCTTTATTTTGTAAGATTTGTTAAGGGAAAAATTGTATAGTTTTTAGTACTGTGTAAATTTTGTGTTGATCATGAAGTTGTTTATGAATCAGGGCTCCAGATAAGCAGAGCTCCAGATAAGAAGGGGTAACAGGGATAGTTAAGAGATAATTTTTCACATTTCTCAAGAAAAACATATATTGTGACTCCTCATTCGAACTGCCTCGGTGAGACGGTCCTAATGAGGGGTTACAACATATATTTTCTTTGAGAAAAAAGAAAAATTATCTTTGATTTATCCTCAATACCCCCTCTTATCTGGTGCTCTAGATGATTCTGGGATAAAAATCCTTATTTCTCAGCTGGAACATATATTGTGACCCATCTAGAATTTCTCTTTTCAGTATTTCTAATAAGGAACTATGACCTATGAAGTATGATTATAAGTATCTTTCGTAGATTTGATTTCGGGAGTGAAAACTCCATCCTCAGGGTAGACCACTATTAGGCATCCCTTGAAAAGCCATGTGATACTGAACGGTTATTCTGAGAGAAGCTCTGTCTATCCCCACTTCACACTTATATACTTTTTCTTGCATACTATGTGATTTTAAACTTAGATTTTGTTAAGATGCATAATTTTAGTGTCTGAGATGTTGTGAAAGAATTAGATGCCATCAAAAACAAAATTCACTTATGTTACCCTTTTGGCAAGGCATAAACTGACATCATTTTGCCATTTTTGTGACTTCATTGTCGGAACAACCAATATCACTTGATGACGTAGATGTCTGACCCCCTATATGAACAATGTGTCAACAGCACATGGTAGTTTTTTATTGGGCGTGGGGCTTTATATGGGCTTTAAGAAAATATTTAGGTTTTCCAGCCTCACTCAAAACTTCTGAAAACCTTGTTTGGTATGAAAGAACAGAATATCTCCCTTCTTATCTGGAATTCTGGGAATGTAGTAAACTCTGGATATAGCATATCAGATATATTACTTGATGAATTCAGTACATTACCCTTATAGGCATGAATATTGTGACACCTAAAACATTAATTTTCCATTTGGGACAAATAGAAATTTAATGGTTTTTGGATGTCTTAATACTGAAGCATATCACAGTATGTAATTGCAATAATTAGAATTTTCTATTGACTGAAAAAAGAATCATTAATACATCACATTGTTAAGAAAACATTGAAGGGATTTTATTATATAACAGAGTTTACTGTAACAGTTGCACACATCAGATTCAGCTTAGGTGGTAAAAGTAAAGGGGCTAAACAAAATCATTTATATTGTTGCGTCAGTATGTAAAAGAATAATGAATCCATATTTTAGAGACAAACATTCTGGAAGTTCAGAAGATAGTGATACTGGTCATAAAGAAGGGAAAACATCCAGTGACTTAAAAAGAAAAGGTGATGGTTTGAAAGGAAATGAAAATGTCAACAGTGATAAAACTAGTATACAAGACATTGAAAATGATGATAATCAAAATAGTGGTGGAAAGCATAAACCTGATAGTGATTTTGAAAGAAAATCAAAAACTTATATTATAGGTCGGCCAAAACAGAAAGCTGTTCACAAAGGTGATGTTGAAGGACCTTTAGAAATCAGTGATAAACATGTTAGAGGACATGGCTATAAGAGGACAAAGGGTGACAGAGATGATGGTTTTAAGAATAAGACTACAAAACATTCCGAAGGGAAGAAACGTAAAAGTGAAAAAGAAAAGAAACATAAACATTCTAGTGGTAGTTCAAGTGACAGTTCAAGCAGTCATTCCAGTCAGAGTTCTTCAGAAAGTGAAACTGATGACAGTAGAGAACACCATATGAATGGTTACAAAGAATACACTGGAATGAGTGGAAGTGACATTGATGGAGATATTAATGACTCAAAAGGTATTCATAAACACAGTCATGATAACATAAGAGTTGGCTGGGATGATGATGATAAGCAAATATCTGCAGATAGGAAAAGATATGATGCTGAAAAATTCAGAGTTTATCCTGGAGATGGATCAGAAAAAGCTGTCATAAAAGATGGTAAAATTGTCAGAGGACATGGTTATAAAGAAAAGAGAAACAGATTAAAGGACAGAAGTGAAAATGTCTCTGCAGGAAGATTTGATCATGATAAGAAAAAAATTAAAGATGATAAGAGCACTTCATCTTCTAGTTCAAGTAGTAGTTCTAGCAGATCTTCTTCCATAAGTGATACTGATGACAAAAGACAGCCTTTTGCTGGTGATTATAGAGAACATAATGACAGACATGACAAAAGATATGATAGAGGGTATCATAAAGGGTCTGATGAAAGTTATGATAGGAGATATGATGGAGGTTATGAAGGAATGTATGGTAGAGGGTTTGACAATATACATGAAAGAGGGTATGATCAAAGACATGATGACAAATATGGTGGAGGGCATGATAAAACTCATGATGGCAGATATGTTGCAGGGTATGATAAAAGACATGATGACATACATGGTAGAGGGCATGATAAAGCACATGATAACATATATATAACAGGGTATGATAGAAAACATGATGACAGATTAGGTGTAGGGCATAATAAAGCACATGATAACAGATATGATACAGGGTATGATAAAAGACATGATGACATACATAGTAGAGGGCATGATAAAACACTTGACAACAGACATGGTACAGGCTATAATAAAAGACATGATGACAGATATGTTACTGGGAATAATAGAAAATATGATGACAAATATGTTAAAGGGTATGATAGAAGACAAGATGACAGATTTGTTAGAAGATATGATAAAACACATGATGATAGATATATCAAAGGGTATGATCAAAGTCATGGTGACATATATGGTAGAGAGTTTGACGACAGGTATGATAGACTTTATGATGGAGAATATGATGATGGTAGGTATGATGTTGGTGATGAAAGTGATTTAAGACATTCCAATATTGAACCTTATAATGGTGATATAGAAAAAGGTCTTACGGGTTACAAGCATACAAAAAAGAGAGGTGTAGGTCAAAGAGAATATAAAAATGATGCACATGTGAAAGATGGTTCAGAAGACGTGGTCAGATATGGAAATGAAAAATATATAGCTGCACAAGATGGTGACATGCAAAGACACTTAAAAGGCAATGCTAAAGTTATGCAGAGAAATCATATTAAGCAGATCAGAGCTGATATTGAAGATGGATTTCAAGGGAAAGTAAAAAGTAATTCCAGAGGTGTAGGAGGGCATGGTTATAAGTATGAAAGAGAGCAGTTTGATGATGGAAGAAGAACGAAAGGGGGTAGTAAAATGAGAAAAAGAAGAACAAAAAGCAAAATGCATGAAGGTATGAGGAAAGAAAGAGAGGGTAGTATTGAAGCTGGCTCTGATAAAAGTAGGAGTGGTGAGTCAAGTGAAAGTTCAAAGCAAATAAGAAGTTCAAAAAGAAAAAGGCATGAAAGCATGAAGAAAGAAAAAGAGGTTAGTCTAGAAGACATTTCTGATAAAAGTATGAGTGGCGGGTCAAGTGGAAGTATCAGTGGTGCGTCAAATGAGAGCTTATCACAAAAAAGAACTGGGTTGGAAAGGCAAAATATCAGGGGTAGTTCTATAAAACACAGTGACCGGTCTAAAAGTAAGGATAAAGATAAAAGTTTAAGACAGTATGATATTGAGCCTGGTGATATGCATGTTGACAGGGGGTTAAGGGGTTTCAAATCACAGGGAAAGAGAAGTGAAAACTTACATAAAGGCAAAACAAAGGGATTAAAGAAAACTGGTATCAAAGATGGTAAAAAAGGTGGTCTTCAAAAAGGTTCAGCTAGTCAAGATAATTACTTCAAAGAAGTGTCGACTAGTGAGTCTGAAGATGTACAAAACCTAAGACAATATAGAGACAGTCCAGAAGTTGCATTTGAAGGGGCATTTGAAATTGGCTCAGACGGACATGTTAAAGGGCATGGATATAGGAGAATTCAAGAAGGCCAGCCTAATGGAGTTAAAGACAAAGGAGGAAAGGACCATACAAGGCAAAAACATTTAAAGAGCAAAGCTTTAAAAGTTGACTCAGATAAAGACTCAAGCAGTAGCTCAGTTGATTCTGAACATATTCATGATAATGTGAAATCCAGGACTCAAGATGGTCATTTTGAGGAAGATACAAAAGCTGATAATGTAGGCGTTGGAGGGCTTACTGCTTTGGAAAAGGCTTCAAAAATAGATACTACTGGTTTGCATGGAAATAGAAATGCCGTTTTGGGGGCTGAGAATAAACGAAAAGGGGAAATAAAAGGGTCTAAGAAAACTGGTATAAGAGATGGTAAAGGACATAGTCACAGAAAAGGCACAGCTGGTAAAGATGATTACTTTGAAGATGTGTCAACTACTGATACTGAAAGTAAACAAAAACAAACAAGACAAAGCAGAGCTAGTCCAGATGTTGCATTTGAAGATGCAGTTGAAATTGGCTCCGGAGGACATATTAAAGGACATGGATATATGAGAACTAGAGAGAGGCAGTCTAATGATACTAAAAATAAGCACAAATATGCCACAGGGCACAAACATTCAAAGAACAAAGCCTCAAAAAATGATTCAGATGAAAACTCAAGTGGCAGGGCAGTTGATATTAATCATGTTCAAGGCCATGATAATGATAAATTCAGAACTCAAAATAACTATTCTGGGGGAGTTACCAAAGCTTACAGTGAAGGTATTGATGGGTTTAAAGGAATTGAAAAGGCTTCAAAACTAGACACTACAGGTTTGCATGGAGATAGAAATGCATTGTTTGGGGCTGAGGAGAATTTTGATGATGATACTACAAAAGCTTGGAGCAAAAGAGGAAAGAAACTTGAAGAAAGGCAACAATCAAAAACTGATCATGAACATATAAGAGATGATGATGAATCATTGGTTGGGAAGCAGACAGAAACTAAATCAGACCAAATTAAAGGATACCCTGATAAACAAACAAAAAAAGACCATGAAACAGGTGTTCATAAAACTGATAAAAAGGGTTCCAAAAAGAAAAAATCAAAGCATGATAGAGAAGGAAGAGATGATTATCTTAAAGACAGACATAGTAAAAAATCAGGCAGTAGCTCAAGTGAAAGTTCTTCTAGCTCTTCTGATAGTGATACTGATTTTAGCAGAGAGGAGATAATTGATGATGGCAGAATATACACTATCAGAGTTGAAAGTTCAAGTGAGGATGACAATGAAAATATAAGAAAGCACAGAACTGTGTTCTATAATGCCAAAGACCATAAGTATAGTGAAGGTTATATTACAAAAGATAAGTCTGATAAACACAAAGAGAGTGTCAGTGATAAGACTTCACAACAGGGTCTAGCATCAAAAGAAAAATCTAGTGAACACACAGGGACCACTGATGCTAAAGATAAACATCAGATTAAAGATAAAGAATCAAAGGTTAAATTTGATGAGCTGGTATTGCAAAACAATGCTGATGCTGCACTGCAGCTTAGTGAATTGAAAAGAAAATATGATGATAGTACAATAAAAGATGATAGCATGACACTACAAGAGATCAAAGAATTTAAAGATAGCAATATGGAGGACATAGGAAATGTAATGAAGTTTATTAAGAGTATTGATACTTTTGGACCTAGAGAAAGTAGTAGAAGAGGCTTCATTGGTGGTCAAACCTCCAGCTTAATGACAAATGGAAGACAAGATTTTAACAAATTTGGTATGAAAGATTCAGATAGTAGGTCAAAATCTTTGAAAGACAATGATTATAATCAATCTGATGGCAATAAAGAAAATGAAAGATTTTTACCAAGACTTTACTCAGGACAATCTAAACAGGATTCAAAAGGAAAACACTTCCTTGAGCATCTTATAGAAATAGAGTCTGATGATTCTAGGCAAAGGAATTTAGTTGACTATAATAAGTTTGCAAAAACAGAAAAGAGTTTGCCGAGAAAACTCAGCAGGAGAGGCAAAATCAAAAGCCCACATGTGGGTGGTAACAAAGGCCTTCTCAGAAAGAAAGTGAAAGGGATTGCTATTAAGGATGCAACAAATTTTAGAGGTAGTAGAGTGAATCCAGCTTTTAGAAGAAGTATCAGACAAAGTCCTAGGGGAAAGAGAAAGCAAGACAATACGGGGACTAACGTGCAGGATTCAAAAGGGAATAAGGGATTAAATACTGCACAGACTACAAATGGCGATATAGAAGGAAAATATTTGCAGAATTTTAGAGGGATAAGTAATGGAGGACTCAGTGGAAGAAGTATTGAGAAGGATGATGACAGCCCTAAGGAGAAACCTGGAGTTTCTAAGGATACAGGAAGGTAGTACTTGCACATAGAAAACAACAAGGGGTAGAAGTGCTTGGTTTATGCTTTATAATGACAAAATTAGTCTTAGGCAGCAGGCCGAAGAGAAAGAGACAGAAGCAAAATATAACACACATGCAAATTATGAAATACATATATATAGAAGACAACAATAGATAGTAGATCACCACTATGAAATAGAAGTGCTTCATCTTATGCTTCATATGAATAGACGTTAGTTATAGGTTGTAAAATTGAACAGAGACAAAGCAAAGAATAATGTATGCCTAGCATATGCATATATCATATGCACTAGTTTTAGACACCAGTAGATTTTATTTTCATTAAAATACATGTATATATATCATGCATCAATTCATAGCTTTGATTAGTTGTAGTAAACTAACTGTTAAATCATATACTGATTGAAGTCATGTGACATTTTATGTAAAAGCACGTGGGAATAGGAATGACTCAGATAAGCCCAATCAGCCATGCAGTCTGGTCAGAGTCTCCCCTTTTAGCATATACAGTCAACTTTTAATATTTCCAACACTGATATCCCAAGGTATCTTCTGCTATCAAAGAACATAGCTTGGACTCATTTCATATTCTTATTGACATTTTAATTCATGTTATCTAAAACTACTTATATCTCAAAGTAAATTTACTGTGACCAGAAAATTTACTTTGAGATATCAGTAGTTTGGGCTGAATTTCGACTTTGAGATACCAAGAGTTGACTACCATCTGTGAATGTTGGTGAATCAAGTTGCATAGCTGCACAAGGTGATTTATGTATGTAATGTATACACATGGCTTAACTTTTTGCCAGACCACGTAGCGCAATCGGTAGGGCACCTGACTCATAAGTCAGAGGTCTTGGGTTCGATACCTGGTCTGGCCACATACTTTTGTTTCTCCTTCGGCTGATTCAAGAAGGGCGTTTGTCAGTTACTGGGGAAAGTATGTGCACTTAGTACTGGTTAACCACTTAGGAGGTCTAAGCCTGCCCAGGAATAGTGTGGTTAGGTTAACTGACCATCCCGACATGACCATAGCTGTTTACCGTTGACGTAAAGCAACAAATCAATCAATTAACTTCCCTTTTTTCATGTGATGCCAGTCAGTTACAGTTGAGCTGCACCATGAGGATAGTTGCCTTATGTCAATCACTAGAGTAAAGATTCAGATGAGCTTGTGTATCTGTGCTGTGGGATTAAAGTGTCACAAGCTATAGAGTTAAGGAGCCCCAGTAGCTCAGTGGGTTAAGTGCTGGCCTGCTGATCTAGTAGTCATGGGTTCAATTCCAGCTGAAGGTGAAATCTTTTTAGATATAAATGAGGGTTTTCATTGCACACAGCCATGTAAATTCACAAGTCATTCATCCCTTTGTCTGTAGATTTTGAGGTGTCTGTAGATTCTGGGGCCTTATTCATAAAACAAGTCGTTGCTATGCTGTTGCTAAGGGAAATTTTCTATGTTGGAGATTCCCTACAACTATGAAATTTGCTCTGGAGGAACAGTCTTACAAAGACTGTTCCTCCAGAGCAAATTTAATAGTTGTAGGGAATCTCCAACATAGAAATTCAGCCTTAGCAACAGCATAGCAACAACTTAAGTCATTTTATGAATACGGCCCCTGATGTCTGCATTTGTGCACAGGCAAAGCTGAATCTTTACTTGTTCTCATAATTCAGCATATTTCTAGGAAATCTAGAAATAGCAGGTCAGTTCGGATGCATGACTTTAGATGGTGGTGTAAAGGTGACTCATTTGCAGTCAGTGATCTCAGATCAATCTAACTGCATATTATAACCATTTTGCTTTTGTATGTAAAGTTAAGGAGAAACAGTTGTAGAACACTCAACATAGACAGAAACCCAGCAGGCACTTGATGTTGAAATGGCATCATACTGATGTAATTATGTCGCATTGATGTTAGTACAACTTCATTTTGATGCCATGTGCCTGCTGGGAAGCATTTTCTTATACTGCAGAAAAGTTTAACAACAAGAAAATATACCTAGAAGTACACAAGTATGAGTGAATTCCAAATAACACTGTTACAAACAGACATGCACATTTATATTTATTTCTTTAACAAGGGAAATTTGATCTTAATGTTAGTTGTGTATTTTGTGTATCACAAACAATGTGTAATATTTATATAAATTCACTGAATTTATATTGACTTCTTCATTTACAATAAAAATTATTATGTAATTGTTGTACTAAAAGGTATTGTGTTGATGAAAGTTTCGCTTGAGAATTAAGGGAACAAGTATTTGTTGTATTTTTATATATAAAATGTGAATTTGGCTAACGAGAAAACAGATTAAGTTTTAACAGTATTTAGCTGGATGTATGTATAATGTTATATATTTGACTTGTAGTTTTCTTTGTCAGTGCTAGAGAATATTTGTTTATCTTTTATTTTTATGTCTATAACAAGACAGACTAGCATAAAGGAATCTATTGATACAATATTTAAAGTACTTAGTTCTGCAGCAGTAGAATAAGTTTATATTCATTCCTTCATCTGAATCTGAAATGGATGTCTCACTGTCTATGTAAAAAAACGTTGTTCTTTGTTTTCCAGTGTTTATGTGGATGGGAAATGGTATGGTGAAGTTAAATCTAACAAACTTGGCAACAAACATGGTTACCAATACATTCTCAATGACCTTAATCCTGAACAGAGCTATGATGTCAATGTCAAGGCCATTGCTGGCTACAAGCGAGTGGATCCTGATGCTCAGCATATATTCTGTCTCAGTGATGGACCCATGTCTAATACTGTACCAGTTATGGCTCCTGCAGCCCCCAAATCACCTAAACTGAGGTTAGAGGGTCTCCATCCAGAGGGGATTGATGTCACATGGTTGGCCCCACAGCAACATGGAGAGGCTGCAATATCAGTGAGTGCCAAGTTTATTTCATATATCAGAGCCCTAGATAAGAGGGGGTATTTGGTGATAATTAAGGATAATTTTTGTTAATTCTGGATAAAAACATATGTTGTGACCCCTCATCTGAACCATCTTGACGAGACGGTTCAGATGAGGGGTCACAACATATGGTTTCAATGAGAAATAAAGAAAATTATCCCTCAATTATCATCAAATACCCCTCTTAACTAGAGCTCTGATATATTCTAGAAAATTTAGATTTACTGTGTAAACCTCAGATAAACCAACATTTGGAGATTAATTCTTGAAGTGCCAAAAAAGCTGACGGCAAAATTTACGTCTGCAAAATTCCAAAAATGCTCATCCAAGCTTTATCATGTTGAGAATTCAAAGACTAGAAGGCAGACAGTGCAGATCCAGAGGAGGAGGCTTGATGAGCCTCCTCATCTGGAACTATGCTGTGTGCAGATTGAACTATTTCCATTTATGGCCCTTTAAGGGTTAAATAAAAAAAAGTTAGCATTTCTTTTCATACATTCAGCATTGTTGCATTATGTTATTATGTTGTTTTTCATACCAAAGGTTGTAACAGACATAGATGTGGATGAATTTGTAATGTACTGTAAATCACTAAATGTGCATGAGTGTTTTTTTTTTTTTTTTTTTTTTTTTTGCTATTATTCGCAAAACTACCAGTTGGGGAATTCATGAAACTCACCAATATCTGACCACTTGATGACCAAATGGAAAGTGTTCATTAACATTACTGGGCTGAGAAATTAGTTGCCCAAAATTTAAAAATCAAAAACAACTGTGGAATACAGAACATAAGTAAATGAAACTGTACATGAATTGTAGCATTTTACATAAAAATGATTTGTTTCCAGGGTTACCAAATGCTCAAGAATGGCCGTCTGTATGGCTCAATAATTCCACCAGAAGTTAACAGTCTGAGAATAAGAGATATCTCACTGGGAGAAAAGATAACTCTGCAGCTGATAGCACTGACAGAACATCCTGTTGGCAAGGTGGACAGAAGGACAGAGTTACTGGAGAAGGATTCTGGGATTGATGGGTCGAGTCCTGGTGAGAAAGATGCTGGTGAGTAGATTGAAAAGGGACACCCAGCGGGCACATGACGTCAAAATGACGTCTTATTGACGTTGATCATGTTGCATCGACGTCAATATGACGTCATTTCAAGGTTGTGTGCACGCTGGGCATGAAGTTAATTTTAAAAATATTCTAATATAGGTTTAGAAAAATTGAAGAGCCCTTACGAATTTGAATTGCCTTGTATTAAACAGTATTGCATTTATCCTCTGTAGATCCTAAGGACACCAACAGATTAGACTGCACTGTATGACCCTTTGTACATGGCATAGAACAGAATCTGATATAGTTTACAGTGCTTGAATAATAGCTTTTGTTTTAAAGTAAAGAACTGTTACTATAGGCACACATTTTATTTCACATTTTGTGATCTAAATTTTCAGTTTCTTCATAAATTAAGATATTTTCTCTTTCACCCTGAATATTTGACATTACTTGCAGGAATTCCAGCTTTGAATGTGGCATATATCCTTTAGAGGAGATGGTCACAAACTGAATGGCAAACAGTGGAAATCCAGATGAGATGGCTTATTATGAACTGCATCATCTGGATCTACACTGTTCACAAATATTTCTGATTTGTTATGTCAAATTAGAAAGGGTTAATAGAAGGGCAGTTATCAGTTACTGGCGAAAGTATGTGCACTTAGTACTGGTTAACCGCTTAGGAGGTTTAAGCCTGCCCAGGAATAGTGTGGTTAGGTTAACTGACCATCCTGACATGACCATAGCTGTTTACCGTGGACATAAAAAAATAACACAACAACAAGTTCCAGTATTATATAAGTACATAAATATTTTACATCAGTCCTCAATCCCTTCTGAAAATTTTAACATTTAATGATTCTTCACTTCATGTAGCCAATAGACAGGGACGACAAAAGTTGATATCCTTTACAAAGGATGTTAAGTCCTGTGAGTGGGCGGATGTTTCACTGCCCAAAGACATCAAGGGTAATTGAAAATGGCTAGAATAGAAATGTCAGCGCTAAGTTCATTCATTTGCTTATGTGTGTTACGTTGCTGAAATTGCAAATTGCCAGCTGTTGAGGTTTTTGCTAAGCTGTGAGTTAGGGTAAAGTCGGGTAAATTCGAACAGCGGGTAAATTCAGACAGTGACATTAATATTGTTTCCTTTATATGTCAGTTGTTTGGAATGAAAACAAAATTAACTGGGCAAACAGTGAAAATCCTTATGAGACGACTCCTTATGAGCCGTCTCATCTGGATTTTCTTTGTTTGCAATGGTATGCCTGAATTTACCCGCTGTCGGAAAATACCTGACTTGACCCTATATGAAACCGCTTCAGCCATAGCATTTATACTTCATATCTAAGTTGAAATTTGTCAGATATGAGGTTATCCTTAATGGTTGTCTGAAATGGTAAAATAAATACAGCTTGGCTTCCATTTTGATGCTGCTTTATATGAATACCAAAATGTAGAAAGGCTGGACAGACATGCAGAAAAATAACGCAGGAGATATCAGCTTATCAGTTAAAATGTATTATAGCTTTGGTTTGATTAGTACATGCTAGATGCTCAAGATTATTTTTATACGAAGCTCTGTGTGCTGAATTAGTGGATCATGCTCCAACTGGTTTGGTCCAAATACTCAAATGGAAAATGAATCAGACCATGTAAATTTTAAAATGTTGACTATGCTTGTATTTATCAGAGTGTATGTATGAGCAGGCTAGTCTATGCATGCAAGGAGCCCTGGTAGCTTAGTAGGTTAAGCACTGGCCTGCTGATCTAGCGGTCCCAGGTTAGAGCCTCGCTGTAGATGGGATCTTTTCAATAATAAACTGGGTTTCATCGCACACAGCCTTCACCAAAACCAGTTTCTCATGATGATTATATTATTGGAATCACAAGAAATGTTGCCTTTTGGCATATGCAGGTAGGGAAGACTCAGATCACTTGTATGTTGATGCAGTTTGAACTAAGTCTTCCTTTTTATAAGCCCATTTTGAAAAAACGGATGTATTATATCATGGCGCTGTCCATCCGTCCATCCATCCGTGTATCAACATTCTTGTGTGGGCCATAACTCAATAACTATTTGGGATATCTTAATGAATTTTTGTAGAAATATGTATTAGGTAGGGGCAATATGTTGGGTACAAGAATGGTTGCTGTTCCTTTCTTAGTTTCCATGTTATTCCCCTTTGATTATTGTTTTCCCGTCTAGTCATGTATAGCCATAACTAGATAACTGTTTGGGATATCGTCATAAAATTTCATAGCAATGTGTATGAAGTCCCATTTGGGATATCTTCATAAAATTTCATAGCAATGTGTATGAAGTCCCAACGTTGTGTCACGTACAATGATGGTTGCTCTCCCTAACTTCATTTTAGAGTTACACCCCTTTGATTAGTATTGTAGGCTATTTTTGTGTATTTTTATCTTGTGCATACTATAACTTGGTAGCCAGTTGGAATATCTTGATGAAACTTTATGGCAATGTGTATGATCACAAGACAATGTGTCGCATATAAGAACGGTTGATCCCTCTTACTTAATTTTGGAGTTACTTCCCTTTGATTAGTATGTTTTTAGGCTATTCCCATTCTCTCCATAACCAGTGCTGCAGATAATTATTTTTACAGTGGAGTACTGTACTCCTCAAAATGCTGAAAACAGGAGTACAGGAAATTTAGTGGAGTACACAATCCAACTGACATGACGAACCTTGTATGTTTGTCTATGTATAGTAGGACAAGGTGTATCAAGTGATACTGTTTAGCATTATTAAACAGTATCAGTAGATGAGCCACTGGACCTGGAGAAATAGAAAGATTACATTTTGATTGTTTTCCTTTCTTGAAGAGGGATTTGAAGAGTAATGACTCATTGGTTACTTTTCTATCCATGACACTGACTCAGGGCTCATTCTAGGGGGGGGGGGGGGGGGGGGGGCATTTTAGAGGAAAAATCGCCATAAACTAGCTGTCTTCTCCATGTTTTGAGCTAAGGGAGAAGTTGAAAGTTCTAACTGTTCTCTTAGCTCAAAACAGGCAGAAGCCTGTTTAACTGTATAGAACATATAGGGAAGTCATAAATTTGGACCACAATCTCTCCAGAAATTTCAGAAAATGTCTAAAAACTTATCCCTGTTTTGGAGCTCTAGGCTGAGCCCTGGACTGACTAAAGAATAGTCAAATATTCTTCGATAACTGTGCTTAAAAATATATAAATAAGCTTGTTTTCTCTTCCTTTCATTCCAAGGAACTTTCAGTATGAAGGGTAATGTTTACTTTGAAAACAAACAGTTAACAATTGTTGTTGTGCCTGGCTACTTTTGCAGCCAACATTTCTCAGTTTCAGATTGTACTTCAGTGTGCTTGCAGTGCTTCTTCTGCTTTTCAGCAGATTCAACACCTCTGACTGACTTATCGAGGCAAAGCCTCACAACAGTCTGTAGCAGATCGTTTAGAATTAGGACCACTACGATACTGCCACTTTCGACAGTTTCTGTTTTAAAAAACGAATAGATCGTTTCGGACTCGCCATTTCCTTGAAATCATATTTACCACTACACCGTTAGTCCGCTATCAATAGATGCTTGTATATTATCAATTTTATTGATCAGCGTTCGGTAACACAGATCGGTGATATGGCACTGGATATTCTGAACGGTTTATCCGGTATGCGTGACTTTGTTGAAAGGATGCGTACCACTAATTTTGGCGGGGTTTTCTGTACTCGGCGGACGCGGAATTTCCTGCGTATCGGCGATAAAATTATGCATAAATATGCGGTACGTGGCCTTATCTGCAGCACTGCCATAACTCCTTAACCTTTTGAAATGTTTCAATGAAATTTTTTAGGAATGTATGTAATAATGGGACAATGTATCCTGAGCAAGAACCACAACTCCGGCTTACTTTTTTCTGAATTATCTGCCCTTGCATAACTTTCCTGTTTACTCAGTAACTCCTAAATTTAACACAACTTAATGGTGATGTGTATACTGTCAAGGGAATGTATTAGGACCAAGGTCTGGTTTACTTAGTTTATGAATTACCTCCCTTGTTTTACTATGTCATTTCTCAACCTCTGATCCTTTCACCTTGGAAGCGGATTTTTGTAAATGTCCTTAGGTATCTTCTGCTTGGCAAAAACTCAAGTTTGATGAGGAAGGAAAGTGCAGTTTACTAGTAATGCTAGAGTATATTGTGCATTTTATACTGGATTTTTAGCTGCAACATGAGAGTAGTCTCAGTACTTTATCATAATTCTATTCGTCAGGGTCTATAAATTCTTGATCCGCGACACGACAAAACCAACAAACTGCCTGTATGCCCAGCAAAAGTCTCAGATCAACTTTGGCATCTGCCCAGTCTGATCAGAGTCTTTGCTGTGCCTTTAAAGGATAGCTAAGGGTCAAAGCTACCACCATGCTGACAGCAAAGACTCTGATAAGACTGGGTGGATGTCCAGGTTGAACAGAGTATTCCCGTGGCACACATGCCACTTTGTTGGTTATCTTGTGTCGGGGTTATGTGATGTTTTTATCAAATTAAAGTTTCAATATAAGGCAGAGAGGTGAGAAAGAAACTTAAAGATTTTTTTCTAAAATGACACAGTTTAATTATTCATATAAAATGTAGTGTTTGTTTGCATTATTCTAGGATCATCATATGTGTGGAATTGAAAGTTCAGAATGGCTGCATTAGCTTTTGTTTTCTTTAAATACTTAGACACTTGAAAATCATATTTTTGTCTTAATCTCAAATGTTCAGACTGTAAATCAATCATTTTAATGTGTCTGAAAATTTACTGTACATATGGAAATACTTTGATGATGTAAAGCAGTGATTCTTGAAAAAAGGGTACAATTGTGGATGAAAAAAATCTGAAAAATGAACTTCGTTGCATCGTTTCAAAAATATGAATTTTTGACAGTAGATAGGGCCTTGTTTATGTATGCAAAATATTACCCACACCAAGTAAACAGTAAAAAAGTGGTTTTAGGTCAAAATATGGCGTTAAAATCGTCGTTACGGAGGTGAGATATAACCACACAAGGCATATAGCCGCAGGTTTGGCAGGTCTAAAATGTATGTAGTTTGCAGGATAGCTACCCTTTTTGCAGTGTTGACCTAAAACTGTAATTTCTATATGGCATTGATAACTTTGAGTATCCTATATAAAAAGTTCATTAAAATTAAAACAGAAGGCTTTCTTTAAACGAACAATTTAATAAAACTACCTTATTTGCTTTCCAAGCAATAAACAAATTCGCCAAGCCATTAAAAGCGCCAGTGACGGAAACAGCTCACGAACCTATCAATGGTAATTTTATATGACACTTTTAGTGATATATGGTATTTGTAAGTGTATTGTAAACATTTTTCAAACTACCGTTTTCGTTACGGAGGGGAGTGCATTTAGCATTTGCAAAATATGCATTTTTATTTTCACAAAAATTCCTTAGAAGTGGGGCGTATCTTCTTAATTCCAACCTTTTTCTTCTAAATACAGATCAGTTGATATTATATTAATACAATGACGCTGCTATTTTAAGAAAAATCATATATCATTAAGAGCAATGAATTCGAAATATGACCCTCCATCATAGGTAAAAAAGTAAATCATGAAAACCAAAAAAATATCCAGAGCTGGTCAGTGCTGTCGACATTTTGAACACTTACAGATAGTACCTAATCATAATCTGCCCTTTCTGCCATTCTGTTGTCATTTTCTCCGACAATGATTTTCGTTACGGAGGGTAGAAATATTAACGTGCATCATACGTTATCTTATTTATTACCGATAACTCTTTAAGGGCACAAGACCAGTTGTAATTCAAGTATCTTTCCTGACTTCATAAATTTCGGTCACTTTGAAAAGTCATTATTGATACGCATTCTTGGAGTTGTCATGCAGTAATTCCTGTTTTTGATATCACAGTGATAATATTAGGAAATATGTGGTTCAAATGATCTACTGAAATATGGCATCTTTACAAACCTCGTATGGATTTAGTATGAGCACTTTCGGCATGACCGCTTAAGTGTGAACTCGGGTGGTGTCCGGGTGCTCCTTGGGCTACTCGAGGACATGTATACATTCATGTATATCTCCGGGTGACCCCTGGGAAGTCTACGTGTTGCTCTGGTTTGCCCGTGTATTTATGCAGAAAAAGCTTTATTTTGTCTGGCTTTACATAATGTGCAATATTGAATTGTTGTTATCTGTTATCTCTAAGGTTGCTTAGACCCGTTCTCTTCTGTCGTTTTTGTGTGCTTTTTCGCGGGGTGTGGGTGGGGTGGGGAGGGATGGTCGTGTAGTGTCTGGTGTGGGAGGAGAAGACGGCGGGGGAGGGGAGGGGGGAGGGCGGGGGCAGGAGAGGAGCTCCGATAGCTCAGTAGGTTGCGTGCTGGCCTGCTGTTCTGATGGAACCGGCTCAAAAAACCCCTGGAGGCGGAAATCTTCCAAACCGTAAAAGGGGTTTCATTGCACAAGCTTTTCAATATCACCCTTCCACCGTCCTGATATGACTGAAATACTGTTATAAAGGACATAAATAAAATCGCTTTCTTCAGGCCTTATGAAGCTGATCTGAGTCTTTGTTTGCGCAACAGACAACGTTCTTGGCTTTGTCACGAATCGGCTTTATTTTCGTTCTTACAAACTGTCTGTGATGCTTAAATTTATGGACCTAAAATAACATTGCCGAGGTAAGTTCTGGGATACATGTTACTTTAATAGCATTTAGCTGCCGTTTATTAAAATGCACCTTTTCCATCAAGACACTAGAAGGGGCTTTTTAACATAGTGGTCGTATTTTAAGAATAAAATTACAGTTTCATAGTAAACACTCAGATAGAACATGTTTATAACTGCCTATGCAACTGGACTTTTATAACCGCTGTTTTAAGCACCTGAATTCCTCTCCGTAACGATTTTCTACCCTCCGTAACGTACTTGTTTACTAAAAAGTGTCCATGCCTCATCTGTATAATTTGTAAAGACGTTTATCTTACAGGAAGTCTGATTTATTCTACCAGCTTATTCCAGGACCAGTTACCAAATTCTGATTTTTCGCATATCGAACGATCGAATTAACCAGCTCCCCTCCGTAACGGAGCAACCAAAATAATTTTCATAATTATTTATTCAAAAACGGTTTTATCTATTTAAGCACAGCAGGTTCAATACCAGAACGTGTTTACTTGGACTCTCCACCTATCAGTTACCATAAGAATGCATTTCGGTTGTGACCTGTCAGATTATGGAGTTTTTCTCCCCTCCGTAACGACATAATTTGGTCGGTCATTTCTGCACTGAATGACTGCAAGTTCACATGTTATATGGTTTATCCCTACCTCCTATCTATACTAACTAGAGAAAACAAAAATCGGGAACTAAATGTATAGTTTTCCGTTGATCATACGCTTAGTAGATATATTGGACAAAATATATTACCTGGAGTCGATTAAATATCGGAAAAATTCTGAAACTCAAATGACAGAAATCGTTCTTTTCTGCTTTCTGTTGTTTTAAAGAAACGTATATTTCGTTTGACTGTGATACTTACTTCAAAATCACCACGGTGGTTTGGGTCAAAGATTTAGTTACGGAGGGGAGCCGTTACGGAGGGGAGAGGACATGGGACAAATCAGTTAGTGTACAATAAGTTATGAATCACAAAAGGATGAAATTGTTTTTTATAAACCACATCCTTGTTACACATTCGCAAACTAATACAGAACATTTCGCAAAAGATCTAATGTTCCAGAAAAGTACCGTTATGGAGGGGAGGCTGTGAAAAGTGACAAATGAAAATGTGAACTTAAAGCTGCTTACTCAGATTTTAGTGTAACAAGTGAATTGGTTCTTATCCTTTCTATTTCAATGGATATCCTGGTGCTAAAATAGACTCATTTTCCATCATGATATCCATTCACTGTTGTTTATAGGTGGGGCTTAGAAATCGTTACGGTAGGTGAGTAGCATTTTGGCGACAAGGAACTTTTTCAATTATTTTTGTATATGAACGGATTAGAAACTGAATGGAACTACAGGAGACCTCGGTCAACCTGGGATTTCTAAATGATAAAGAAAGTTGATCTTGCTTTTAGCAATAACCTTGTTTATCAAAGGTGTTTGTTATAGCTACTCCGCTTGCGACAGTCGAAAAAAGCATACCCCAACACAAAGCATCGTAAAAAATTCAAGGCTTAGCGTCTTAAATCCTACTGGGAATACCACAAGGTTTGCACATATATATTACACTGCCAAAATAACAATACGTCACCTATTTAGTCTAAAGAATGTTCGTGTGTGTGTCTGTTGAACATCGGCGACATGGTTTTTTCACAATTGTACCCTTTTTTCAAGAATCACTGAAAGACATCAGTCAACAAAACTCAAGAATGTTTTGAAAAGCAATACTATCATTGGATTTTGCAGATTCTCAGGCTGATCTGAGTCTTTCCTGTTTACATTTTTTTCTGGCAGTACCAATCATATGTTTTGTGGAGAAAATTTCAACATTTAGTACATTTCTCACATTGGTCTGGCATTCAACACAGGCAACAGAGGCAATGTACTATAAAAATAAAACTTGATTGTTTTGGCATATCTCTTAATTTAATTTCAAGTTAACAGTCTTAAGAACCCGATATTATGTTAAACCTCTTTGTTAGACCGGATTTTCAATTAAATTCTGCCTGATATAAATACTGTTCTAAAATAAGTTTCTTAACCATGTCCTTGTCATGGTAGCCAAGAATTGTTTTCAAGCATATCTTGAATATGTATATCAATTCAATAAAACTTCTGTTTCCTTCTTCAAGAATTGGGAATCAGATTGCCCATGAGACTATACTTCTGAAACAACTTACTATGTTAAAAGGAACAAGCAAGTTTCCTGTACATTGACTCCATTGCCTGTGTTGAATGCCAGGCCAGTGTGGCTCTTGTTGTCTCTGTGTACTAAGATATCCTGTTCTTTATTAGGCCATTTTGATACTAACTGGACATGAGTATCAAACCAAGGGATACCTGCTGAAGTTGTCTTTCCATTCTCTTTCAGATGTTTTCATTGGTGAGAAGTATGCAGGCTGTAGGCCGGGAGCTAAACTAGTCGTACACTACACAGGACTAGTAATGCCACCGTCCCAGGTCTGGTGTGAGAGGGTCACAGGTCATTCAGCTCTCATTGTCTGGAACAGAGGTAGGAACTTTGATTTTTTTATTTCTTTTCTACTCCTATAAATTAGTTGAATTGGCAAACAGGTTAGATCTAGGTGAAGGGTTCAATTTACAAACAGCGTAAACCCAGATGAGGCAGCTCATCATGAGCCTCCTCATCAGAACATATGCTGTTTTATTTTCAGTCTCTATTTGCTAATTCAGTTATTTTCATTTCTGGCACTTCAAGTGTTAAAGTTCAGGGGTCGTATTTATAAAACCACTTAAGTCGTTGCTATGCTGTTGCTAAGGCTCAATTTCTATGATGGAGATTCCCTTCAACTATGAAATTTGCTTTGGAGGAACAGTCTTTTTCAGACTGTTCCTCCAGAGCAAATTGCATACTTGGAGGGAATCTCCTACATAGAAATTCAGCCATAGCAACAGCTTAGCAACGACTTAAGTTGTTTTATAAATACGGCCCCGGTTTTGTTTGAAAGCTCATCTCCAAGAGAAACAACTCTAATATGGATATGTTTGCCTGTCTTTTCTGAAGGAGATACCCCAAGGGAGATAAATCTGACTTAGAAACACTTATCCTTCTCATTGGGGTTGACTTTTAAATGGAAGAATTTGCAGTGTCTGGAGAGCAAATTCTTTCCATAGAGACTATCCATTTTTTGGAGAACAAATTTGCTTTGTCTGGAGACATTAAGGTGAACAGGTACACTTCCAGGGGAAGCAACTCTGCCATTTTTAGTTTTGCCTCTTTTAATTGAGGTCAGCTGTAGAAAATTCTGAAACTGTCGTATCGTCCAGGGAACCAAACAGGAAGTCGTGAAAGTTGATTCCAGAGATGGCAGAAAACCTGGAGGTGTACAGATACACCTTAAGAGTGGCCATACTTGAAAGGAAAACCCAAGTCCTGCTCTCTTGAGACTAACTAATTCATGTGGTAGATCAGATATCAGGTGAAATATAGAGTCAGATCATATGGTAGAGCATACTCAGATCGTACGTGTTTTTATGAAATCATTTCAGTAGGCTGTGAGACTCATAATATGAGCCGCAACACGACAAAACCAACAAAGTAGTTTTGCGCCCAGCACAGACTCAGATCAGCCTGGGCATCTGCCTAGTCTGATCAGAGTCTTCCCTAAGTCCTTAAAGGGTAGCTAAGGGTCTAAGCTACCTTCATGTGGACAGCAAAGACTTTGATCAGACTGGATGTATGCCCAGGCTGATCTGAGTCTGGGCTGGGTGCACAACCACGTTTTTGGTTTTGTCGTGTCGCGGCTCAAATATTGAATTTCTTCCAATACATGTGTTGGGGACATTGCAGTCTGTAAGTCATATAACTGCATTCTTGAGACAAAATTTGGGCTGTAAATAGCAAATGCCTTACATAAGAAAGTGCATGGTGTTTATTAGAGAGAGGCCTTTGTTGTCAAAATAGGATACCTGTTTCAAGCAGTAACCTCTGATCAGCCCATGTATTAGTTCTGAGTAGGAGTGGCTGATATAAAGAGAATTAGTTTTATCTGAAATTAGGCATACAGCATTGTGATTTTCTATTCTGTCAAATTTTCTTTGTTCATTTATCTTACATTTGTCAGTAAATCTTATTGCAAAACCAGATATTAATCTTCAAGATATCAGGGTATCGATGTTAGCTAAATAAAAGAGTTGTATCAGATAGATACAAGCTTTTGTTTTAATGTGGGTTGAATTGTAATTTGTCACCTCAGTTTTGAGACGTGCCATTGTTAAAAGTTTCAATTTGTAACTAATGGTTTGTTACTGCAAATTTTGAACTTTTTGTCCATCATGTTCAGTAATGATTGATATTAAGTGTGGCTTGGACAGTTTGTTGGATGTTGAATATTTTTAAAGTTACTACTTTTATAAACTTTATTTCTTATACCAATATTTTGTTTAAAGGAGTTAAAGCTTCTTCTTCAAATTATTCTGGGAGTGCAAATCTTTCTGTACAAATAAATAGCTCTGTACTCTAAGAAAATATTTAGCTTTTTGTCCTCTTGTAATTGTAATATATAGGTTATAATTTATGAAAATATGAAATTTATAACTGAACTGACAAAATGTCAGTTCAGTTATAAATTTCATATTTTCATAAACTCTTCATTTAAAACCTGCCAGTGCAATATGTCTTATTCTCTGTGTACCTATTGAGATAAAAGCCATAATAAATGCTTTCAGATAAAAAGCAAACATTGAATATTTGACTAGGTGTTCAAAACATTTGCTTGGTATTAAAACTTGAGTATGGACTCAACATTGTATCGTTTCTTATTGTGTGTTACCTGTAAAATACGGTGACAAATAAAAGTGGATTAGCTAATATTACTTTTCCGATATACGCCAATTAATTCCATCCTATGGTTCTACTATAGAATCTGCATTGCAATTTGAAGAGGGAATATTATATCTTATTTGCTGCATAGAATTTTATGTTTATGAAGAACAATACATTGATTTTGAAAATGGATTTATTTCATTGAGCATAATGGAATTATATCATTTGATATACAAGTAAAATTATTTAGAACATGAATCATATGAGTATTTGAAGGCTAAGAAACTGGATTGTTATTAGTGGTTCATACTTATTTCTGCACTGGAAATACTGTACAAAAAAGGGGGAAAAAAGATAACAGCAGTTGTGACTGAGGGATAATGAAGTAAAGTTCTGTACAGAAGTGAAAAGTTTTTGAACTCTGATGTTTCTTAACAGGTAATTATGTCCCCCCACCAAAGGTGAGGGGGGACATATTGTTTTCAGAGTGGTTCCCAGGCGTCGGCGTCGGCGTGACAGTTTCTTGTGTGCGCGATATCTCTTGAACCAATGGATGGAATTTCACTATACTTGCATGAATACATCATTGGGACAAACTTAAGAGCTGATTAGATTTTGGTGACCTTGACCTCAACTTCACCAAACTTGCATGGATACATCATTGGGACTTGTTTAAAAGCTGATCAGATTTTGATGACCTTGACCTCAATTTCAAGGTCACAGGAGGACTGAGAAGACAATTTCCTATTACCACAATATCTCATGAACCAATGGATGGAATTTCACCAAACTTGCTTGGATACAACACTAGGACTAGCTTAAGAGCTGATTAGATTTTGGTGACCTTGACCTCATTTTCAAGGTCACTGGAGGACTGTGATGGCAGTTTTTTGTACCCTTGATATCTCATCAACCATTAGATGGAATTTCACCAAACTTGCTTGGATACATCACTAGGACTAGTTTAAGAGCTGATCAGATTCTGGTGACCTTGACCTCATTTTCAAGGTCACAGGAGGACTTAGATATGTGAAAATTTCACTGAAGTTGGTATATATCATTAGCCTTTGGTTGACTTTCATAGATATACTTTTGGGACAATCTCAAGAGTTTACTGTGTTTTGATTACCATGACCCCATTTTCAAGGCCAAAAGCTGACTTAAATATGCTTATTCTTTTCTCTTATCTTGATCCAATTGACAGATGTTCATCAGACTTGCATGAATATATTTTTGTGACGACATGTTTAGTATTTGGTGACCTTTACCCATTTTCAAGGACATAGTCATATATGTAGGATATCTTTAGAACCAGTGGATGGATTTTCTCCAAACTTGCCTAGATATTTTATTTGTACAGGCTTTATATTCATTATAGGGGATGGGAAATGGGCTGGTTGGGGGACATCAGTTTTTCTCTGAAAAACATTTCTAGTTTCTAATAAGTTTATGTTTACTCAAACACTTAAAGATTTTAAAAGTGAATGATCTTTTGTATTGTATATGGTAAAATTTTGCACCTTGTTCAGGTTTATACTATGACCAAATATATCGAGGTTGTCGATGTTTTTTAGCAAAAATATTCATGCTAGGACCAGATCTACCTACCACATTGGTTTATTTTGATTTCATTTCAGAACTGCATTAACTTTGAGATATAATAAATCTTTAGATTTGTCGATGGAGCAGACTGATACAAATCTTCATCATTTTCAGTCTGTTCAACCCAAAGACCATCATAGTCTAATATTTGATTTTGATATGGATATCCTGCGGTTCTGCTGTGTTGTATAAATTTCATTAATCTCCTTTAAATGCATACCGTTATTTTTCTTAATAATGCATGTGCAGTGATATATTGAATTTAATTTGATCTGCAATGAAATATGAATTGATAAAATTCAATGTAATAATGCATCTAGATTAATATGGTCACATATTACATTGTAAATCAAAAGTTTTTCTATTTATTACTTTTGCTTGGATTAATTTGGCAAAGAAATAACTTAATAGCATCTATTCATACGGTGTACCAATTTCCAACAGTTTAAGGTATTAAATTAGGGTATCCATTGTGTTTCATGTTAAGTTCATACAAAGAGTGCAGGATCTTTTATGTGAGGCTTTTATTTAGTTTCACATTTTTAGCTCACCAGAGCCGAAGGCTCCGGGGGAGCTTATAGGATAGGCAGTGTCCGTCGTCGTCGTCGTTCGTCGTCGTATGTTGTCGTCCGTCAACTCTTTTAAACAACATCTCCTCTGAAGCCACTGGGCCGATTGGGCCCAAATTTCATCTGTAGCATCCTTGGGCTGGGGGATTGAAAGTTTGTGTTTTTTATGAAAATCTGCCCTTCAGTTTGGTTGCTATGGCAACTTAGAGTTCCCATAGACTTATAATGGGGAAAATTGAAAAATGACATTTTCTGCCAGGCCATTGCAGATATGTTGACAAAACTTTTATAGAAATGTTCCTTTAGAAGTTTTCTATCAGCTGTATGTTCTTTGGCCCAGTGCCCCTTTTATTGGTTGCCATGGAAACCAAAATGAAAAAAAAATGGAAAAAAATACTTAAAAATTATCTCCTCTGTAACCACTGGGCCGATAAGGCCCAGATTTCATCTGTAGTATCCTTAGGCTGGGGGATTGAAAGTTTGTGTTTTTTATGAAAATCTGCCCTTCAATTTGGTTGCTATGGCAACTTAGAGTTCCCATAGACATATAATGGGGAAAATTGAATAATGGCATTTACTGCATAGCCATTGCAGATATGTTGACAAAACTTTTATAGAAATGTTCCTTGAGAAGTCTTCTATTTGCTTTATTGTTTTTGGACCCACTGCTCCTTTTACTGGTTGTCATGGAAACCAAAATGCAAAAATAATGGGGAAAAAAATGCTTACAAAATTATCTCCTCTGAAGCCACTGGGCCAATAAGGCCCAGATTTCATCTTTAGTATCCTTAGGCTGGGGGTTGAAAGTTTGTGTTTTTGATGAAAATTGGATGGCAACTTAGAGTTGCATTGACTTATTATGGGGAAAATTGAAAAATGGCATTTACTGCAATCAAAATATGGAAAATAGTTATATATTTTGTTATCAACTCAACAGACTGTCAGACTAAGACTTTGTAGTTGTATATTTTGTATTAGCCTGAACAAATGTGGCAGTAATTTTGATAGCAATTTTGAGCTAGAGATCTGGTGAGCTTTGTGGCCCGTGGGCCTCTTGTTTCATTCCATTTTGTAGTCTTGGTAGTCTTCAGCGTTCAAACTTTGCAGGTGGACTGGTTAATTGCAGACCATTTTCAGACTGCTCCCTAGATCTATGTCTACACTGTGCTTTGTTTGTCCATTTTCAGTCACAATAGTTGAGACATTAACATTAAGGTATTATAGAATAAAAGTTAAGCCTAGGGATTTAAAAAAGAAAATATTTATGCTGCTTGTGAAATGGCCTGTGAAGATGCTGAAATATTTATTGTCTTTATTGGTATGTGACAAGAACTTGGAATATTGGAATTTATAAAAACTCAATTTGCAATAAATGCTCTTAAAAAGAACATCAGATTGTGACCAAGGTGTCAAGGCAGCTGGTGTAGACCCAGATCAGATTGTTCCTAAAGGAGCAGCCTGATCAGAGTCTACTCTGTTTGCAAGTTCAGGCTGTTTCTGAAGCCACATGCAGTTCTGTCAACAAAGAGAGAGAAAAATATGTACATGCATGTATAACTGAAAAAAAAAAAACCAAAAAAAAAAAACAACTTTATTTTTGCGGATGAGGTGTATCAAATTCTGGAACAATTGTTGGAGTATGTTGTAGCCCCTTAAACAAAAGTGCTTCATGAGAGCAGTTTTCTTTGAATCATCAGATATTCCAGAACCTGGTTATCTGGGGCTCAGCATTTTTTCTTATATTGGACTGAATCAATAGGTTTTGTTGATTCTTGGCTTGAAAACAAATATTAGAACTTGTATGAGAAGTTTTTTTGTTTAATTCACCTGTCAGAAACAAGTTCATTAAGTTTAATAAATCATTTTATCCAATTGTTGATTGTCCATTTGTTTACTAACACCTTATGTTGATTTCTCACCTTAGGATTTGCGCAGTAGCGGTACTTCACAGTAAAATTTTTGCTGTATTTGAAGAAAGACAAGTCAGATTAAGTGGAAGGCTTGCTTGTCTATAGTTTGGTCATGGTGGTTTAGCCTGCACTATATAGGTGGTACAAGATGCACTTGGTATGTTTACATGGGTCATGATAGTTCAGCCAACAGATAGTATTTTGGTGGTTTCCTCTCCAATAAAAACATGTGGTGGCTCCTTGTTGGAATTTTAACAAGAACTGGAGCCACATTTACATGTTTTTGTGAAGAAATAAGAAGACATCCTAAAAATATTATCAAGTAGTCCATCCCCCTCTCCCCCTACATCATGCCATTTAAAAATCTGATTAAAGATATGCGATTCTTTGTCTTTCAGATGATGAGCCAAAGGCCCACTTTATTCGTCCTGAGAGTTACCAGGTGACATGGTGGCCTGGAGACCACCCCGAAGATGACATACAGAGTGACAGCACATCTGGTAAGCATTTTTGCTACATTTGAATAGTTTGCATTATGGTCAGGCCCTTCTGTATAGTTGTATAGTTATTGTCTTGCCTAGAAATTATTGCCTCAGCATGCAGAAGTGGGACATAGGAGTTACTTTTACAGTGTTTTTGTTTGCGTGGGCATTGTCAGTGTGAAACTTGTCAAGTTTTCTAGGTTTGTCGTTTTCTAACAGTGAACACACAGGCAGGACACAGCCAGCATTCCACAGAATTCTTACTCTTGTAGATGAAAATAAGTATAATGGGATATCACTATTTTTCACTATTTTTCACTGTTTTTGTTTTAGAAGCTGCGGCTTTAAATTCTCAGGGATGATTAGGAAGCTACTGATAAAGACATTTGAGCCACGACACAACAAACCAACAAAGTGGTTGTGCACCCAGCGCAGACTCAGTTCAGCCTGGACAGCCACCCAGCCTGATCAGAGTCTTTGCAAAGCATTTAAAGGGTAGCTCAGAGTCTAAGCTACCTCCATGTGGACAGTGAAGACTCTTATCAGACTGGGTGGATGCCTAGGCTGATCTGAGTCTGCGCAGGGCGCACAACCACTTTGTTGGTTTTCTCATGTCACGGCTCATTTTATTAAAATTTTTTGAAACTCCTTTAATTTACCATTGTTCAGCTGGCTGTAATTACAGTTGAACTTCAATGGCTCAAACAGGCTTTGGACCATGAAAATAAGTTCCAGCAAAAGGTAGTTCCAGCCATCCAGAGTCAGTTTCTGTATAAACTGAATTCTGGGGACCAAAGGACAAGTTCTAGCCAGGCATGGTAAACGAACCATCAGGGTTCGAGCCATTGAAGTTCTACTGTATCTCTTAATTTTAAGAGATTTTGTCAAAAGAGTCACACATGTCCTCAGTGATACCCAGTACACAATGGATAACATAATTTGGCTGGATCAGAAAGCCTTTCAAGATAGATCAGTGCTCCAGATAAGAAGGGGTAACAGAGATAATTTAGGGATAATTTTCCATATTTCTCCATAAAACCATATGTTGGGACCCCTCATTAGAATGGTCTCGCTGAAATGGTTCCAATGAGGGGTCACAACATACGTTTTGGTTGAGAAATAAAAAAAATTATCTTTGAATTATCATCAAAACGAAAACCTCACCTTATCTGGAGCTCTGATAGATTAACCATTTCAGTTTCGGATTCTTGCATTTGTTATAAAACTTATCAAATATTGTCTTAATATTTCCCATACAATATTTCAGCGGAAGGTAATAGCTCTGCACTGCAAATATAATTATAAGATCTATATGTAGTAACTAACTATGACCCCCTTGTAGGCTGTAGCTCTGCACTAACCAAGTCATATACTGTAAAGTATATGCTAATAATTGAGCCAAGACATGACAAAACCAACAAAGTAGTATGTGCCCCTAGTGAAGACGCAGATCACCCTGGGCAGCTACCCAGTCTGATCGGAGTCCTTGCTATGCACTTAAAGGGTAGTTAAGGGTCAAAGTGAGCTCCATGCAGACAGCAGAGATTCTAATCAGACTGAGGGATGCCCAGGCTGATCTGAAACTTTGCTGGGTGCACATGCCACTTTGTTGGGTTTGTCATATTTGTCCAGTGTACAATTTAAAAAGGGAAGGACCTTGAAAATCTAGTCCCAGACAATGTTATAATAGCCAGCTTTGATTTAAAAAAAAAAAAAACGGCAACATATTAATCACTTCTATGAATTGATGATTAATACTTCAAAAGAAAGTGGGTTGTGATTAGGTCTTAAAACATTATTTGACAAACTATTTTGCATTTTTGTGTTATACAAATCTATATCAAAACTCAAAGCAAGCAAAGTTTCAGAGCAACAATAGTTTCTTGTTCACATCTTGGATCTCAATAGAGGCACCTCAGCAAATTGCAACAAGAAAGACTGATCTTCACAGACTCTGCACAGAAGCACAGCTGATGGTGGGTCTGCTGTTTGCACAAGCTTTAAAGAGCTTTTTTTTCCCAAATCAGGGCCCAGTTGCTCAAAACTAATTGTGTTGTTGAAGAGACATTGCATTTTCAAACATACATGTACACAACACACTGCCAGTTTTTGCCAAAAATTGTGAGGAGCTTATGCACTACATTTTTCCCGCAAAACATTAGCACACTTGAGTTTATGTGTACTAGAAGTCTTAACAAATTCTTGACTTTCAGCTTTGTTAAGCCAATGATGCTTTCAACAACAGGGCCCTACACATTTGTTTGCCTTCTTTTAACAGCCTTTGTAAAAAAAAACTAAAGCAGTGGGCTATAAGCCAGCCTCTCACAGGATGTCATGAAAAAGTTGCTGGGAATAAGCTGATGCTTTCGATGTTGCACATAGAAAGTGATACTTTTGGCTTAAAATGATTCTACTCTTTCTGTATGTTACAGTAAGATAACTATCTAGCTGTCTTTATGTTACAGTTAATATATGTGTATCTTTAGGTTGGTTTACAGGGTGACATATATTGCGCGCAACCATAAAATATTGTGACATGTTGCAAGCAACCAATTTGTGTCAAGAAACATGATTTTGGATGGTTACATGTTGCATGATGTGTGTCATGCAACATGCCACCATGTAAACCCATCTATAGTTATAAATGTACCTTAGCGTAGACTGATATATTACCGTTATACCTAATAGATTAGATGTCATTTAAATAAAGTATAGCTGAACTCTTCAGATCTGTCTGTGTATTACAGTTGTAATGTTTGATGTGTTGTGTTGTCATCTGGTGGAATTGTTCTTGTGATCCTTTTCAGTCTGTATAGCTCTACAGTTCTAGCCTATTTAACAAACTTAAACTAATGGAGCATGTGATCTGTTGAAATGTTGGTTCATTATATAATGCTGTCATTGAATTCTGCTTCAACCTGCATAAATGTGTGGTCTAAAATATAAGAGGTGGTATATTTTCTGCAGAGCTGTAGATGAAACCTATTGCTGATCTCCATAAATATGTATATGTTGTAGCTTGCATTGGAACTCCTTAGCAAGGGCTGCTACATATAGTTTTGCAGGGAAATAGTTAAATTATCCTAGAATTATCAGAAACTGCCATTTGGCATTTCCCTATAATATTAGTAAGATAGCACTTTTACAGACACAGATCTATGCCACTATCAGGTCATTTTAAAGTCTTTATTATATTAAATTTGATGTTTCAGAGGCATTAATTTTTTCTTAACTACAGGGTAATTGTATGTGCAGTAAAATGAAGAAAAATATTGGCATTCAAAAAGTGAATACTTTCTTTTGCCCCTAAGTATAGTATACTTAGTAAAACAATTGAAGGATATTAAATTTGAATCCTATATGTGGCTTTTAATGGAATATATACCAAATTAAATATGCATGCATGTACTTGTACCGGGCGTATGCAATTGATGCGCAGGATTAGATAACGTCACGCTACAGTGGTCACTGGACGGTACCATTCCAAATGTACTGACCCCCTACTGCAAAAAATCACAAACAATTAAAATTGAGTTTAAATCTCCTTTTTCGCATGTAAATCACATAGGCAGCTTGCCTGATCATTTAAGCGCCATTTACAATATTCTGATGCCGACTACTCTGCTGCTGATCAAGGCTAAACTAAAGAATATTCAGGGCAGTGAGTAGGAGTAGTCTTGATCCTTCAGATCTTCACATGTGTCAAATGCTTTTATTGTGTAACTAATGTTTTATGGGAATAATAGCCTCCTTATGGTAAACCATTCAACTCCTTAAAACCGGTATTAACAACAATATAGCGATAAGTATGCATGTTTGTGAATTCATGATGTAGGGGGTTATTCCATTTGGAGCGGTACTGTAACGTAACCACTTAAGCGTGACTTTTAATTGGACAGGCTTTTAATTGTAAATACCCGATACTATTGAATGCATGCATATTGAAAATTGTAAAGATTTTGTCTTAAGCAAAAATAATCATAGAATTTTAATATCCTTCAATTGTTTTACTAAGTATATTACATACTGATTAATCCATTTATAACTGGTGGAATGACAAACACACATTTAAACCTTGTTAGGCTGAAACCCATTTTGGGGACAAATGCAAACAGTGCAGACCCAGTTCAGACACAGTAGAATGGGGTATCTGATCAGGGTCTACATTGTTTGAGAACAGGAGTTTTTATGCAGAATACAATAAAAGTGAAAACATTCACTAGAACCTGCCACAGCTAAAAATTGACTTATTGAAATGATAAGGATGGACAATTACCAGAAACCCCATCAACTACAAATTGACTCATCCAGATGAATAGGATGAACAAGTTCACTAGTCAGAAAAGTGTCAATCATATTCACACTATCTTCTGTTGCAGAGGACCATCTTTTGATCACAAACCTCCGCCCCGCCAAGACCTACACTGTGGTCGTGGAGGCCAGAAAGATGGAGAAATATAAAGATGTTGATGAAGGTAAACAAAAGTTTTGTTGAAAAATACATGCAGCGTTGTTGTCATCCTTGGGTCAGTATCCATTTTGGTGTTCGTTGTCAGCTTTTTAATTTATTTATGACTTCACTCTTCTCTAACTATGTTTTTAGCTCACCAGAGCCGAAGGCTCCGGGGGAGCTTATAGGATAGGCAGTTGTCCGTCGTCGTCGTCGTCGTCGTCTGTCGTCTGTCCGTCAACACTTTTAAACAACATCTCCTCTGAAGCCACTAGGCCGATTGGGTCCAAATTTCATCTGTAGCATTCTTGGGCTGGGGGATTGAAAGTTTGTGTTTTTTATGAAAATCTGCCTGTTGCTTTGGTTGCTATGGCAACTTAGAGTTCCCATAGACTTATAATGGGAAAAATTGAATAATGACATTTTCTGCCAGGCCATTGCAGATATGTAGACAAAACTTGTATAGAAATATTCCTTGAGAAGTCTTCTATCAGCTGTATGTTTTTTGGCCCAGTGCCCCTTTTATTGGTTGCCATGGAAACCAAAATGGAAAAAAAATGGAAAAAATACTTAAAAATTATCTCCTCTGTAACCACTGGGCCGATAAGGCCCAGATTTCATCTGTAGTATCCTTAGGCTGGGGGATTGAAAGTTTGTGTTTTTTATGAAAATCTGCCTTTTAGTTTGGTTGCTACGGCAACTTAGAGTTCCCATAGACTTATAATGGGGAAAATTGAATAATGGCATTTACTGCCTAGCCATTGCAGATATGTTGACAAAACTTTTATAGAAATGTTCCATAAGAAGTCTTCTATTAGCTTTATTGTTTTTGGACCCACTGCTCCTTTTACTGGTTGTCATGGAAATCAAAATGCAAAAATAAAGGAAAAAAAAAAACACTTGCAAAATTATCTCCTCAGAAGCCACTGGGCCAATAAGGCCCAGATTTCATCTTTAGTATTCTTAGGCTGGGTGGTTGACAGTTTGTGTTTTTGATGAAAATCAGCTCTTTCGTTTGGTTGCTATGGCAACTTAGAGTTGCATTTACTTATAATGGGGAAAATTGAAAAATGGCATTTACTGCAATCAAAATATGGAAAATAGTTATATATTTTGTTATCAACTCAGCAGACTGTCAGACTGAGACTTTGTAGTTGTATATTTTGTATTAGCCTGTACAAATGTGACAGTAATTTTGATAGCAATTTTGAGCTAGAGATCTGGTGAGCTTTGTGGCCCGTGGGCCTCTTGTTTACTCTAAACTGAGGACTCCATATGACCTAGTTGTTGGTGGGACGTTAAACCCCAGTTCACTTACTCACTCATTGTACTCTTTACTCTTGGTTGTTTTTAGCTCGCCTGAACGAAAGTTCAGGAAGAGCTATTGTTGTCACCCTGGCGTCGGCGTCCGCGTCCGCGTCCGCGTCGGCGTCCGGATTGGATGTTTTGGTTAAAGTTTTTTAAAGACCTATATCTCCTTAACCCATGGATGGATTCTTTTGATACTTGCACTGTAGTTAGATATTGGTCCAAGGTTTAACAGGGTACCACCCCCACCCCACTCCGTGACCTTGCTGTCAAGGTCATGGACTTAGAAAATTGGGAGTTTTTTGTACTGGATGTTTTGGTTAAAGTTTTATAAAGCCCAATATCTCCTTAACCCATTGATGAATTCCTTTGATACTTGCATTGTAGTTAGATATTGGTCCAAAGTTTTCCAAGGTACTACCCCCACCCCCCTCAGTGACCTTGATGTCAAGGTCATGGACTTAGAGAATTGTCTTTTTATTGATTGGATGTTTTGGTTAAAGTTTTTTAAAGACACATATCTCCTGAACCCATAGATGAATTCTTTTTATATTTGCACTGTACCTAGATATTAGTCCAAAGTTTTACAGAGTACTACCCCAACCCCGCTCAGTGACCTTGATGTCAAGGTCAGGGACTTAGGAAATTTGGTCTTTATTAAAGTTTTCTAATTGCATACCGATTCATAATGCCTGGCAGAGATTTAGTTTACACTTGAACTGATGTTAGACACTTTTTTGAGCTTTTACAAAACACTATATACTTACCCCACTGGATGAACTTGAAGTCAAGGTCATTGACTTTTAATTTTGTCTTAAAGATTTTGGTTAAAGTTTTATATTTATGAAGACATAATTTCACAGTGCCACGATGGACTCAGTTGATACTAATATTTGGACTGATGTTAGATAATGGGTCAAAGTTTTGATACATCATAGGCCCCCCCCCTCGCCCCCCTTACTTCTTTGAGCTGTAGCTCATGGACTTTGAAGTTTCATGTGGATTTTTTTTATTTTAATTTCATTTTAAAACTCATTTCTGAGATAGCTTTTGTTTATAAAATGTGTTGTCATTATGGACATGCTTGCCTGAAGTTTTATGCATAGCAGTCCACACCACCATAACGACTGTGTGATGGGCAAGCACCTATTCAGGCGAGCTATGCTGTCAGGCGACAGCTCTTGTTTCTTTTCCAATATTTGACAGAATGATTCCTGCTGAAGGCCCCATTGAAGGTATGTCAGTTTTTACCACTGACTTGGAAAAACATTTCACCCCCTTCCCCACCCCCCTTTATCACCACCATGGTGAAAGCCAAAATTTGAACATTTTAAGTTTATTTAAAGGATTATTATTAGATTGCTTTGGTGTATAAAAGAGCTGTAACAGCTCATGCTTGTCTGAAGTTTTATGCATTGCAAGCCAGACCAGTTAGTCAGTGCTCCAGATAAGAGGGAGTAAAAGGGATAATAAAGGGATAGTTTTCCATATTTCTCCACAAAAACCTTTGTTGTGATCCATCATTAGAACCATCTTCCCGAGTCAATATTAATGAGGGATCACAACGTATGTTTTTTTTAGAAATGGGCCCAATTGCCAACTTTTGCTGGCAATATGTGGCGCTTTTCTGTCGCCCAGACAGCTGAAATGTAAATGTAAACATAATTTACCAGAAGTAGTTGACGTTTCATGGCATTAAAATAAATGCCCTATTTCAACTCAATCCTGTCTTCATTTTCATTTCCCCCAACTAGCTGCGCTCCGCAATTCCTGTGATCCCCTGAGCTATAAATGGTTTTAAGGAATCAAAATATTTTATGGACAGGGCGATCCGTTCATACCTCCAATCTGTAAGTGGACCATTCTATCCGGCTGGCATTCCAGCCGCCAATCAGAATCCTTCATTACCTGGACTGCCTCATTTCCGCATCACCCTCGCATTGCTTTCTCAGAATTTGCCGAGGCAAGACCCTTGCCAAATTTATCTGTGTTTAAAATTCTAACCGCCTCCTCCCATTCCACCACCTCACCTAGTCATGGTTGTTTATGTTGCATTTGCTATAACATGTTATGTAGGTCATAGAGATATCTTGTCATTTAAGGATGGTCATATATTGTTACTATTTGTGTGTAATGTTAATTGTGATTTATTATACCATTTTATTATTGTCATAGATATTGTCGCAATGTATCCAGTCAAAGTTTGTAGTAGGATTCACCTCAATCTCTTGTGGACACTATTTATTGTCATGTCAGCCAAGCAAATTGATGCATTTATACATGTTTATTGGAACATGATTATTCCAGTATCAGTTCACCAGTTCTAACGATCTAATTACGGCACATCATAATGGGTGAATTACGCTAGACAGAGCGAGCCCATGTGTCCCATGAGGTTGTGTTGGTATATATATATAACAAACATGCTCTCGGCATGGACGATTAAACAAGCATAAGGTTTAGACCTATTAGTATAGGTATAAGGGAAGCATAACACAGCTTTCATTTCGAACTTCGATAGAAAATTTATTAATGTCACTTATCATTTATGAGCTGATAGGCGCTTTTCTGTCGCCCAGATAGCTGAAATGTAAATATTCCAGGATTGTTGTAAGGCGCTTTTCTGTCGCCCAGATAGCTGAAATGTAAAAATTCCAGGATTGTTGTAAACATAATTTACCAGAAGTAGTTGACATTTCATGACATTAAAATAAATGCCCTATTTCAATTCAATCCTGTCTTCATTTTCATTTCCCCCAACTAGCTGCGCTCCGCAATTCCTATGATCCCCTGGGCCATAAAAAAAATTATCTCTGAATTGTTTACCCCTCCTCATCTGGAGCGCTGCTGTTAGTGACCTTCAAAACAACAGGCTGTGTGATGAGTTAGCTCCAGTTTGGGCATCAGCTCTTTGTTTGAAGTAAATGAGTTGCGACATGACAAAACCAACAGTGGCATATGTGCCATTTAAAGACTCAGATCAGCCTGGGCATCCACCCAGTCTGATCTGAGTCTTTGCTGTGCACTGAAAGGGTAGCTAAGGGTCTAAACTATCTCCATGCTGACTGTGAAGACTCTGATCAGACTGGGGGAATGCTGATCTCAGGCTTTGCTGGGCACAAGTGCTACATGATTGGTTTTGTTGTGTCATGGCTCAAATATGATATGACACAAACCTTTTGGTTTCTGATCGTCTAGACAGACATGCTTGATGGCATCACTGCATGCTATTAGTTTCATTAAAGCTAATGAAAGAACTTTTATTTTCATTAGATGTCCTTTGCTATTGTACAGGATCTTTAAACAACAGTTTCAGGCCATCAGTCTATTGATCTATTGATTGTTGAAAATATTTTTCCTGAAATAATGTGTTTTATCTGTAGTGATGGCATTTATAGTTGTTAATTTCTTGACAGTCGTTTAGATACCTTTGGATCTAGTTAATAGTCTGGAGTTATCATATTTTACTGTTCAGACAAGCCAACAGCATCAGCCCTTAAAGCGTCAAAAAATCAGATGACAAAATTTACGTCTGCAAAATTAAAAAAGAAAAAAAATAATATGTTTTTGGGGTAAAGATAGTGTATCTTTTGTTGCATGGTTTTATGCTGTATTGGTATTAGAACTAAAATTGAGTGATAAGCATTCACATTTCTTGGATTTAATTTGGAGGCAAAATCAGTGGGCCATCTCATAACCTTCAGCCAGCAAAGAGTGTTCTGGTTTTAGACGACTTTTTGAATGAAATTTTTAGTGCCTTGTCTGTGTCTGCTGCATAGTTCAGCGGACATGAACAAGATGATAACCCTTGGTGCACCAAAAAAGGAGACAACTAAATTTATGGCTACAAAATTTTAAAAAATGTTTTGCCAAAGCTATGTCATATTGAGAATTCAAACTAATTGGAAAACAGTGAAGATCCAGATGAGGCGGCTCATTATGAGCCACCTAATCTAGATCTACCCTGTTTTCAAATTCAACTACTTTCATTATTGGTGCTTTTTAAAAGTGTTAATAAATCTCAATTGTAATATTTCGTTAAAGGAGTTATGATGCAGGTTAACTATAACTGATCAACACTCACAGTTTCTTTCTTTTTATTCAGAGGAGGAATCTGTTGGACATGAAACCATTAGTGCCTTTATCCTCACGGCAAAGTCCGACAATTTAATCTTGAAGACAGCCAGACCACCGGATGCACCATCAAACCTCGGTGCCCTCGCCACCACTTGCTCAGCAATCAAACTTGCCTGGGACCCACCTAGAGAACATGGTGTGGATATCATAGGTAGGGTACTTTGATACGAGCCACAACACGAAAAAAACCAACAAAGTGGCATGTGCACCCAGTGAAGACTCAGATCAGCCTGGGCATCCGCCCAGTCTGATCAGAGCCTTCGCTGTCCGCATGGAGCTAGCTTAAACCCTTAGTTAGCCTTTAAGCCCACACCGAGGAGTCTGGTCAGACTGGGTGGCTGCCCAGACTGATCTGAATCTTGGAGGGAGAACATGCCTCTTTGTTGGTTTTGTCATGTCGTGGCTCAACTGTTATGTTGTTAAACGGGAAATATGCAGAAGTTTTATTTTTGTGACCGTCTTATTCGTGGAATTACAACTCTGTCCAAATGATGGCAGTCATTAGCAGTATCAAAAAACAATATGTATTTACTTTGCAAGTAATTTTGGATGTTCTATTTTGGGAAACAAATGTATATAGTGGTGGTATACATGAAAAATTAGTATGAAAGTCCATGAGTTACTTTAATAATTCTACATATTGGGACCCAGGATGTATTGGGACACCTTCTGCTTTTGTGAAAATAGTTAAGTGATTATAATATTTGGGACATACTAAGATTTCAGAAAAATTTAAGTAATTTCATAGGGAGGTTTACCCATTTACCTTAATTGAAAAACTTCATGTATATCAAAATAATAAATCATCACCATTCTAGCAAATTTTGTACTTTGCCGGTATTAAGATTTTCATAGAAGTATTAAGAAGATTTCATAGAAACTTCTCTGCTTTTCAGGTATAAGACTTGATGCTGTATCTCTCAACACTGGTGACCCTCATCACGTGTCCTTGGATGTCATACCTGATGCTACCACGGCAACCATAGAAGGTTTGAGAGAGAAGACGGACTATATGATCAGAGTGACTGCCATTACCGATGAATATTTTGATAGACTGCCAGACAGACATAGGTTTAAAAAGGCTAGAACCATTCCAAAAGAGACCATCCTACCTGCTGATGATTCACCATGGTTACCAAACTGTAGTATACTCACCAAGACATCTGGTACTGAACCACCGGCTGCTCTCAAGGTAGCAAAAGCATCAACAACATCGCTGAAGTTAGTGTGGACCCCACCTATTGTTTATGGCTCTAACAAACTGCAAAGTGTTATCGTTAGATGGGCAGACGTAAAATATAATAAGCGGAAAGATGATGACGATTTTGTAGTAGCAAGTCATGTAAATTTATTACCAACAGAGGACACTTTAGTCATTGAAGATTTAATGCCAGGAAATCAGTACAAAATAATCATTGAAGCTGTTGTAAGTGTGAAAACATCACTAGAGAAAGACGACAGTGCTTCTGGTATTGAGAAATACAGAAGGACTGCTCATATCATGTCTCGCCCATTATATGCTCGCACAAGAGCTCCGACTGAGCCGCCAGTACTGTTGATTACGGGTTACACACAAACTACAGCACAGTTGTATTGGGAGAAGCCATTGCTGATGTCGGTGATTGGCAAGGATGCGGAAGGAAAGCCTAAATATCTACGCAGATATCTGGAAGGTTATAAATTGGAGATCAACGGCAAGACATACTGCCATCTTGGTCCTGCCTCCCAGAGCTGCCAGTTAACAAAGTGTAAACCAGGGAAATTGTACCATGTGACCCTTGTGGCCTTGACCTGTACGGAACAGGGGAAGAAGGAAAGAAAAAGAAAGGTAAGAATTTTACCATTAACAAATTGTCAGATATTTCTAAATTAATCCTAACCAGTATGGATATTAGCCAGATATGGATGTTATTTTAGTTGCTTGTTTAACATGAATTATTTATCATAAAAAGCTCTGCCTATGTCAGAGTTGGACAAGTCTTTATTTTGTCAACGGCTATTCTATAAACCTACAGTCTAACTTGTAAGGAGTCAACATAGGGAAGCCTAACATCGGCTGCTTAACAAAGGGTCACACTGTTTCTGTATTTAAGGGACCTTGAAAAGATTTAACTACATTTGCTGAATGGCAAAAAATGCAGACTGATCAGACTCTCTTTTAACAGTAGTCTGACCTGGGTCTACACTGCTTTGATATTTCCATTCCAGTACTTAGAATTTTCATACCTCTTTATTTTGCAGTACAAAGGGGCGTACAAAAACACCAACCCACAGGACTTGGACTATGGTCTCCTGCTGGAAGATGAAGACAACCTGGATGCCTCCCCATCAGAACCTCTAGAAATTACTCTGCCAAAGAATCAAGATGGTAAGGCTATATTTATTTTTCTTGACACAGAGACCCAGATAAGCAAGGATTTGGGACTGTCTCTGAAGGGGGACAGTTTTACTTTTCCATGAATTTCAAAGCATATAAAGTTGGGTTCAGTAGAATCACCTTAAATTGGATGCCAGTGCCATAACGTGGTAGAGAAAATAATAAAAATGTTAAAATTTTCATGCCAGGAATTTTAACTTGATCGGGAACCTCGCTGATCTATTCTTAAGGTGCAATAGTACACCACCATGTTTTTCTGCCATTTTTTCAAAGGGAGACAACTATTGTAACTTTCTGTTGGCTTCCCTGGATGACAAAACCTTTCTAAAATGGGATCTACGCTTTAAGGATAGTATTTGCTGCTAGAGGAGCAAATTCTTTTCTGTAAGAGTTGATCTCCATTGAGAAGGACTGCAAAAAAGAAAATTGCAGAATTGCTTCCCCTGAAAGTGTACCATTCCTCCTTAAATCAATAGTTCCCTGTTTGAATACCATATGTACTATAAACCATTAAATATTTGAACACTACATCCATTTTAATCATTGTATTACAGGGTATGTTGCCTATCTTGATTGTTCACTCACAATGAAGGTAAAGACAGTAAATCCTACAAATGGTTGATAAAGGGCAGTTCATCTACAATTTAATAAATCATTTTATTACAGGTTATGTTGCCTCCCTTGATTCCTTCTTCACTCATAATGAGGACAGAGACAGTCAGTCCTTCGGTGACATCAAGGTTCAGTGGAACAGCCAGGGACCAGAGAATACCCTGATCAAACAGCACAACATTATCTGGTACTCTCACGATGACAGAGTTGTACAGACAAAATATGTCAGCCCAGACTTTAGCAAATGTTCTATTCCAGTGACAAGATTAAAGTAAGTTTATTATTTGAGTTGCAAAAGAGAGAAAGGCAAGCAAAGACAGATCTGGTTTCACATCCGAGCAGTTTGATGAAATACTTATTGCTTCTTATTGAATATGTTGCTGTCTCTCAATAAGAGATCTTCACCAGTCTCAATTCTTATGATTAGGAGAGAATTTTGCTTGATGAAAAACGAAGACTAGTCTATAGCCTTGAATATGTAAGGTATCTAAGTAAGGCAACTTTTCTTTAGGTGTGACAAAATAAAGTTGTTCTTTTCCCAGTCTTTACCTATTATTTACCTGGTTCTATTGAAGTTAATTCATTTCATAGTGAAAAGAGACTGAGAAAGATGGATTTTTTTTCAGATTCATTGAAGTCTGGCTGTGGTGATTGTGATTCTAATAATTACTGGCTTTCTTTTCTCTAGGAGTTGCTATGACATAGTTGTGGAACCAGCTTACTTCACAGAAACCTTACCCCAGCAACCACAGAATATCCAGATCATGATCCCTGGCCCTCCAGATCCCCCAGAGATCTTCCTCAAATCTTCAAGCCCGGAGGAGTTTGTGATAGAATGGGGAGAGCCGAGATTGTTTGGTGGAGTCAAAGTTAGAGGTTATCAGGTATGTACAGATAAAAGTTAAAAGTATCCTTAGGTTGACATGTTGTAAGAACTGAAGCATGATTAAGAATCAATGATGCAACCTAATAGGTCTCTGTAGAAAAATTCTAAGTAGATGATCCTTATCCAAAGGAAAAACTACGACTGAAATGCTTACCAAATACAGTGACTTTTTTGACATGTACAGACTGAGTCTTCTTTGAACAGGCATCAATTTCCAAAGCATAAATTTCACCATACATTTTAATATTTCTAAAGGTTGAATTTCTGCATTATTTTTTGGCAAAAATGAAACAAAGGGAATAAAAAAAATAGTTGTTCATATGCTGAATAGTTTCAAGGTGTAATTTAGGAAACTCTGCAGTCAATATATGTAGGAAATCTGACATCCATTCTGAAAAGTGAAAATAGAATTACTCATTTTATATGTTTTGTTTATCAAAACAGGTTTATATGAATGACAAAAAGGCAGGAAATGAACTAAGTAGCACCCACAGAAAGGCTGTGGTTCCTTGCAGACCAAACAGGTAAAATAAATTGATCAGTTCTAATTTTGTGATATATTGTAAATAAGTTCCATTACAAAGGGGAAAAAATGCTTCTAGAGGATTACTAACTTGTATTATAGTCTCTGTGTTTAATATTGCAGACTGAATTTTAGAAATTTGTGTACATTGATAGTAACTTACACTGAGTAAAACTGGCTTTTGTAGAGGGAAAGAGGGACCACATAATAAAATTAACTAAGAGTTATGTTAATGATTGCTAAACCTTTTATCTTGAACAGTGTAAACTGGCTATGATTTTTTTTCAAAAAGTACATGTATATAAATATTTTGTATGGAAATCTCATCATAGGAAAGCTAGACACAAGTAATTAGATGTTGTTTTATGTCTTTTATCTCAACACTGTCTATACATGTATTTTGATGTTTTGTAGGTACTACAAAGTGAACCTTGTTGCTCTGAGTGCTAACCCAGAATATCATGACTCAGGAAAGTCTAACACCCTCTCGGTCAACACTTCTCTCACATCACCTCGTGAAGGTGAGGCCCTAGATGAACTTACATATGCAGATGATCATGAGATTCCAGTAAAGGTTACCAAGGTTACTGAAACCTCAATACATCTGGACTGGGTCAACTTTATGGAGGTGGATGGTGTTGGTTGTTACAAGATACAATGGAGTAGTGTTGCTCAACCTGCAGTAAGTCTTTTGTTTGACTAATATGAACCACAGTAAATAAAAACATTTAATGGGGCATGCAAACAGCCAAGATTCTGCACTAAAGTTTAAAGTGTATGGATACATCTTCAGTTTTTCTGTCATTTTTTAAAGGCAGAGAACTTTTGCTTCCCCAGATGACACTGATTGGATCTACTCTGAAAGGAAAGAACTTTTTCCCAGGGGAGCTCTATGCTAATTCTGACTCAATTTTTCAAATTCGTCTTCAAAACATATATTATGGTCCCATAGGGAGGTACTTTTAAGAAGTAATAACAAAATTTAACTGAACTCTTATGTATACCTCACCTTATCTGTAGATCTGAATTTGTTTCAACTTATGAGCACTTTAAACTGATTTTTGTTTTATTTTTAGGAGAGGGAAGTGAGACTTTCTAATAAGGACAGTAACTGTGTAATCAACAAGTGCCTGCCAGGTACCACCCACTTTGTCAGGTTACTGGCCCTTGATGAAGATGGCCAGATCAAGGAACGCTCAAAACAGCTGACTGTCCAGACCTCAGCTCCACCAGATGGCCCTAACCTCTCTCTGAGAGCTTGTAACTTCCGTTACATTGCCATACAGTGGGACAAGCCCAATACTTATGGTGATGCTTTGATAACAGGGTATAAGGTGTATGTGAATGGTATTGTTGAGGCTATACAGAATGCTGATCAACTAAGTTACACCTTCACTCATGGCAAGTGGTGCCAGGAATACTCCTTCCAAGTACAGGTAAGAAAAAATGTCCATGAAAATATGAAGGTGCTAAGTTCACTATTTTGAATGGTGGTGCATTGTGTACAAACTTTTTAGGCATAAACCAGTGAGTTTATAGGGCATAAGCCGCACATGCATCAAAGTTTCATATCAGTATATTTCATTGCTATGAGTTAAAAAGTGAATACAGGACTTTTACAGGAATACTTTGATCATCTCTTATATTTAGATCCTTGAAAAGACACTTATATAGACAGACATTACTTAAGGATTATGGGTACACCTCCATGTTTTCTGCCAGTTTTACAAAGGGGGACAACTTTTATGACTTCCTGTTTGCTTCCTTTGATGATGTAGCCTTCCAAAATTGGGTCTACTTTTAAAGATTAGAATTTGATGTAAGAAAAGTAAACTCTTTCATTTAAGAGTAGACCTTTCATTGACAATGAAGGCAAAAATAAAAAGAGCAGTTTTGCTTCCCTTGGAAGTGACACATGCACCTAAATATCATTCTTAAATTAGTGGTTCTGATTCTGATAGTCAGTTTACTTTCATTGTATGGTGGTATAATGGAAAGAATATAACTGTAAATGTATATAATTATAGGCTCTAACTTCCTTTGAGAAGATGAACAGCAAACCTTCAGAACCTCTGGTTGTGGAGTGGCCAGGAGCAAAACCTCCCACCATCAACCGACTGCCAACACATACCAGCTCTAATCTGAGGGTAGGCTGGGATGACCCCTACCTGACCGAGGGGGTCAAACTCAAACATTTCAGGGTAAGTTAGATTTCATTGCTTGACTTAGCACTGGATTTTCCATTGTACAAAGGATAGTTTTATTCCCACTGGTGCATTGCATTCTATTTGTATCATCAAATGTGTATTTCCCTCTGTAAATAAAGTCTATTATTATTATTATTATTATTATTTCAACTGGACATGTCAAAGTATGTCAAGGGGTATATAGTTTTCATCTTTTTGTCTGTTTGTTTGTTCGCCCATCTGTCCATCCGTCCATCTGTCCGACCGTTATCATTTGCGTTAAAGTTTTGCATTAAGTTTTTATTCTTTGCTTATATTTCCAATATCCTTTGATGGAACCTTTTGGTATATGACTAGGTATACCGGTACTTCTAGGTTCATGCAGAATAATTTACATCAATGGATGCTGCTGCTGACCTAAGGTCACGGTCATTTGTGTTTAAGTTTTGGGTTTAGTTTATATTCTTCTTTTGTATTTTCAATATCCTTTGATGGAAGCTTTTGATATTTGACTAGGTTTACTTTTATGTTCATACAGAGTAGTTGACATCATCTAGATACTGCTACTTACCAAAGGTCAAAGTCACAGACTTGTATATTTGGGTTAAAGTTTTGCGTTAAGTTAATATTCTTGGCTTATATTTCCAACATCCTTTGATGAAACCTTTTGATATGTGACTAGGTTTACTTCTATGTTCATGCAGAATAGTTGACATCATCTGGATACTGCTGCTGCTGACATAAGGTCAAGGTCACAGACTTAAACATTTGTGTTAAAGTTTTGCATTAAGTTTATATTCTTTTGTATTTCCAATATCATTCGATGGAACCTTTCGATATTTGACTAGGTTTAATTTTAGGATCATACAGAGTAGTTGATATCATCTAGATGCTGCCAAAGGTCAAGGTCACTGACTTGTATATTTGCGTTAAAGTTTTGTGTTAAGTTTGTATGCTTTGCTTATATTTCCAACATCTTTTGATGAAACCTTTTGATGTATGACAAGGTTTACTTCTATGTTCATGCAGAATAGTTGACATTATCTGGATGCTGCTGCTGGCCAAGGTCATAGACACAGATTTATATGTTTATATTAAAGTTTTGTGTTGAGTTGGTACTCTTTGCTGATATTTGTAATGGAACCATTTGATAGGTGACTAAGTTAACCTCTAGGTTCATACCATGTATAAGATTGGTTTCATTTGGCAATGATTTCATTAGCCGATGGTTTCATTAGGAGGTGGCATTGGTCTGGGGTATATGTGAGCCCCTGCTCACTTTATCTAGTATTTTACTTTGTCTACTACACTTCTCCCTCCTTTTTCTTGAAAGGCCCTGGAGCACCCTGTGACAACTCAGTCACTGTGACACATACTCAGCCACACTACATAGCTCCCCTTTCACTCTCTAAGGCAGGGCAGTAGTCTCCCATGAGCTCGTTCCAACACTTCTGACACCATTGATATAAAAAAGCAAAACCTATTTGTTTTGTCGTATAAGACCTTCTTTCATATAATAAAGGAGAGGCTGAAACCCCTGACTCTGTGCTATTTTATTCTGTACTGTTGTATTCTGTTAAGTTCTAGTCTGTCCCATAGCCTTGCAAAATAGTTGTGACACTACAGACTTTGCAACAATCATATTCCATCAGGTTCTGTTTTCAGCTGCCCTTATTACAAGCTAGTAAATCAGAGTAAGGATAAAAGCTAGATGCAGATGCATGATACTTCTTATGTCTTTTGTAGGTATGTTGTATCGAGGAAGATACAGAGAAGATGGTGTCTAGTATTGGTCCTGTTCATCCTGACACCAGGGAGGCGGAGTTTAAACAAATCAAGAAAGGCAGCTATAATGTTTATGTTGAAGTGCATGTAAGTATCAAGTTGAATTGGTACACTTTATGGAGCAGCAATTCTGCCAATTTTCATTTTTTCCTCCCTGCTAAATGAGGCAAATCAAGAGTAGACCCCATTTAAGAAGGGCTTTCAGTTATCAGCCATCGTGATGCACTATTTTATAATTATGTCCCGTTTGTGACAGTGTATCACATGATATACTATTGCAACTTTTTGAAGTTATCCAATCAGATGTTGTGTTATATTCTTATGTGAGTTAGGTTATTTTTCCACATGATGAGGATCAAATAGTTAAATTCAGAAGAAATAATTTTCTGTTGTCAGATTTTAGGGGTCATGTAACAGTAAGCTTTTATAAACTTTGCATGTTTTAATAAAATTTACTTTTCATTTAACAGTTATATGGTACTAGTGAAGTGGTTTGTTCAGATCCTATCAAACTGCAGCCTGCCCCAGCCCCAGATGCACCTCGTATTGCAGCTACTGTGGTAGGGTTTGATGAGAGAAGACTGATTGAGAAAATTACATGTGATCTAGTCAATAAAAGAGATAGGTAATTATCAAATATATTCTTTTTTGACTGTACAACTGTAATCCCTGATAGTCACAAAATGTAAATGCATAGATAAAGATACTTCAAGAACCCTAAATAATCCTTATCACTGATTTTCTCAAAGAAAACACAATGTTATTATTGCATCTTGGAGCCCCAGTAGCTCAGTAGTTAAGTGCTGGCTGGCTAAACTAGTGGTACTGGGTTTGAGACTTGCTGGAGGCAGAAATCTTTCCAGTGGTAAACAGGGTTTGATTGCACACAGCCCTTCATTATCAACCACCCATCATCATGATATGACTGAAATACTGTTAAAAAGGATATAAAATTGCAAGTCATCCATCCATCTGTGTGTCGCAGATTGTTTCCTGCAGAATAGATGGGTGGAATTTCCAATTTGTGTGTGTGAACTACATACTTTAACAGAAAACAGTACTTACTTACTTATTAGTAGCATTTTTATCTTTTTTGGCTTCCTCTCAGTGTGTCCTATGTGAGGTTCAGAAGTTTAAGTATTAAAAAAACACCCATGTAGTTGAGAGTATAAGCTTTATTTGTATTACGAATGAAAGCTGCAATATGGGAAAGAACTGATTATATATTTTTTTTGTCCCAGTACAACTTGAGGTTTGTTTAAGCTCTGTTATTGTGAAAAAATAGCCACTATATAATTAACACTTCCGCTGCCACGCGTGACTTTAGTCGAATTTACAGATCACTGCCACATGCGACTAAAGTCGAAATTCTCAACCCATTACACTACTGTGTATTTGCTATACTGACATAAACATAGAAGAGGAACAACTCCTCCGCGCTTATTCTAACTTGATTGTTGAGATCGTAAGCTACATTTTGATAACATGTGGAGTTTAATATTTTTTTTCCGTTGTTGAACCAAACGTAAGAACACATAACAGGTAGGGCCTATCGGAAACATGCTTGGCACTGAGCTACTGGTATCTTGAGGGACCTGGCAGCAAAAGTGTTAAACTTGTAGAAAACCAGAAAAGCTATAACTCCAAGGATTCTGCTCTTAAAGTGAGTGATTTCTTGCAAGTTCCTCACGGGCATGAGCCAGCATCATTTACTTTTTAACTTGATTCAAGTATCTCATAGACTTCTTTGTATTATTTTCAGACTGATACGTCAAGTTGGTCACAAACTTAAACAGATAGGTGCTTTAACCCATCCTCTCAGGGCTGAGAAAGACAGGGTAAGATTCATTTTTCCATCAGCATGCTGTCACCCTGTACAGGTCCCATCTATTAACTAAAAAAACTGAATTACTGTTTACAAGGGTTGTAACAATCTAAATAGACAATTTAGTCAGTCTGGGTTGAACATAGATTTTTCATATGACGTCCCTGTTATTGAATGGATAACATCGTGTCATAAAAATTGTAAGACCACACATGTTATTACACTTTGGTGTGTATAAGTATTATCATTGACAACATACGTGTTTTCTTATTGAAATGTTCATTTTGAAGACAGATAAAATCCCATTTTAAAGGGTCATATGATTAACAGAATCTTACACTCATGGTCATTTTATATGAATTTTATGAAACAAGCGTTTGGCAAGTTTCATAAATTTCATATGAAATGACCGCTCATGTAAGATCTTCTGTTTAGTATGAGTCATAAATGATGTTACTTTATTTATTGTCTATCTTTGAACAACTGTGCTCTGGTCACACTAACTCTGAAGAGTATCAAACTTTGTTTAAGCATGGACACAAATGCCCAATAGTTCCTTTTGTAATTATAGTTCCTTTTGTAAAACTTAAATTGTGTTAACCTTCAAAAGATAAGGTGCACTGAATTATGATAATTCAGTGTCACTTATATTTCAAAGTTTGACACAATTTAAGTTAGCAAAGCTTTATTTATATGTAATAAACAAAAAGAAACAACTCTATCAGGACCTCTGGTTGACTCACTGAAACTTTCTGTCTACAATTGGCACAACATCCTATGCTGTAAGTGTTATATGTTGTAAGTGGGCGTCTGTTGCAACAATTATGCCTGAAGGCTATTATCAACCAGTATATTGTTTTTGTATTGCCAGGATGTAATAGAGGGAGCCCACACATTAACCAGGGTAGAAGAATTGTTAGAAGACTGTTTCTCAGCTCTAGAAAACTATACAGGTAATGGAAGGCAGTGAAAAAAATGTATTCAGAGATAGGGGGATAATGTAAATAATATGCTGTTAAACATAATTTCAAAACATTATGAGCCGCGGCACGAGAAAACCAACAATGTGGTTGTGCGCCCAGTGCAGACTCAGATCAGCCTGGACATCCGCCCAGTTTCACCAGACTCTTTGCTAAGCACTTAAAGGGTACTCAAGGGTCTAAGCTACCTTCATGCGGACAGCGAAGACTCTGATCAGACTGGGCGGATGCCCAGGCTGATCTGAGTCTGCGCTGGGCGCACAACCACATTGTTGGTTTTCTCACGTCGTGGCTCTTATATATTTTAGCAAACTAGAGAGCATTTTCTTGACAGTTTATCACATGCTCCAAATGAAATGGACTGAAGACTGAAAGAAGGAAACCAAAACTTTAAAATTATATAATGCCTCATTAATTTTAAGCATCTTCATTACTTAGGATATCTGGATCAACTTCAAAACTTGCTGCAATCCATCCCAGTGAGTGATGTACTAATCCTGATTGGCTAATCATTATGTATTCACTCATCAATTTATAACCTATGTTAGCCTGCAGTATGAGCACTCTTATCATGATTGGTTTTAATGGTTCTATTATGTTTACAGGTCAGTTGATAGCCCACGTGAGTTGGCAGTGTGAGCAGTCTAATCCTGATATCCAGGTGTCAGGGTACAAGGTTCTGATTGATGGTAAACAGTACGGTAATGCCATGCATGAGGGAGTCAAGACTGTTAGAATAAAGGTATAGTACATTATAGAAAATTTAATTCAAGCATTAGATATTTCAGAAGGGATTCCTCATAATTTCTAACCTGCTTTAGCTTTTAAAAATTTCAAGTTTGTTGGTTATAAGATAGGATATGGGCCTCTAAAACAACCACAAACATTTAGACCTGTCTTATAAGACAGATCTAGATTTTTGGCCATTTTTTGGAAGGGAGAAGCCCATCATGCAAAATTTTGCAAGCCTGATTTAGATCTTAAGGGCCATTCTCGAGGAGAAAAACCCATCCTATTGCAAAATTAGTATGGAATGAGTTTTTATCAGTCATTATTATAGCAGAACATATGTGGAAACTTCCTTTTCAAACATGGCTGTTGGACTTATTAAAGAATTAATGTTTGAGCAAAGGAAGATTTTGTGAAACAGTAAGTTAGGGTTGTTGATCATAAAAAAGAGTATTAGGTAATAAGCTAAACATCCTGCAGATTTGTGAAATTGGTGCTCATCTGTATCATCATCCAGCATAGATGGCTGTAGGTAAATGTGTATACTTTCAGGGGAAGCAACTCTGTCATTTTCATTTTTGCCAGTCTTCTCCATGGGATTGATCCTTAAAAGCAAGAATTTGCTCCTTTTGCTTCTGTAGGAGCAAATTCTTGCCTTTAAGAATAAACCTCTTTTGGAAGTGTTTTGTCATCCAAAGAAGGAAACTGGAATGAGCAAATTTCATTTTCCTTCAAGAATGAACCCCTTTTTGAAGTGTTTGTCATCCAGTGAAGCAAACAGGAAATCACTTAAGTTTCCCCTTTGTAAAACTGGTGGAGATGTACCCATACACCTTAACTTGACAGGAATAGCTCACATGAATTTTAGATTGAAAGAAATATGTTTATTAATTTGTTCATAATATGTGGTGTTTGTTTTTAGCTTGGAACAGAGCAGCAAGTGTTCCGCCTTAGTATGGTATCTCTGACTGATAAGCCTAATGCTGCCAGTGAGGAGTCCAACATCATAGATCTTCTCTCAGAGACTTTTAGATGTTTCTCCTTCTACTGTTACCATAGCATACATACCAAGGGAACATGGTAAGATACCTAACTACAGATATGATGATTCTGGGATATTTTAAAATTGTTCTCTACAGACAGTGAATAGAAAATATTCTTACTTCTCCATGAAACGTATTTTTATAGTTCATCATTAGAAGAACTTTGCAATGAGTTTTAATGTGGGGCTATGAGGAAATGAGGAATGATCTGAAATTACAATCTTCTCCTCCAGCTCCCACCCAACCGCTAACCAGGAGCTCCTAATGTTCTCAGGATTTTGGAAGCATGTACAAATTTGTTTTAGCAAAGTACAAAACGTTATATTTTCTGCATCAGGGTGGTGCTCACAGAAAGCCAATTTACAGATCCTTTTATTTATGCTAGAGTAGATAAGAAATGGAAAAACAAATAGTTGAAGAAAAAATCTCTGTGAAAGTAAATGAATGAAATCATCTTCAGCAGAAGCATTCATACAGGCGCTAAACAGATTGAAAAGTATCAGCTTTGGTATAACCACGTTATTTCAGGGCAAAAACTAAATTGTTCACATACAGCAAACGTTTTGTCATCAAGATTGGTAAAGCTAAGCTGTAAAAATAATAAAATATGATATGGGGAATATTTTCCTTCTTTTTCAGTTGGCCAGACCAAGGTTGCTGTAAATATCAAGACTCAATAGCTTATGAGAGACAGTTGGCCAAGAAACTAGCCAATCAGGGCTTACTAAAGAAACATGTCCCTCCTCCTTCCTGTAGCCTATTGGACATATTTGAAGGAGAATATAAGCCACTTCTACAGAGTCACAACAGACAATACCCAACTGTGATACTTTTCTGGACACCTTGGTAGGTGATCTTTTATAACTGAAGTTTTCAGTTTTGTTGGTTTTCTCTTAAGAATAAAATTGATTGTATACTTTACAGATATCTAATAATGCAGTGTTAGGTACTAGAGATGCTATATGTAATGCAAACCAAATGTCAGACAAACTCTTGACAAATTGACAGAAGGTGATATTTGGCTCTGTCTCAGAGAGTCTTTTCTTTTTTTATATATATGAGCCGTTCTCTGTGGCTTAATGACATTACGTAATAATTACGTAGTGAACGGATGAAAAACACCAAAATTTATGATTTTTCAGACCACTTTTTATTTCCATGAAAAAAACTTAAGCTTTGAGATAAAACAGAAAGCCTATGAATTCAGACAAAATTCAGTCATAGATATGACATATGTTGCCATGACAACACTTATTCCAAGGTAACCCCAAAGCCTTGAAAACAGATGGTTTACCTTCACGAAGACCTATTATTTGAGAAAGAATGTTAAATCATGCAAATTGTCATGTGTATGCTATGAAATACACATAGAAAATGAGCAAAAACACTTAGGTCCAAGTTATTTTGTGTAACAAGCACAGAAAGCACGTTCAAACAAACGTAATGACGTTGACGTCAAAACATACTTGCATGACGTTAATAACTTCATATAAAGAAACTGCTCTACCTGTGTGCTTCTAAAGTCTATATCTCGGTAACAAATAATGGTAACCATTTCAAATTTTCAGGAAATGTTTAAAAAAGCTAATACTTTTCAGTGATGCAGTTAGTAAATTTTTTATTTGTATGTCATTGAGCCCAGTTTTCACAGAGACTGGCTCATATATGTATGGTATAATTGGTGCATACTGAAAGCATTTGTTGTGCCCATCATCAGAACTCCATGAGGCAGTTTTAGTAGACGCTACAAATGTTTGCTTTTGGAGCTTTTACTTCTGTATCTTTACATTTTCATTTAAATAATCCTCCTACTTTATATTCTAGGTGTCTGCCCTCCCAGAAGATAATGACATATTTCACCCGGTTTGCCCGCGAGACTACCAAAGAGTATAATTTTGTTGCCGTGGCTTGTGGTATGAATGGAAGCTCAGCAGCTGACAGGAAAGCCCTGATACACTTAATAACAGCCAACAGCTGGCGGGAAGATGGCACCATCACTCATTACACCAGCCAATGTGCCTCCTCAATATATGAGGCCACTAATCATATCTGGAAGAATACTACTGGAGGTATTTACAAAAGAATAACAGCTTGCTATACCTCTAACTGCTTCCCTGGGGGATGCAACCCACATGCTGTAAATCCAGTTTCCATAAGTAATTTAGAGATACATCTTAATGAGATAAGCTGAAAGCAACAACCCATATCGGACAACAATCTGTATTTTATAGTGTTTGAGACTTTATAATTAGGTTTAGTTGTTGCATTTAGAAGGATAGCGTCATGGTATTTTTTTCCACATTTCTATAGGACACCTTTAATTAGCAAGCATAACAAAAAAGTTCCATTTTTCGATGTTTGTTCATCCAACAGCATATATGTCTAGAGTAATTTCTGCTTGGATATGACACACAGATTCTAATATTCTAATTGCTGCTCAGACCAGTCAGTCTAAATTCAAGGTTATTCAGAACTTACAATGACGTCAGGTTAGAAGGCATTATTTCTTCAAAAGTATTGCTATTATTTTCCAAAAATTGTGAGGAGCTTTGTTATTATTCACATTTTTTAGGAAAAGTATTAGCACACTTTATTTTATGTGAACTAGAAGACTTAATGAATCATTAACTGACTGCATCAAGCTAACAGTGCTTTGAACAATAGGACCCTGCTTTTCAATATTTCAAGTACATGCATAAAGACATCCTAGGTGACTAGATTCTAGTTAACTGTCCTATTTCAGGTATAAAACGGGATCCTAACATAGAGACAGAGAGTAACGTTGATCTCACAGATCTTCTTGGTATTGCTGGTGTTCCCACATTCTTGTTCATACATCAGGAAGGTGAGTGATTCTACTGTATTTCTATGGTTATAAGACTGGGGATTTCCGGTCCACAACAATCTCAAAGATCTAGATCTGTCTTCTAAGACAGATCTAGATCTTTGAGATTGTTTTGGAAAAGTAAAACCCATTTTATAGCTGAATTACACAAGATTGGTTTACATATTTGCAATACTATTGAAAAGATGATCTCCCCTCTTATAACCAATTAAATATAATATGTCTTAAATGTTCGTACAAAGTTGATCATAAAAAGTCTAGGAAAGTATCCATAATAGGCATGGAAGAGCTTAAAATATTCAAATAATTTTTTGTCTGGGTGTGCCTATTGTGGCCTGGTTTTCTGGGGTCTGCCCCTTCCCCCCTGTTTACTATGCCCCAGACTTCAAAAAAGCTGAGGGAGCATATCACTTTTGGCTTGTCTGTTAGTCTATCCATCAGTACTGGCAATTTTTCAGTTTTTGAACTGTTTGACCTAGAGAGCTAATTTTTGGTACACTGGCTGTATTTTATGTTAGTTACTCTGTTGCAAAATTTGAAGGAATCTGATGGTTTGTATGCATATAGAGGATCTTACACGAGTTGTCATTTCCTATGAAATTTATAAACAAGCTTTTGGCGTGTTTCATAAATTTCATTTGAAATGACCACAGGTGTAACATTCTGTTTATCATATGACCCTTTAAAATGGGATTTTATCGCCTTCAAATTGAAAATTATCACAGCGACGTCATATGATAATTCTCTTTATTCACAGGTTACATAGCATGGCATGGAAGATACAGTGCCTATGATTACGGTTCCTATGCTGCATTTATGAGACATACGTTCAGTGAAGTGGCAGCAATTCCATGTCCAGTGTTCAAGTGTGATTGTTGTAGGAATGACACCTCGGTGGATGATGATACAGTTGGTAAGTTGGTCTCCATAGTAACCAAGGTATTACCATATTCATTGACAGGGTTTTTCTCAAAAGTGTAGATCTGTCTGTCGACTTCTCTAGATTTTGGGATTAAAAAGAGATCTTGTAGTAGAATATGACTGATAGCTACATGTAGACACCAATCAGAAAAGAGCAGTCTTATCTGGGTCAGCACCAGGTGCTTATTCTTTCTTTCATGTGAAAGGTAAAAAAAATACACTGCCATAAGGAGCAACTATGCTACTTTAAGAGTGTTCTCCCTCCTCGACAGGGGTCAACTCTTATACAAAAGGATTTGCTCTCCTAGGAGAAATGCTTTCCTTAGAGTATATGCCTTTTTAGAAGGGCTTCATAGGCCAGGGATCACAAAAGTTGCTCCCGTTTGTAAAAGTGGAGAAGGAATATGGAAGTGTATCCATACTAACTGCTTGTTAGTATTCAAGTACAGTTAACTCTTGATATCTCAAACACTGATATCTCAAAGTACCCTCATATCAGTGGACATTGTTTGAACACATTTCCTGTTTTTCTTTACATTTTGAACTCCTGTTATCTCAGACTATTGATATGTCAAAGTAAATTTTCTGGGACCAGAATATTTACTTTGACATATCAGTAGTTTTAGAACAAACTTTGACTTTGAGATTTCGGGAGTTGATTGTGTAATGTTGTTTCTTTCAGATACCATTCTTCAGTTTGCTAACAACCAGAGTCCATTCAAAAACACAACAGTCCGGCCACAAGTCATCCGTCCACCCTCTCCAAAACAGGAACAAGATGACATTGAGAAACTTTTTGTCAAGAGGAAACATAGTCCTAAACGCAAACAGAAGAACAAATTAACAGTGAACCAGAGACCATATTCAGCTCACACAACAACTTATGCGTACCTTTTGAAGAGTCCCTACATGGAAAGACTGACACCATCTCCAAAAACACACAAGATTTTGATGAGGCCAGCCAGTAGTAGAAATGTTCAAACTGCTTATGAAACTTTATAATTAATGTAATATCTTATAGGACATAAAAAAAATTATATGAAACATTATAATTAATGTAATATCTTATAGGACATAAAAAAATTATTATTGAATCTCTCTTTGTAATTTTGATAAAGAAATGGACATCCATCTTTAATTTGTATATACATGGAGAAATTTTTCTGTACAAATTTTGGAAGAGTGAATTTTGGTCCATTTAGAAGAAAAAATCCTGTTTTAAAAATTGTTTTAAACATCTACATGTGTGTTTGTTTGAGAATAAAAAGATAATGCAGATTGTGTACAATTCCAAAGGCTTTGTTTCCATGGTGACTCACTACCACAATGTGTGTGGAGTATTGTTTTTCAAAGACTTTAGTATGGGTAGGTGGGTAGAGGTAATATTAAGAAATTATTGAAGTTCAAGTAAATCATATTCATTCCACTGTGGATTTGATGAAGCCACAAAGTCTGGCATGCAGTGCAGACAATTTCAAACCAATTGACAGAGTAAAATTAGCTCAGACTCAAGGACTTGTTTGAATTTTCAAAACATGCTTGATCTGCAATGCATTTGATGAAGCAATAGTCATGTATGCATTGCACACGCATTTTCAATAATTGCTCAAACAAAAGGACTTGTTTGAATTTTTGAAACATAATTAATCCAGACATTTATATAACATGGTTGTAACTATGTAAAGGAATATCTTTATTTATTTAGTGTTTAGTTCTGAGAATGGGATTGTATTACGCTGATATTAATGAAGAACTCTCGCTGAAATATGTCTCATTTACTACTATGTACTTGTTTATCTGTGATAATTTAAGATGCATACATATCTACAGTTTTGTATTTACTAGGTTTATTAAATTTTAGAGTTACTTGTATATAGACATTTTCTGTCTCCGTTTAATATACAACTATGTATTCTTCATTCCGTCCATTTGTTTTATGATCATGTAAAGACCATACGAGGCACGACACAACAAAACCAACAAAGTGGCAGGTTTGTCATCCTTGTTGTGTCCTGCTCATATACATGTAATTGTTGCTAGGTTCATGCTGTTGGACATGGTGAGAGGTGAGGCAGTGTCCAAGCTGGTCTTGATTGTGCAGTTTAAGAGAATTTTATGGAAGTTAACAGGCAGTGCAGATCTTGAGGGAGCAATCTGATAAGGGTCTGCTCTATATGATGAGGCTCTTTGTCCCAGTATTAAGGTGAACGATATCTTACGTATTTTTCCATCATTTTTACAAAGGGATAAACTCTTGAGACTGTCTTTTGTTCCCATGGCAATGAAATCCGTCCAAAAAGGTGTCTTTCCTTCATGAAAGAATTTGATCCTAAAAGATTTTTAAGAGTTTACTCCCAAAGGGGCAAAAATAAAAATGGCAGAGTTGCTTCCCCTGGAAGTGTACCCATAAACCTTGAGGAGTTTTACAGAAGTTACAGAGCTCTAGATAAGAGGGAGTATTTGATGATAATTAGGGATAATTTTTGTTAATTCTGCATAAAAACATATATTGTGACCCCTCATCTGAACCGTCTCGACGAGACGGTTCAGATGAGGGGTCACAACATATCGTTTCAATGAGAAATAAAAAAGATTATCCCTCAATTATCATCAAATACCCCTCTTATCTAGAGCTCTGAGTTAGCATACAGTGTTGATCCAGGAGCAATCTGATATGGATCTGCTGTGTATAATTTTAAGGGTGTCTGTTTACTTTTTATTTTTATTATGGAAATATTGCATTTGAAATTTGAGTTTCTTTTTTATTGAAAAGAATTGTGCTAGATAATGATTATTATGTTCATTTTATTTAATAGGTTTTCATTGTTTTAAAACTCAAGTAGTGAAACTATGTCACCATGAAAAGTTCCTTTATGCCACATATGAACACTGATGATAACAAGAATTGACTTGCACTGGCCTTAAGACATACAAATGTTTGTAACTGAAAACTGAAATTGAATAAAGCTGTGATACAACAGTATAAGAATAAGAAAGGTAAAAACCAAACTATTCTCAGCATTATTCGGACTGTGAAGGAGTCCTTATAGCTCAGTGGGTTAAGTGGTGACCTGTTGGTCTGGCAGCCTCCAGTTTGATTCTTGCTGGAGACAGAAATTCAATCAGCTGTGAACAGGGTTCCATTGCTGACAGCCTAATTTCCCCCACCCCCACCCACCACACCCATTTGTCCTATGGCTGAAATACGGCTGTTAAAAAGGACCTGAAATCGGGAGTCATCTGCCCATCCAATTGTGAACACTGTGACATTTTTACAGGCCAATTTGTATTCAGTTTGACATATGTAGCATAAAGCAAACTTCTTATGGCATGACTTATTTTATTTGATCTTGCCTGCAACTAGCAGAAAGTGAAACTTAGGTAATGCTTTCCCAGTATCGGCGGTAGCATCATTGAAGTTGAATTTCAAGTTTTCTTGTTTAGCAGTATAAAAGGGGATGACGGAGAGGCAGGACACAACCTTCTGCATAAGTCTTGATTTTTTTTAGTTTGGTGATTTTGTCTTTCAATGTAGTTGTTATGTATTTGTTAAAGTTTGTTATAGACTTCTGTGGTTAGGGTACTGGCATAGCTTGCAGATGACCTTGTTTTAAATTAACTGATATTGGTACAGTAAACTTTTGATATCTGGAAGTCAAAGGCCATCTCAAAGTACTGATAGCTCAAAGTAAATTCGAGATAAGAGAAGTTGAAATATAAAACAAAAAATAGGAAATGTCCAAACTAATTCTTTGATGTAAAAGGGCACTTTGAGATATCAGTGTTTGAGATAGAGACAACTTTACTTATAATTTTGATTTCTGCAAAGCCAAATGCATTTCAAACTGGGGGTACTTCAACCAGCCTGTGCAAGTTAAAGCATTTTCAGTTCACCCTGAGGATAAATAGACTTTGTATAGATTTCAAAATATAAATTGCTTTTACACTGATCACACTGCACATGGAAATGCTTATTTTCCATATGTGCAAGCATTTTTTCTCATGAGAAACTGAACCTAAAGAGCCAAGTTAAGTACTTGCTGAAAGTTTTTAAAATGTTTTAAGGTCATTAGAACATGAAATGAAAGGGTTTGAAAATTACATCCCATGCATTTAAGCATTTTTCCATGTTACGTTTGTAAAATTGGAGTAAAAATATCAGTTCTTACATGCCACTGTTTGTGTACCAGCTGAGTCATAAAACTACACATTAAAAATTGACCCCACCACCAAAACATTAATTTCCTTTTGCAGTAAGCATATGTCATTTGTTTAAAAACTGCAAATCAGGATATTTTCACACTTGTATTATGGCAATTTTTTTCTGTGTCAATAGACACAAGACTGTCATTGGTTGTGAATAATTTTCTTGGTTTCCCAACTCATTACATATAAATCAGGAGGGTTGTAAGTCTGAAAACTTTCACAGGGGTAGAAAAACTATCTGGTTTCATCAAGTAAAATTATTCAATACTTTGTTTCGGATGTGATGGATTTATATTTGAAGATTGATTGATTTGATGCTTAATGTCCACCGTAAACAGCTATGGTCATGTCGGGACGGTCAGTTAACCTACCCACACTATTCCTGGGCAGGCTTAGACCTCCTAAGCGGTTAACCAGTACTAAGTGCACATACTTTCGCCAGTAACTGACAACTGCCCTTCTTGAATCAGCGGAAGGAGAAACGAAAGTATGTGGCCAGACCGGGTTTCAAACCCAGGACCTCGGACTTATGAGTCAGGTGCCCTACCGATTGTGTTACGCGGCCCGGCTATATTTGAAGAAGTTTACTTTATTTTGAGCAAGTAAGGTTGTGATATATGGAATACAGGTACACCAAAATGGTTTCCATCACTTTCACAAGGGGGACAACTTAGCTGACTTCCTGTTGGCTTCCCAAGATAAGGAAGCCCTTCCAAAAGGGGTATCCTCTTAAAGAAAAGAATTTGCTCCTAGGAGAGCAAATTCTTTCCTTTAAGAGTTGATCCCCTTTGAGATGGGAGGCAAAAAAGAAAATGGAATGGTTGCTTCCCCAGAAAGTAAATCTGGAGGTTTTGCTACTAGCCATACATGTGTATTTTTATGGCACAGCTTTATGGTACAGAGAATCTGTGATTTGCTAGGTTACATTAGGATCATGTTAACATAATTTAAATATTTTTTCAGTAATAAATTAATACATTAGATATATTTGTGTGTTTGTTTATCTGTTTATTCCATCAGAATTGTTCATGCATCCTCAAAATGATCAGAGCTCCAAATGGGATGTGATTTTGCTGATTCGTATTTTGTTTCCTTACTTTTATGCGCAGATATTTGACGTTTTGTCCACATGCAAAGGGGATATTGATTCTCAGCTGTTTATATGCCCACTTTATATGCTGCAGGCATCACAGAAGGGTACCAGCCTTTTTCACAAGCTGTTTTTGGGTTAGGATGAAGGTTCAGATACGCGTCTAATGAAAGTACATGAAGGGGGTCGTATAAAATGGGACCGTAAGATATGTACGTACCTTACATGTAAATACAGTACTCAAAGAAGTCTCTTGCAGCATATTTCCTTTCTGAACAGACTCCATTTTGGAAGTGCTTTTTTGTCCAGGAGGCAAACAAGATGTCACAAAAGTTGTTTGGTTTTGTAAAATTAGTGGTACAAATTAAACACCAGGGCCTGGTTGTTCAAAGCATCGTTAGCCTAACAAGCTTGTTGAGAGGTCAACTTGTTAAGTGTTATGCGACTTTATAACCAAATCCACTGATAATTTTTGTTGAAAATATGCGAGAAGCTTTTTTTTCAGCCAAAAATAATGGCATACATGTATTTGAGATTTTAACTTCTGGAATTTTAATGAAACATTAACTAACAATGTCATTAGTTTTGAACAACTCGCCCCTGTACATTATATTAGGGAGGAAATCAACAACTCTACAATATATGTCTATTCTTATTTTATTAATTTATGAACAAAACTGATGTACTTTTTTTGAAAGTAAATACAAAGATAACCACCGCTTTACATCTGGACTCAGTTGAATAAAACGTTATCTTTCCAAATTCAGTTGAGGATAAGTTCAAGTCTTCTATTTCATGTAAAATCAAGTGCAATAATATTGCATTTTCTTTTTTCCTTTTTTTGCATACAATGCACTGAAAATGCAATGTCTTGAGAACTAACAACACTGTTTCAGAGCTCTAGATAAGACAGCGTATTTGATGATAATTAAGGATAATTTTGCTTATTTCTCATCGAAACCATATGTTGTGACACCTCATCTGAACCGTCTCGTCGAGACGGTTCAGATGAAGGGTCACAACATATGTTTTTATGCAGAATTAACAAAAATTATCCCTAATTATCACCAAATACGCCCTCTTAACTAGAGCTCTGTGTTTGTGTTCAACAACAAGGCCCTAAAGTGTAAGCTTGTGAATCTTTTTTCTTTGAATATAAACAACACTGAATATCATTGCCAAAATCAGCCAACAAGAATAAAAAGGCTCCCATGCACAAAACTGGGTCTTCTTTTAAACTACAGTAATATTCATTCGTGTTAACTAATAGACACTGACTAAACTTGTCTTTGTTTGAAGAAAGCCTGTTTGACATCCTACGTAAACCTTGTGGTAAAGATATAAAGAAGTGCTATTCTGAGGAATAAAGAACAGTTAAGGTCTCATCATACATTCACACAGAGCTCTAGATAAGAGGGAGTATTTGGTGATAATTAGGGATAATTTTTGTTAACTCTGCATCAAAACATATGTTGTGACCCCTCATCTGAACCGTCTCGTCGAGACGGTTCAGATGAGGGGTCACAACATATGGTTTCAATGATAAACAAGAAAAATTATCCTTAATTATCATCAAATACTCCCTCTTATCTAGAGCTCTGATTTACACCTTGGAACAGTCTTGACAGCTCAAGATTCAGAATGCCCTGACAGAATGCTATTAAAAGGCAACTGTTTGACAAACTGCTACATGACTGCTTTGCATTTTAATGACATTTCAGGACTATAAATAAGACAATAATATTTAGAACATTTTGAAAATTGGCAGTTTGATTTTCCAGCATTCAAGAACATCTGGCATTTCTTCAATTACTGGACTGTTCACTTTGGTTTTAACAGTCACGGCGAAGAAATTCAACAGCACTAATTTGATGCTCCTGTCCTCTGATAACTCAATGTCTTTGTTCATGAATCTCAGTTCTCAAATGTTTATCACTCGACTCAGTTTCTGTATTCTGTTTAGAAGAATGTCTCCTTGTTTAATTGTTGCCTGGAAAAAAGTAAATGGCAAAAATTTATTACATTGTTCTGTATAACAAATGTTAAGGGGCCTGCATGCTCTGATCAGAGTTTGTTAATGGCTCAAAAGATTCTTTGGGAGTTACAAATTATTCACTGATCAAACCAAGCAGATGCACCCAATACAAGCTTCCTTTTCCTTGTTGACTGGCATTATCACCCATGAATAAGTATAAAGCCCTTGTTGCCCCTTATATGCTCTATTAAAAGAAGGTTCATTTTGTTATTGAATTATAATTTGACAAATTTATGCTATGGCCTGTGCTCCTGAGTTTGATTCATGGGGTCGAGTCCCGCTTGATGACAGATTCGGTCTGAACCTTAACATTGCTTCATTAAACAAGAGTCCTTCATAATTGTCCTCCCATCATCCTGATATGACAGTATACTGTTGAAAAAAGATGAAAAACCACAAAGTCATTCATAGAGGATCTTACATGAGTGCTTATGTGTTACTGAATTTATTAAATGAGTTGGGGAAAAAGATAAGATGCGAGGCTTTGCCGAGCATCTTATCGGTTTTCCCCAACAAGTTTAATAAATTCAATATTACAGGAGCATGAATGCAAGATTCAATTTATCAAATGACACTAAAATCTCATTTTAAAAGCAAATTTTGCACTAAAACATCACAATTTCGCCATTAGAAAACGCGTCATTTTTAACGTTACGACGCAATTTGCATATCTAATCCACAAGTGGATTATCGTTTTTAATGCATGGCTTTATTACACTCTCAGATGCGACATCATATGATAAATCAATCTATAAGTTGACCACCTAACTTGTTCGAGTCCTGCTGGAGGCAAGATTCTCTTAAAACCTAAATAAGGCTTCATTTCACAGTACCCTCAATAATCACACATCATCCTGATATGACTGAAATACTTTAGAAAAGGACATAAAACCACCAAGTCATCCATCCAGCCATCAGCTATCCATACCTGATATTGCCAGTTTTTACTGTCCGGTCTGTTAGTTTCAACTATACCCCCAACTTTATCAATCTTACAGTGAAGTCGGCCTGCAGCTATAAACCTGGAAAGCTCTCTGAAAAACAAAGTACATTTTCCAGAAATCAGATCAGAGGCAGAATGAGTATCAAGGATAATCTAGGGATAACTTTCCATATTTCTGCATAAAACATGTGATCCCTCATCAGAACCATCTTTATACAATTCTATGAAGGGTCATAGCATATGTTTAAAACAAGAAAAAAATTCTATCAGCATAGGGTCATAGCATATGTTTAAAACAAGAAAAAAATTCTATCAGCATTATCCTCAACACCATGTCCCATAATTTCTGAAGCTTTGGTACAGGATTAGAATATGGAAAAGTTTTATACTAAATTATCAATAAACCAATTATTCAGTAAGACAGAAATTCACAAAATACATGCTGCCTATTCTGCTGCATAATGCTCTGTTGTTTTGTAGAAGTGTTACATTTACAAGGAAAGGCAAAAATAAAGCTCTCAAGCAAACTTCTTACACTGAAGCTAATAACTAAAAGACACCACGAGCAAGACATGCATCAAGCCTTGCAAATCCATCCACTATTGCTGGTACAGTGTATAGTCATGGTATCAAAATGCATGTCAAATATTTTAACACAATCACTTATAAATTCGAAACACAGTGGGCTGATTTGTCCAACACCATAAAACAAAGCATGCTCCCTTCTGCGCTCTTGTAGTCACAAATTCAGAACAATACCACTCTGACAAAAACTTGCACCGTGCAACTCCCCCCCCCCCCCCCCCCTCTAAAAATAAATTTAAAGGAAGAAAAATGAAAGGACACCAAAGCAATATGAAGTTTACTGCAAAAGCCATAACTTACTGGTCAATAAAGTGGACAGTGACACCAAAGGCATTTGCCATATATTCTAGTGTTAGACTACTGTAGGACTCCAGTAGTTGGCTGTAGGCTACAATTCTCATTTCCCTCACGTAATATCTGTAGTGTGCTGACAGTAGACGATCATATTTCATATTCTCTTCAACTTCCGCTGAAATCACAATGAATACTGTAATTACCATAGTATTGAGCCGCGAAACAAGAAAACCACCAAAGTAGTTGTGCGCCTTGTGCAGACTCAGATCAGCAACTGCCCAGTCTGATAAGAGTCTTCGCCTTCTGCAAGGAGGTACCCTTAGCTACCCTTTGAGTGCTTAGCAAAGAGTCTGATCGGGCTAGGCAGATGCACAGGCTGATCTGAGTCTGCACTGGGTGCACAACCACTTTGTTGGTTTTCTCATGTTGCAGCTCATTTACAAAATTTGCAATCTACAGTTATATATCCATGTTTGTTGCTTTATTTACAAAGGGAGAGAATTTAGTGACTTCCCTGAGTAACAAAATCTTTTCCAAAAGGGGTCTACTTTTAAAAAGGAAAATTTCATTCCCACAAGATTTTCCTTTAAGAGCTGACCCCTATTCCATGAGCAAATTCTTTAAGGGTTGGTCCCCATTGAGAAGGCAGGTAAACAAATGGCAGACTTCTATTCCTGCAATTTTAACTATTCACCTTAACCGAGTAAATATATGAAAATTTGAACAACTTTGCTTTCCTAGGTAGGTTAACTGTATGTCAAAAATATTGCTGGCTAGCTGGCAAATAATGGAATTCATGACAGGACTACTTTTTTGTTCAGGTACTGAGTGTGTATAAGCAGTCTGATACGACAGAGAAATTAAACTGCAATAACAGACATCATAGTCATGCTAGGAAGCCCAGGAATTTAAGTAAGCTGACAACATAAGCCCTCTGGCTGGTCAGCAACAGATTGATTAATTGTTTTGGGTTTAACTCCCTTTGAGACGGTATCTCAGTCTATATTGGGCAGTCTCCCAGAGAGGGAGAAAAGACAGACAAGAGAAAAAATGTCCAACAACCCCCATCCACATATACTGCAAGCACAGTAGGTCCTTGCCCTACAATGTTCCAACAGGTTCTTTTATGGAAAAGTGAAAAAACTTACCTAAAGATCTGAAGAACTCTGAATAATGTGTATCATATAGAGAAAACAAGAATGTCCTTATCTTGGGGAGACCATGAAGAACTTCTAGTATCTCGGAACCTTTTACAACCTGAAAACAGAAATGAGCCCCAATATGGCAAAACCAAGTGGCAAGTGCGTCCAGCGCAGGCTCAGATCAGCCTGGGAATCCACTCAGTCTACTCAGAGTCTTTGCTGTGTGCTTAAAGTGTAGCTAAGGGTCTAGGCTAGCTCCGTGCGGATGCCAGACCCCGTAGCGCAATCGGTAGGGCTCCTGAATTATAAGCCAGAGGTCCTGGGGTCGATACCTGATCCGGCCACTTACTTTCATTTCTCCTTCCGCTGATTCAAGAAGGGCAATTGTCAGTTACTGGTGAAAGTAAGTGCACTTAGTACTGGTTAACCGCTTAGGAGGTCTAAACCTGTCCAGGAATAGTGTGGTTAGTTTAACTGACCGTCCCGACATGACCATAGCTGTTTCCCGTGGACGTTAAACAATAACACAACTGATCCAGCTGGGCATATGCCCAGACTGATCTGAGTCTCTGCTGGGTGCATATGCCACTTTGCTGGTTTTGTCGTGTTGAGGCTCAAATACAAATCCATACCGTCAGCAGTTTGTGTGAGTGCATTAATATGTCTAACATATCTTCTAGGGTGGATTTTATTGAAAAGCTATAAATTTGTCAGAATAACCTGGGAGAAACTGTCCTAAGCATAGCAGGGAACTGAAATTTCACAATGCCAGTAAAACATAGAATATAAGTCGAAGTCAAATATGCAGGCAGAATTATATTGCTTTGCTCCAATACAGTATCTAATCAGCTATCAGCTATAAGACTTATTGCACCTTTGAAAATGACCCTAATTAACCAAACCACTCTATTGTAATTCTGCTATATGATGCTTTTTCTCCCCAAAAGCAATCCGAAATACATGTATCTAGATCTGTCTCATAAGACAGACCTAGATTTTTTAGATTGTTTCCGAATCTACAGCGTTCTTTCTGGTAAGAGAAAGCTCTGCCTAATAACACTAAATATGGTATAATACTATGTACAGGTGTGTGTGTGGTCCAATGAGCCTAAATCTACATAGTTACTGGAAAACTGTCAAATGGCAAAAAGTAAATCCTATACACTGGAAAATGGGTGTACCAGGCGCCGTATTCATAAAGCCACTTAAGTGGTTGCTATGCGGTTGCTAAGGCTAAATATCTATAAAGGAGATTCCCTTCAACTATGAAATTTGGTCTGGAGGAGCAGTCTTTGTAAGACTGTTCCTCCAAGCAAATTGCATAGCTGTAAGGAATCTCCTTCAAAGAAATTTAGCCTTAGCAACAGCATAGCAACCACTTAGTCGTTCTATGAATCCGGCCCCTGATGTTCTAGGACTCGAATGGGTCATGCTTTAAGCCCTCCTGTGCATTTATGAAGCTGCCTTTATAAACCTGTAACAGTTCAGTGTTACATTTTCTCTGAGGTCAGGTCTCTCCAAAGCTATCACACTACATGTACATATAACAGTATAAGTGACAAATGTTGAATTTTGTAATGTAAAGAGTTTAACATTACCTTTTCTCTTAGATCAGGTCTCTCTAAAGCTATCATGCTACATATAACAGTATAAGTGACAAATGATGAATATTCCATGAGTTCATATGATGTGAAGGTGGCCACAGTATCTAAGAAAAGGTTGGCGGCTTTCTTGAAGTCTCGGATAGACATACAGTAGATTCCTCTGTAAACTTTTAATCTGTTTCTTCTGTCCCAGTCCCCACCTTCATCTATCAAACTGAAATGTTTCATGTAAATAGAATGAGCAGCAACAAAAGGTGTATGGGTACACTGCCACAATTTTCAGCTATATTTACAAAGGGGAATAACTTTTGTGAGCTTCTTTTTGCTCCCCTGGACAATGAAACCCTTTCAAAAATGGGTACACTTGAAAAGAAATTGCTCCTGCAGGAGAAAACTTGTTTTTTAAGAGTTTATTCCATTGAGAAGGGAGGAAAAACTTGAAATATTTAGCTTTACTGAAACCTTTCAAAAAAGGGTCTTCTCTTATAGAAAAGAATTTGCTTCATGGAATGAAAAGTCTTTCCCTTAAGGTCAAGAATATGTAAATGGCACATATACCCAATTCGCCTACTTCCGTAGTTTCCGCTATTTCTGTAGTTTGCCAGCGTCTATGTCAACAGCTGATCACATGACCTCCCACTGCTAGTACAATATCTATAGCCCAGTTCAAATTGCAGATATTGAAATTTTCTGTTTTCACTGCAATTTTACTCTTTTATTCCACAATGAAATTGACTAGATAGATAACAGGAAATATGTGTTAATAAAACTATAGGGCCTGAGTTCAAAATGATATTTGAAAACTAAAATTTTCACTGAACCAGAAATTTTTTACACATGTGTATTAAGCAAATCCACTTCTTTGAACTGTACTATAGTTTACAAACTTGTCCCACCGTTTGACCTCATGAACCAAAACTTCCGTTTGACCTATGGACCTCAGGAGAAAGTTCCTTACAGTGGGCAGTGATTTCAAAGAAAGATTTAACTAACAATAAATTATTAAAAAACTAGAAAATTGTGTCTGTAAGACACTAATGATGCCCCCGTGCAGCGCCTGTCACAGGACATGTGTACATCCCTAAAGCACCTTTCAAGCACAAATGCTATTTACAAAGAATCCACTGAAAACATTTCACAATGTTTATACCCTACAGTGCAAAATGCAGCCAAAATGACTAAGTTTAAAAGGCCATAATTCCTTCAGAATTATTTTTTTCTTATCATAACCAACATGCACATCTTCACTGTGTCCACAACAAGTCTCCAATGTCTGAAAAACAGCCAATGAAATTTGTGGGAGGAGTTGATTACACAAAGTACTTACCCTACAATGCAAACATATGCCTAAAATGACTAAGTTCAAAAAGCTATAATTCTGTCAAAATTAATTCTAGCTCCAACAAAAACCCACATGCACATCTTCAATATGTCCATAACATGTAAGCAAAGTTTGGAAAAGATTGACTGAAAACTGAGGGAGAAGTTGATTACACAAACTCCTAACCCTACAAATGTAAAAATTTGCCTAAAATGACTAAGTTCAAAAGGCCATAATTCTGTCAAAATCAATTCTAGTTCTAACAAAAACCCACATGCACATCTCCATTATGTCCACAACATGTATGCAAGGTTTGAAAAAGATCCACTGAAAACTGTGGGAGGAGTTGATTACACAAACTCCATACCCTACAATGCAAGAATTTGCCTAAAATGACTAAGTTCAAAAGGCCCTAACTCTGTCAAAATTAATTCTAGCTCCAACAAAAACCCACATGCACATCTTCAATATGTTCACAACATGTATGCAAGGTTTGAAAAAGATCCATTGAAAACTGTGGGAGGAGTTGATTACACAAACTACATACCCTACAATGCAAAAATTTGCCTAAAATGACTAAGTTCAAAAGGCCGTAATTCTGTCAAAATTAATTCTAGCTCCAACAAAAACCCACATGCACATCTTCAATATGTCCATAACATGTAAGCAAAGTTTGGAAAAGATTGACTGAAAACTGAGGGAGGAGTTGATTACACAAACTCCTCACCCTACAAATGTAAAAATTTGCCTAAAATGACTAAGTTCAAAAGGCCATGATTCTGTCAAAATCAATTCTAGTTCTAACAAAAACCCACATGCACATCTCCATTATGTCCACAACATGTATGCAAGGTTTGAAAAAGATCCACTGAAAACTGTGGGAGGAGTTGATTACACAAACTACATACCCTACAATGCAAGAATTTGCCTAAAATGACTAAGTTCAAAAGGCCCTAATTCTGTCAAAATTAATTCTAGCTCCAACAAAAACCCACATGCACATTTTCAATATGTTCACAACATGTATGCAAGGTTTGAAAAAGATCCATTGAAAACTGTGGGAGGAGTTGATTACACAAACTACATACCCTACAATGCAAAAATTTGCCTAAAATGACTAAGTTCAAAAGGCCGTAATTCTGTCAAAATTAATTCTAGCTCCAACAAAAACCCACATGCACATCTTCAATATGTCCACAACATGTATGCAACGTTTGAAAAAGATCCACTGAAAACTGTGGGAGGAGTTGATTACACAAACTCCGTACCGTAAAGTGTGACGAACGGACGGATGGACAGACAGACTGACGGACGGACGGACGGACAGACGGGAGCAAATCTTACTGCCCCCTGACTATCGTCACCGGGGCATAAAAACAACAATTCTTTGATGCTGACATGTACGTCCTCAATATCATGACATTTTATTGCACTTTATTGAACTATTAAAATGCGCTAGTGAAACCATTATTTCTCTGACATCCATTTAGTGCTACGGAAATAGGAGCAAAGGGCATACATACAAATGTTTTAAAATTTGCACAGGAGTGCATTTTCATGCGTTACATCGAATTGTGCAATAAAAAAGCTAGGTCACCAAGTTCGCTTCGTCGCTAGATCAGATAGAAAAACGTGAAATTTTGAGGCCTTGACTACTGAGTTCGGTTTTGAAGAAGCACTTGATAAGCAAGCATAGGTATGTATAAATTTACGCCATTCGTTGACCTCATTCATAAGCGACGCTGAAGTTGTTTACGGGCGACGTTATAAGACATGCTAAGACGGTCATAAGAATACGAAAAGATGACGATTAATAGGGTTCTCATGATGAATGCTTTAGTGAAAGAATCTATTTTTCAGACTCTCGTAAACAAAAATCAATAAAAATGGAAAACAAACTTCTAATGGTAATATGGTTAGTGCAGCCAACACGAAATGAGCCGCACAATGAAAAAGGAAAACAAAAAGTCCTCTTAAAATAACTGCATTACCCTTACATGGTACATGTAATACCAAATCACAAAATGCCCTGTGTCATGATAATAAATTGGGTCTTTGAGGCATGTACGGTCAGTGGAAGCTCAGATCAGTGCGCATCTGCCCAAACTGACCACAGCCTTTGTTGTCCTCTGCAACAATGATTCCGAGAGGAACAGCGAAGAGATTTACTGGACTATGCATATGCGCAGGCTGATCTGTGTGCATTTATATTTACTGAAGACTCGTGTTCTTTAGGTGTGGCTCATGGCAGTCAGATAAAATTACTTTAACGCCCTTTTGTACAGTATTTCAGTTATATCTTGATGATGGTAGGATGATATTGAAAAGTTACAAGGCCGAATTCCACCAAGGGCAGGATAGGTAAAGGTAAAGGCTTCTTATAGCCTAGTGACCGTTGGGGCGCAGTGGGTAAGAGGCCCATTGTATCTTTGGCAAAACCATACAAGTGGAAGAAATATTGTACAGTATCATTTTGTATTTGTGATCAAAATGAAATTTTCGATGTTCAGAAAGTATGTGTATATTAAAATTGCAAAAAAGGGGCATTATAGTAAATATTACAGTCCCATCCCATAAAGCTCTAAAAGTCAGCCGGCACGCATTTACTTGGTTTAGACGTTCGGTTATGATGCAGGCGGTTGCGGGCTCGAATCCGGGTTCGGCCAGCCAGCGACTGGAAAAGTTTCTTTGTCAAGCAGGCAGTAAATTGGTAATTTTTCCGAATCAGGGAAGGACAACGCAGCGAAAGGAAAGGGACGGGCTCAGCCGTTCGTCTGAAAAGTCCTGTGAGCCCTGAAAGTAGGGAGGGAACATGTATTACAGCCAGCCTTAAATTGTCACACACACGAAACTCTGGCTGTCTTTCTATTTCTCTCTTTCTCTCTCATTAATTTTGTACGAATATTATGTTGATGAAATAGCTTCATAAGTCCAGGGGGCAAAAGGACATTGCAATATCAGCAGAGTGCTTGAATAAACAATTACAACAACTCCGTTTTTCCCAAATTTGATGTTAGTATTGAATGTCCGACGGGGGCCGCCATAATGAAAATAACACTGATTAGGAAGTATTTCATGACGTAACGCCCTTCGCGACGCACGTAATTAATTGCGCCAGTCATTTACGTATTCTTGACCTTAAGTTGACCCTCATAAAATAGGGAGGAAAAAATTACAGAATGGCTTCCCTGAATGTACAGCCATTCACCTTATGGTATAAGAATACACCTCCAAGAGAGTTACTGCCATGACAATAACAGCTTCCCTTTTCTAGTGGGCTATGCTAATAGGAAAGTATTAATTCTTTCTTTCCTTTTAGAGTATCTGTTTGAGGAAAGGAATTTTAAGGATTTACCTTGAAGGGCAGCAAAATACTATTCTGTTTAAGTTGTCTCCCTTGTAAAAGTAACATCCAAACCTTTGCGGTTATTAAAGTATGGTAACTGGCTTTTGTACATTTGATTTGGTGAAAGGTGAATAAGAGATATCCTCTCCTGATGTGCATTAGTACCAGGCTAGTGTGAACATCCTACAGACTGGATGGAAAACCCTCAGCAATGGACCATGTCACAGATTTAAATCTCCATCCAGCCTATGACTAAGCCGGGCCGCGTAGCGCGATCGGTAGGTCACCTGACTCATAAGTCAGAGGTTCTGGGTTCGAAACCCGGTCTGGCCACATACTTTCGTTTCTCCTTCCGCTGTTTCAAGAAGGGCAGTTGTCAGTTACTGGCGAACGTATGTGCACTTAATACTGGTTAACCGCTTAGGAGGTCTAAGCCTGCCCAGGAATAGTATGGGTAAGTTAACTGACCGTCCCGACATAACCATAGCTGTTTACTGAACCCGTTAAGCATCAAATCAAAAAAAAAAAAAGAAATGTTACAGTATGTAACAGATGCCCCCGCAGGCCCCTTAAACTGACCTTTGACCCTGATTGTGACCTTGAACTTGGGCAAGGCAGCCCAAACCTTGCAAGTGAGATGCCTTTTTATCATGTTTTACCTTTCTGTGAAGTTTGATGAAATTCACTTCAGCAGCCTCCAGTCAGTTTGGAGATATAATCTGACCTATGTGCCCTGATTATGACCCTGACCTTTGGTACAGGAACCTAAATTTTGTTTGTGACATACCATCTCATTATGTATTGCCATATCAGGAAGTTTAATACAGTTTGCTTAAGAAGTCTTTTTAGTAATTGGGGAGAAAGGACCTTTGACCTCAGACTGTGACCTTGAACTTGGGTGTGAAAGCCTATATCTTGTGTGTGTCTTACCTTCTCATTAAGCTTCATCTTTCTGTGATGTTTAAGGAAATTTGCTTTTGTATATTTATGAGCAATTGTTGAGACATGATTTGCCATCTGACCCCAGATTGTGACCTTGACCTAGGGTTTGGGAATATAGATATTAAGTGTGACAAACCTTATCATCATGCTTTGTATTTCCGTGAAATTTGATGAAATTCAGTAATGTAGTTTTAAAGTAATAGCAGAGACACTGTTTGACCTCTAAGCCCCGAAAGTGACCTTGACCTTGGGTTTGGGAATATGGATATTATATGTGACAAATCTTCTCATTACTCTTTATATTTCTGTGAAATTTGATGAAATTCAGCTATGTAGTTTTAAAGTAATTGCAGAGACACTATTTGACCTCTAACCCCCGACAGTGACCTTGACCTTGGGCATGGGAACCAAACTCTTGTGCACGACACACCTTCTCATTGTGCTCTATCTATCTGTGAAGTTTTGTCAGATTTGCTTCAGTAGTTTATAAGTTATAGCTGAGACACGATTTAAGACATAATTTGACCTTTGACCCAATTGTGACCTTGACCTTTGGCGTAGGAACCAAACTCTTGTGCCCGACACACCTTCTCGATGTGCTCTATCTTTCTGTGAAGTTTCATCAAATTTGCTACAGTAGTGTTTAATTTATGGCTGAGACACGATTTGTTACGGACGGACGGATGGACGGACGGACGGACGGTGCGATTTTAATATGCCACCCGATGTTCCTTCGGGGGCATAAAAAAAACAGCCTATGACTAAAATCTTTGTCAACCTGTACTGAATCAGGCTATGTAGTTAAAGGCAACAGAATAAGAGGAATGGGCTCTGTCTTTTGCTGTGCCTAAGATATGGTTTGCTTTTGCCTGAAACATCCAATGCTTTTATGGCCACAAAGTAAAGCGAATAATTCATCTTATAAAAGATAAGTTTTCTTATGGTGGGCCTCAAATGAGAGTTTGGGTTTATATCTTACCTCTGTGCCTTTTCCAGATTTCTGGTTATGAGATCATGATCCATGTAGAACAATCCTATCCGTATAAGATGAAAGACAAGGTCTAAACGATAGCCCAGAGTAACTGTCTTCTCCTGAGTTTTACGAAACTGAGATAAACACTCTTCCTGGAAAGAATACAATTTACCGTAAGCAAGAGATTAATCATAATAAGCCTCATACTAAAACTAACACTAGTTTCAAATTGCTAAGCCAGTCTGATTTTAAAACTTACATTGACAAAAAATGAAAGTCAAATTTTCAAACAGCATAGGGTCAGATGAAGTAGCTCCTAGTTAGCCACCTCATCTGGATCTACACAGTTTGCCATTTAGTCTTTAAATTCTTTATCTAATAGCTTGGAATAACAATTTTAGAAATTTCCAGACATACAATTTATTGTCTGCTTTTCTGGTGCTTTAAGAGCGACTGACATACAGTACACGCAACGTGAAGACTTGATCTGACACGCTCTTGCGTGACACTCAAAATAGCTAGGAAGGGATTAAAATCCACGAGATTCTCTCACAACTCTCACGCATTTCACACTAAACTATCTCGCGTGTTTGAAAATCCCCACATTCCACCCAAGAAAATTCCTCGCATCTCGCGTGAAATTCATAGAATGATGTATGCGAGAAACTTTCTCACCTCACGCGTGGAATTTTGTCCAGGTAGGGACAGTAAACGCAAGTTTCTATACAAGTACATGTACCTTTACAGACAAGGCTTATGATTCGCAATGCATTTTTTTTTTCGGCGCTGATAACGGTTCAATTAATACATTGTAAGCGTGCGTGAATAACCTAATTGATCGCATCCTCAACGCAAGTATTGTTTGACCGTACGGTATTTACATTTACGAATTAAGGATGGGTTGATAAACAATCATGATCAGCGTAATATTGTTGCAGTTATGCGGCGAGTTAATTAGAGAGGCTCATGTTTGAAAGAATATTTTTAATAGGTTAGTTAGTAGCAGAGTTCTTTCAAATTCTAGAATGATGACACAGACAAAAAAATTCCCTCAGCCGCCACTGATAATAGCCCAACCCATGTCAAAACAGTCACAAAGATCAAAGCATTTCGATCAGCTTTTGAACTCAAAGATATAGCCGCTAGTGGCACGTGCCGAAAGGTTTACTTATTAACCAATATAAACTTTCTGATGTAAGAGCTGTCAAGTTCCCATTAAACGCGCACGCGACAACAATCATTAACAAATGGGCAGTCTCAGAGGTGACTGACGTCCACTTAATCCACTCTCTGAATTATGCAAATTTGTAAACCTGTTGGTTTGACAGATACGTCACAGCTGCATCCTCTTAATCAGTTCATTCATGAAATATGGAAAATATGATTTTGCGTTGTGTTTGGACTTTAAAAATGCATCAAAATGAAGGAAAAATAAGAGGTGAGAAGTTTGTTTTTATATTCCGAACTCCGCGTGGCAAAATCACATTATCTATATGAAAAACGAAACTGATTCTGCTGCGCGGAAAAATTCTCAAAGTATTCGGACTTATAAACATAACAATATCTATATTCATATTCAAAGGTGACTAAACGCATTCAGGGCCTTCGCCATAATAAAATATAAAGACGGTAGCATTTGTTGAAATACGGTAAACACAGCACGTTTATAGGTCAATCTCGTGCCTTGACATCAAAGGACGCCGCTCAGAGCACAAGACTGGACATGTGTCACAATGAATCATCAGACGGTGAATAGTTACTATTAGGATCAGCCTGGGCAGTATTAAATACAATGCGACAAACTGGTATCCTTTACGCGCCATAGCGTGAGCGGTTTACGCTGTTTATTTGTTCGGCACTTTCGGTTATTTCCGGAATGGCGGAAATTGCCGATCGTAATTTTTGCAGCTAAAATTTTTTGAGTCGGCGCCAAAAAAGACCAGTCGGTCTGGAAACCGGAATCGCACAACTTTTTTTAGGCCCAATGTAAAAATATAAATGAATTACCTGTACAACATATAATGACCTGTGAAATTGACAGGAATCGTTAACGCGTCACGGGTGATTAAGTTTGGTGCCGATGACTCACCTGAGCATACATGGAGTTAATCCTTTCTCTCGAAAGTTGCGTGTCTCGCGTGAAAAGAAATAGTTTTCTCGCGAGTTTAACGTCACGCATCTCGCGAGTGTGTCGCATCTCCCACGCATTTCACACAGAAAAACCACACTAAACTTTCGTGGAAAAGATTAAAATTTCTCGCGAGAGCGTGTCAGATCAAGTCTTCACGTTGCTCGTACTGTACATGTGCTACATCAGTGATCACAGTGGACACAATATGTATATCTAGCAATAACAGATACTATCCTGCCCTATGCGCTCAGATATGTCTTTTTGCATCCAAATTTGTGGATTCTGCAAACAAGAACTGCTCTTTCCTTGTAGACAATTCAAATCCAAATTCTGAGATACATCCTGTTTTACAAAGATTCTGCATATAAAATTTTACAAGACTTTGGCAGCAAATAATTACCTTATCTCCTATTTTACAAAGATATTCTGCCTTAGCAAGCATAGTTTCTCTTATTTCAGATTCTCCCAAATTTTTCTCAGCATCAGCAATAGCTTCATCTAGTTTCTTCAGCTCCGTTTCATTGGCCGTCTTCATCTTCCTCAAGATGGCCTGATCTGTCCTCCAGCCCAGGTCTTTACAGCATTCTTCATAGTATGGAGCCATGTCTGGAAAAAATTCAAGAAACAGATCTGGCTTTACCGTATATATATATATATACGGTCTTAATTAGTTGCTTAGTAATAACGTAACGTTTATTGTCACGATACACTGATGAGTTGGTACGAAATGCATTTGTTTTTGTGACGATTAAACAAAAAAAAAATAGCATGTGAAGTCTTTATCGATTTTAGCTATATATATATATATATATATATATATATATACCATATGTTTATCAGCTGGGGATAATTCTCAAAAATGGAATCCAGGATACAATCTCCATTCTGAGCGACTGTCTTCATTTTAGGATACAAATTCTGTTTATAAAATACGCACATCCTGAAACGATCAAATGTCTCTCGACCAGAGGAATGTCTCTCGTTTTGGAGATAAAAATGTTTTTGCTTTGGAGGACAGTCTCATCATCGGGAGACAATGTGATAAATGACATATTTATAGACTGCTCTGCGCAGTTTTCTTTCAGAAAGCACATATTAAAAATATATTGGGAGATACCAGTCCAACAAAATTCAATTTTTATCAGTGGCTTCCAAGGCTGGCCAGAAAATACCGGTGGCAGGAATTCCCAGCGGTAATTACCGTCCTGGGAAATACTCCAAATTTGGCCAAAGTGGGAAATAGTGGGAAATATGAAATAGGGAGACAGATTTTTAAGGTATTGTGCAAAAAATGGCCAAAATACAGTAGAGTATATGGTAAAGTCCCCCGATGCAGGGAATGTCTCCATTTTTTAGAATTATCCCCAGACAGTGGGGAAGTCATAATAAGAAACAGGGAACCTGGAATGAACAAACAAGACTTGGATCAGCCTGCATATCCGCACTGTCAAAATCTTGTCTGTTTGCATCAATAATCTTGGAATTCTGTGAAGTATATAGCCAAGACGAAGACTCTGAAAAGTCTCTGCAGATGTGCAAGCTGGCAGAGACTTCAAAGGTACATTCAGTGTCGCAACACACTGATACACTGATCCTAAGTGCAAACTTCAAAGACACCCTTAACACTGACAATTGATCAGAGGTACATGCAGATTTGTACAGGTGTGTCACGAGGAAAGAGACTTGGTGCATATGCAAAGAGAACTGACATAGACTGGCATGTCCACGCAGTCTTATCTGAGTCTTCTCTGCTCACATCAAACGTACATGAAAGCTGACAGAAAGGAACAACGATTAGTCTGTGCTGATATGCAAGTTTATCTCATACTGGGCTGGAAACAAAGAAGTTGACAAGGTCACAACTTTCACTTTTGAGTCTGAACTACGCTGGGACAAGAAAAACCTATGAATGTCTCACTTTGCCTTGTTTTGAAGTCACATGGCTTCAGCTGAATTTTTTTTTTTTTTGCCCACCGTACACCCTGCTCTGAAACAGATCCCACGTGGAAACACATAGTGACATATCGGGAGGATTTACATTTACATTTATCCATGTAGGGTCAAGAGTCTAGTTGACTTGTGTAACCCCCTCTTGGTTTGACACCCAGGTATTATTATCCAAAATAGCTGTGCACTGTCCATCTCCCACGAATGGATCAAATCGGTTCTTAAAACTGTTTAAAGTCGATGCTGATACTATGGATTCCGGCAGTGCGTTCCAATCTGAGATAACCCTTGATGAGAAAAAGCATTTTGGTATTTCTTTTTTTACACAACTTTATTGATGACCTCTAATATTTTGTTCATAGTGATCACATTTCTGGAAAAATACAGTATAATCTATGTCCTATAGATTGCTCAATAACTTGTAAACCTCAATTATATCTCCTCTGAACCTCCTATATAACAGTGTTGGAATTTTTTGAACTTTCAATCTTTCAGTATAAGATAACTCTCTCATAGTGATGGGCAATCAGTTTAAAATCACAACCAATGATCAGTTTATAATCGGAAGGCCTAACCAACTAGCTAACGATTTCACAATCGGATTAAATACAGTCCATTCTGTATGCTTCATTTTCAGAATGTTTGGAAACAAGAGGACCATTGGTCCTGTAGCTCACCTGGGTCCATTCAGCCTCAGTACTCTAGGGTTAGTTACTCTAAGGCCATCAGTCAATTGGTTTGGGTGAAAAAGATTTTTAAAGGTTTTAACCATATATGGGCATGGAGGACATGTTGGTCATGTGACCTGGACGTTTGAAAAAAATTTCATTCCCTTAACCCCTGGAGGCTCTATATGAAATTTGGTTACAATTGGCCAAGTGGCTTTTGAGGAGATTGTTTGATATTGTCAAAATGACAGAGTTCTGTGTCAAAAGTCAAAGAATGACCTTGACCTCTTGTACTCATGAATCTTCATGTACTCATTAACATGACTGTATATACCGATTTTTAGGCATATATCTTCAAAACTTTCCATGAAATCTTATGTTCTAGCATTTTCCCACATTTGACCTTGCAGTAAAATAGTCAAGGTTAACCCAAGGTCATTATTTTGAACAATCTTGATAGTACTGGAATTCCCAATGCTACATACCAAGCTTCAAAGCCATCGGTCAATTGGTTCTGGAGAAGAAGATTTTTAAAGGTTTTAACCATATATGGTCCTGGCGGCCATGTTGGTCATGTGACCTGGACTGTTTGAACAAATTTTCATTCCCTCAATCCCTGGAGGCTTTATATGAAATTTCGTTACAACTGGCCCAGTTTTTTTTAGGGGATTGTTTGATATTGTCAAAATATGAGAGTTCTGGGTCAAAGGTCAAAGAATGACCTTGACCTCTTGTACTCACAAATCTTCATGTACTCATTAAGATAACTGTATATACCAATTCTTAGGCATATCTCTTCAAAACTTTCCATGAAATCTTATGTTCTAGCATTTTCCCATATTTGACCTTGCCGTAAAAAAGGTCAAGGTCAACCCATGGTCATAATTTGAACAATCTTGACAGTACTCGAGTACCCAAAGCTACATACCAAGTTTCAAGGCCATCGGTCAATTGGTTCTTGAGAAGAAGATTTTTAAAGGTTTTTACCATATATGGGCGTGGCGGCCATGTTGGTCATGTGACCTGGACAGTATGAATAAGTTTTTGTTCCCTCAACTCCTGGAGGCTCTATATGAAATTTGGTTTCAATTGGCCCAGGGGCTTTTGAGGAGATTGTTTGGAATTGTCAAAATATGAGAGTTCTGGGTCAAAGGTCAAAGAATGACCTTGACCTCTTGTACTCATAAATCTTCATGTACTCATTAAGATGACTGTAGATACCAATTTTTATCCCAAAATCTTCAACAGTTTCCAAGATATCTTATGTTCTAGCATTTTGCCATATAAAAGCACAAGGAAGCAAATTTGACCTTAACGTAAAAAAGGTCAAGGTCAACCCAAGGTCATAATTTGAACAATCTTGGTAGTACTCCCGTATCCGATGCTACATACCAAGTTTCAAGGCCATCGACCTACTGGTTCTGGAGAAGAAGATTTTTTTAGGTTTTTACCATATATGGGCATGGCGGCCATGTTGGTCATGTGACCAGGACCGTTTGAACAACTTTTTGTTCCTAAGGTCCCAGGAGGCTCTATATGAAATTTGGTTACAATCGGCCCAGCGGTTTCAGAGGAGAAGTCGTTTGAAATTGTGGACGGACGGACGGACGACGGACGGACGACGACGGAGCCTGACCATACTATAAGCTCCCCCGGAGCCTCTGGCTCAGGTGAGCTAAAAATTAAATGGATAGGATTTGTGTAATTTGAGCAGATTTGAGCAATTGCCCTTGGAAACAATCTATAGGTATATTTCATCAAGAATTCATATTATTTCCAATCTCTTTAAAAACTAATTTGGTAATTTTTAAAGAAATATTTATTTCCGATTATAATCGATTGGGAATTTTAGAATTGATGATCGAAATCGATTGCATAAACCAACTAACTTTTGATTATATTCGATCACTGGCCCACCACTACTCTTGAACATTATGTACTAATTTTGTAGCTCTTTTCTGTGCCCTTTCAACCGCTTCTATATCCTTTCTAAATCTTGGGCTCCAAACATTGTTTCCATATTCAAGATGTGGTCGTATCAAGGTTTTATATAACTTTCTGAAGGATTTTGGAGTTACATGGAGAAAAGTTCTTCTAATTAAACCTGTTCTTCTGTTTGCTTTGTAAATAGAGATACTTATATGTTGTCAAAACTTCAAATTTGTATCAAATACAACACTGAGATCTCGTTCTTCTTCAGTTGATCTATAGAGATTATTACACGGTTGTTTTGATCCCAGCCCTGATCTCAGCCCGAGTTGACCGTATCGGCCCGAGCCCGAAGGGCGAGGGCTGATACGGTCCGAGGGCTGAGATCAGGGATGGGATCAAAACAACCGTGTGATGATCTTCTTATCATATACTTTCTTATAGAAATTGAACTTTTGTAAGAAATACTGCTACATTTTTGTTCCATTAAAATTTGTCTGTTTTTTTGTTTTTCTTTCTCTTTATCGGCTGAAAAAAAAACCATGAAGATGTTCGAGTCGGAAGATCATGGATGGTGTGCCGTGCCGCCATTTTTCTTTCAGCTGGAAGTACAACTGAGCACAAATGAAGAAAACACATCATAATTGTTTGGTATTTTAATCGTAAATGGCTCAGATTACAAAATAAAACTTACCGAGAATGGTTTTCTGGTTTTAGAACAAACTACGAAGCCTCTGCGTGTCCACTTTCAGCCAGTCGACGTGCGGCAATAAAACATGGCGGCAGACGTCTTTTAGCTCGCTGAATTGTTTTGATGACGTCAGCGGCAATACTTGACGTTAGCGCCAAAATTGAGGGCCGATACAAGGGCTGAGATATTTCTGTCCCGCCCTGCACGTGAGGTGATCTCGGCCCTACACCTGAATTTTGGACAACAGGGCTGGACAGCGCTTTCTGACGGGGCTATAATGGGTGGGCCAAATATCTAGTATCAAGGGCAATACTAGTGAAAGTATATGATAAGATGTCTGTTGGTATTCCATCCTTATTCAAATAATAAGTATGTTCAGTGTTGTTATGTCCATAGTGCATGGTGCAGCATTTATCCATGATTAAATTTCAATAACCATTTCTCACTCCATTCTTCAAGTTTATCCGTATCATTCTGAATTCTCAATTTGTCACTATCAGAGTTAGCAACATTAAACAATTTGGTATCATCACAGTGTTCTCCCCAGAAATTTCAGAAAGCATGTCGCTTTTAGCACAAAAATCAGATTTTGACTTGTTGATCAATTTTTTTTAAATCCTTAAGGAAGCAATGTTTTGTCAAAATTAGCCTAAATTTACATTATAAATAGTTTATTGATGATCCTTAATGCATTTAAAACAACTTTACTGGTTGAGAAATGAAAATAATAGCACTTTATTAAATTTTCATTGGAAATTAAGGCATGTTGCAAAGGTAATTTGAAGAGGTAAGGCATGCATGTGCAAGTGACATGCCTTAATGTTAATGGTCTGGGGAGATCCCTGCATCAGCAAATAAGTATATGATGCTTTCAATTTCCTCTCCAATGTTGTTAATAAAGATAAGAAAAAGAATGGGCCCCAAGACACTGCCCTAGGGTATACCACTAGCAACTTCACTCCAGTTTGATTTACTGTCGTTTACATTGATACACTGTTTTCTATCAAACAGAAAGGCTTCAAAACATGTGAGAAGTTTACCATCTATCCCATATGATTTCAGCTTCACAAGTAACCGTGATTTCAGCTTCACAAGTAACCCAATTAATAAATACCGTTAAAAGGCCCATCAGCTATCTAATTATTGATTTTAAGTATTTCACTCATAGACAGACCCGACCAGTACGCGGACACTACCTGTGCCCGGACACTTTTGTGTTTGGCGTCAAGTAAACACTTAGATACTTTCCAAATTCTACTGGATTTGTAACATTTTTGCAATGCGCCATTTCTTTATCTTTTTGTCATTCGCTTTTACACTTACGCAACACAGTTACAAATTTGCAGGGCTGATGCAGACCGGTATCACAACCGATGCTTAATTTTGGCTACGGCAAACACGCATACAGGCAAAGCAAACAGCCATGTGTCAATATGAAATCAGAACAACCCTTTACGATGTTTATACATTTTTGTTAACTACATGCATCAATAATTTAATTTGTATTGCAGCGTATTCGGGAAACCGCGCTTCCGGTTTTACGGTCACGTGGTTTGCTTGGTTACGCATGGCGACGGTGAAAACACACTGTTACGCTATATGCGTTATAACATAAATAGATGTAAAACAAGAGGCCCACGGGCCACAAAGCTCACCAGATCTCTCGCTCAAAATTGCTTTCAAAATTACTGTCACATTTGTACAGGCTACTACAAAATATACAACTACAAAGTCTCAGTCTGACAGTCTGTTGAGTTGATAACAAAATATATAACTATTTTCCATATTTTGATTGCAGTAAATGCCATTTTTCAATTTTCCCTACTATAAGTAAATGCAACTCTAAGTTGCCATAGCAACCAAACGAAAGAGCTGATTTTCGTCAAAAACACAAACTTTTGTCCCCCATGCCTAAGTATACTAAAGATGAAATCTGGGCCTTATTGGCCCAGTGGCTTCTGAGGAGATAATTTTGTAAGTATTTTTTCCCATTATTTTTGCATTTTGGTTGACAACCAGTAAAAGGAGCAGTGGGTCCAAAAACAATAAAGCTAATAGAAGACTTCTTAAAGAACATTTCTATAAAAGTTTTGTCAACATATCTGCAATGGCTAGGCAGTAAATGCCATTATTCAATTTCTCCCATTAGAAGTCTATGGGAACTTTAAGTTGCCATAGCGACCAAACTAAAGGGCAGAATTTCATAAAAAACATGAACTTTCAATCCCCCAGCCTACTGATACTACAGATGAAATCTGGGCCTTATTGGCCCCGTGGTTACAGAGGAGATAATTTTTAAGTATTTTTTTTGCATTTTTTCTTTCATTTTGGTTTCCATGGCAACCAATAAAAAGGGCACTGGGCCAAAAAAAATACAGCTGATAGAAGACTTCTCAAGGAACATTTCTATAAAAGTTTTGTCAACATATCTGCAATGGCCTGGCAGAAAATGTCATTTTTCAATTTTCCCCATTATAAGTCTATGGGAACTCTAAGTTGCCATAGCAACCAAACTGAAGGGAAGATTTTCATAAAAAACACAAACTTTCAATCCCCCAGCCCAAGGATGCTACAGATGAAATTTGGGCCCAATCGGCCCAGTGGCTTCAGAGGAGATGTTGTTTAAAAGTGTTGACGGACGACGACATACGACGACGGACGACGACGGACACTGCCTATCCTTTAAGCTCCCCCGGAGCCTTCGGCTCTGGTGAGCTAAAAATTTACTTCTAAGACGCATATGTTGCCTAGGCAAGCCTGAAACACTCTATATTAAAGAAACTTAATCTCCATAAGCAAACAGAAAGCTGCCGATCGTCAAAAAAGAAGAAAATACTCATTTATAACGGAATAAAGCACACGATACATTGAACGGGACACAATAGGCTGTGCTTACTTTTAATTCTGATACATTTAGTCAGTTATTTGAAAAGTAGATCTTCATAGATGTGATATAGCATAAGTACATAATAATAATAATAATAATGATAATAATAATATGAAGAAATAAAAAAACGCAACAGTAGTAGTCTATAGCTAGGCTACCAGATCCCACCCCATTCACTACCCACCCTGTTTCGTTCAGTCCAGGAAACCAAATATTTACTTAAGCGTTAAATTTTGTAATTCATTAATGGAATAAAAAAAACAACCTAAAAATATGTTTAATTTTAGGGATCAATTATTAAGAAGACCGGTTGACATTTTAATCAAGAGAATAAATCCCGCTGGCACCCTTCTCTCTCTCTCTCTCCCACCGCCTCCCCTCGCAAACATTACATACACCAAAACCATATGTTTACTTTTAAACTTTTAAACTAAACGGTAATGATAATGATAATAATATGATGATGAAGAACTAACAATCGAGAGCCCCATCACAACCGTTCCCACCCTTCACCACAACCTACCCAGGTTCCAATCTGTTTTTTAAAAACGAAAAAAAAAAAAAAAAATACCTGACTTTCCTGAGGACATGTAATTTATTTCTGGACTCAAAAGAACATATGATATTGAAAGGCATTTTAAAGTCTGTATTAATGTCCTACCAGTGGTAAAAAATGTCTAAACACAGATCATTAGGCTTATAAAAAAGATAACTTTCACGTTTGGTAATAAAATGTTGGTTATGTTCATATATTGTGTCACATTACTGGTAAAAGGTAGGGGGATATGTTTTTGAAAAATGACAAATCTCTCCCTAAAATGCATTTTTCCTTTTCTGTCGCCCATCAAGCCATGCAATCAATATAGGGGATAAACAAAAGCGGGACAGTGATTGGGACCCACATCTGTACATTGTATTTTTACTGGCTTATTTAAAGTTATGATATTGAAAGTAGATCATTTTAGGTAGATAAAGATAAAGATAAAGAAGCTTTATTTAACGTCGCAGATTAGAAACCGACAACATAAGCTCTGTAGAGCTTTTATTGCGACAAACAAGGTATCCAGTAACAAATTATACTTACCTGATGATTTAACTTTATCTTCCAAGGACTACCCTTTATAGGCGAGCGTCAGCCTAGAGAGCTCCTAGTACCATTTTTACGCCTTTTGTATGGCGCGGCCGGGATTCGAAGCATTATAGATATTTGTTTGTTTTATTTTATATTTCTTTTCATTAATATTTTTTTATATGATATTTTTAATAATAATAATGATAATAATAATGTGTTGTGGTCTTAGCCTAGCAGGACAGATACATGAATAAGTAAAGTTCGTGCGTGAATTGAATAGCCTATGACGTAGTTTGAAAGATCCATAAAAAACGTATTTTAGCTGCTTTCGTGCGTAAACTTCGCTGAATAAGCTTGAAAAAACCTGTTAATATTTTTTATTTTCTAAAATACATGTATATTTAGGGTCCCTATAAAACTAGAAACGGAACCAAAACGAAACGAAACGCAACGAAACAAAACACAACGGAACGAAACAAAACGCAACGGAACGAAACAAAACGCAACGAAATAGAAATAAAACGAAATGGAGCAAAATCTGAAAAATACCATGAAAGTATCACTATAGAACAGCACCACATATTAATGCAAAAGGAAGACTAAAAAAGCCCCATGTTTATCCCTATACATTGCTATATGAAGTTACCAAGTTACTGGGTATTTGTTAGATCAAATACATTAACTTTTAAACAGATACTTGGCTGAATTGTTTAATTTGATAAACTGAAATACGATTTTGGGCCTCATTTGGTCTTTGGGTGTTTTGGTCTCGGCATTTTCTTTATCATCTTTATAGTTTTTGATTGTTATTTAAAGATAATTAATATTTATTTTTACTCTTTTTTTTGTTGTGGAGCGCCGTATGAGCTTTTCGACATTTTTCGGGCTACCAGCTCCGTACATATGACCCAGGTTCCTGAAATAGTGTTCTTGCCTCGGTCCCCAACAATTATTTTTATGCGCAACAATTCAGCCAAGTATCTGTTTAAAAGTTAATGTATTTGATCTAACAAATACCCAGTAACTTGGTAACTTCATATAGCAATGTATATGGATAAACATGGGGCTTTTTTAGTCTTCCTTTTGCATTAATATGTGGTGCTGTTCTATTGTGATACTTTCATGGTATTTTTCAGATTTTGCTCCATTTCATTTTATTTCTATTTCGTTTTGTTGTGTTTCGTTTCGTTGCGTTTTGTTTCGTTGCGTTTCGTTTTGTTTCGGTTTCTAGTTTTACAGGGACCCGTATATTTAATGAAAATAAGCGTAAATAGGTCTAAAAATTCAAATACACCAAAATCACGGAAGGCTGACAATGCGTTGCTATTGATTGTTTTCACCGTCTCTCAGGAGCCGCCATTACTGTGACGTCATGGGAGTTTCCCAAATAAATGTCATCTTAGTTTACTCCAATTCTTAGGTGTCCGCGTACTGGTATGATAAGCCTGTTTGATATAGCAAATGGCATGGCCTCAACAGCGTTATGCTGCGCATGATGCGCAGATGATTTTATTCACGCCTACCTTTTGTCTATATTTCGCACAAGGATTTTCCTAATATTGCATGCCCATCTGGTATTCTGGAACACGTTTAAGTCTTAAACATTAGGTAAAACACCCTTAACAGAGTCCGCGTACTGGTCAGGCCTGTCTAACTAATTTATGCCGCATGGCCTAGTCAGGGCATGAAAAGTGTAAGACCACCGCTAAGTGGTAAATCATGCACACATCAGTCTTTCAAGATCCTCAATCCTCAATCCATGGACTCGATGGCTCAGATGTAGGGGTCGTCTCGAGGGTAAGTTCTTTCCACACAGGTAACTTTTTGCATTTGTACGCTGGAAACAAAGATGTGGACTGAGGACCAGGGCTGAGTAGGGGGACCGGTCGATGTCCTCCAACCAAAGCGGCAAGTGGCCTCGATGTAGGCTGCCACCTCTTATCTTATAGTTTCTCTCCATTCAGGGATCTCTGGATGGTCATCATTGTGTCACAGACTCTTAAAAAATCTCACGCCCGGGCCGAGGATCGAACCCGGGACCTTTCGATCTAAAGTCTCGCACTCTACCACGTCGCTATAAAAGCCGGCTTGTACCGCAAGGCAGTACAAGTGTTTATATACCTAATTACCTACACCCTGTGACATTCTCCCTCACCAAATTGGACTTTGTCCCCGAAGTTCCAGGCTAAAGAGCTGCATATAGAAATAGGCTCGAGGAATAACTGCACAGGGGTCAGGCTGGATTTTACGTAGGGCGCCATTTGTCACTGACTATTAAAAAATCTCACGCCCGGGCCGAGGATCGAACCCGAGACCTTTTGATCTTAAGTCTCGCACTCTACCACGTCGCTATAAAAGCCGGCTTGTACCGCAAAGCAGTACAAGTGTTTATAGACCTAATTACCTACACCCTGTGACATTTGCTCATTAACGTGTAGTAGTCTGGGTAATGTAGTCCTATCCTAGTGGCCAGGTGATGATAGAGTGTCTCTCTGTACTGGTCGAATAGGGGGCAGTGGAGTAAGTAGTGAGAAATACCCCACCCACATGATTATGACAAAGCAAAATTTTGGTTCATTGAGCTGTTTTCACTTTTACAAACCATTTTCCTTGATAAAATCTAACAGTTTATCTTTTATTCCTTTGTCATCTTTGTATCTGTCTGTCGTCAAAAGAAATTTCCATTGTGCAAGCTCTAAATTTGGATTTTTGGGTAGGCCCTCTTCTTCTAAATTTTCGATCGGCATGTTTCCGGAAGTGGAGTGCGACCGGTTGAAATGACCCGAAACGCCCATAAATGTATACCATGTTCCAGCTGTATTATCCAAACAGTCACAGTAAGGTAAGGTAAGGTAAGAGTATGGTAAGGTAAGGTCGAGTAAGGATATGGGAATGGTATGGGAATGGTAAGGTAAGGTAAGGGTACGATAACGGTAAGGTAACAGTAAGGTAACGCAACGGTAAGGTAATGTTAAGGTAAGGAAATGGTAAGGTAAGGTAAGTCAAGGGCAGGGGTAAGGGTTTAGGGATAGCGAGGTCAGGTCAGGTTAATGTAAGGTAAGGTAAGGTATTGGAAAGGTAAGGGTATGGGAACGGTAAGGTAAGGTAATGGAATGGTAAGGTTAGGATACGGTAACGGTAAGGTAACAGTAAGGTAAGGTAACGGTAAGGTAATGGTAAGGTAAGGAAATGGTAAGGTAAGGTAAAGTAAGGCAAGGGCGGGATAAGGGGTAAGGGTTTAGGGATAGCAAGGTCAGGTCAGGTCAGGTTAGGTCGAGGTAAGGTAAGGTAATACCCCCCTGACCACACACATATGGGTTAGGCCTTGTGTGTCTACAGGCATGCATATATGTTGAGATATGATAAATAGGTATTTTAACCGTCATTTCCGTTTTACCAGTCAGTGATTTGAAAGGTATTCCAGAGAGAGAGAGAGAGAGAGAGAGAGAGAGAGAGCATTATTTCTGAGACAGAGAAAGAGACCCTTGTTGTTCTGTTCTGTCTTCTTAGAGTCCCTCCGCTTATTTATTCAGAGCACCATCAAGTGAGGTAGTTTCTTATGACTTTATTTTTTTATACGAGCTCAATTTGTTGGTGTTGTTTTATTTACATATTTATTCACTTACTACAATAGTCTCTGTAATCACTGAATCTCCGTTTTTCCTAGTCAATTCCCCGAAGCCTCTCTTTCTGCAATTATTTTAACCCGTCTCACATGCATCCCGAATATGTACTCCCGCAAACAACTCAAGCATCCCCAAACCTCCAGGACCAGGATCCTCAATAAAACTAGAAAGTGTGTTTGTGAAACACTATGCCCCCAACCATATGCTTGCCACTAAAGGCAACCAACGTCAGAATGATCAGCACATCAGATACTAACAGTTTACCAAAAATTAGGGTTCTATAACAAATAGTTCAAAAGTTGGAAGAATGCTAAATAGTAAAAAAGGGCATAAATCCGCAAAATTCAGTCATTTTTGACGCAATTTGCCCAACACTTAATCAGGTGATCTACACGTTAGCCCCTAGCAGTATGCCAAATATGAGCATCCTAGCTCAAACGGTATTCCCAGGATTTTGGGAACAAACCTTCATGTAATTTTTCGAAAAAGGGGCATAATTCTGTAAGTACATGGTAGACGGAAAAGAAAAAAATACGGGTCTGCTTATTTTTCATGCAATATCCACCTTTTAAATATCAAGGCCCCAGCAGTTATTGTTCTTGAGAAACAGACTACCCCTAATTATGTTTTATACAGATGAGAAAAGAGAAATAACTCTGTTAATAGTAGAATGCATCATAATGCAACTAACATCAGAAAGATCAGCACATCAAATACTAATAGTATACCAAACATAAGGGTTCTAGGTCAAACGGTTCAAAAGTTGGAAAATGCCAAATTTAACAAAGGGGCATAATTCAGTCAATTTTTGACGGAATTCGCCCAAACGTTAATCATGTGATCTACACCTTGGCCTTTAGCAGTATGCTAAATTTGAGCGTCCTAGCTCAAATGGAATTTCCAGGATTTTGGGAACAAACTTTCATGTAATTTTTCAAAAGAGGGACATAATTCTGTAAGTACATGGCAGACGGAAAAGAAAAAAAAATACGGGTCTGCTTATTTTGCATGCTCTATCCACCTTTTACATATAAAGACCCCAGCAGCTATTGTTCTTGGGAAACAGACTACCCATAATTATGTTTTATACAGGTGACAAAAGGGAAATTCCCCTGTTAGTAGTAGATGCATGATAACGCAACTAATATCAGAATGATCAGCACATCAAATACTAATAGTATACCAAAAATTAGGGTTCTATGTCAAACGGTTCTAAAGTTGGAAAAATGCCAAATTCAACAAAGGGGCATAATTCAGTCATTTTTTGACGGAATTCGCCCAAACGTTAATCATGTGATCTAAACCTTGGCCCATAGCAGTATGGCAAATATGAGCATCCTAGCTGAAATGGTATTCCCAGGATTTTGGGAACAAGATTTCTTGTAATTTTTCGAAGGAGGGGCATAATTCTGTAAGTACATGGTAGACGGAAAAGAAAAAATACGGGTCTGCTTAGTTTTCTTGTTCTATCCACCTTTTATATATCAAAGCCCCAGTAGTTATTGTTCTTGAGAAACAGACCACCCATAATTATGTTTTATACAGATAAGAAAAGGGAAATAACTCTGTAAATAGTAGATGCATGATAATGCAACAACATCAGAATGATCAGCACGTCAAATACATATATTGTACCAAAAAATAGGGTTCTAGGTCAAACGGTTCAAAAGTGGGAAAAATGCCAAATTCAACAAAAGGGGCATAATTCTGTCATTTTTCGACGGAATTCACCCAAAAGTTAATCAGGTGATTTAAACCTTGGACCCTAGCAGTGTGCCATATATGAGCATCCTAGCTCAAATGGTATTCCCAGGGTTTTGGGAACAAACCTTCATGTAATTTTTCAAAATGGGGCATAATTCTGTAAGTACATGGCAGACGGAAAAGAAAAAAATACGGGTCTGCTTATTTTTCATGCTCTATCCACCTTTTACATATCAAGGCCCCAGCAGCTATTGTTCTTTGGAAACAGACTACCCATAATTATGTTTTATACAGGTGACAAAAGGGAAATAACTCTGTTAATATTGGATGCATGATAACGCAACCAATATCATAATGATCAGCACATCAAATACTAATAGTATTCCAAAAATCAGGGTTCTAGGTCAAACGGTTCAAAAGTAAGAAAAATGCCAAATTCAACAAAGGGGCATAATTCAGTCATTTTTCAACGGATTTCGCCCAAAAGTTGATCAGGTGATTTACATCTTGGCCCCTAGCAGTGTGCCAAATATAAGCATACTAGCTCAAATGGTATTCCCAGGATTTTGGGAACAAACTTTCATTTATATTTTTTGAAAAAGGGGCATAATTCTGCAAGTACAAGGCTGATGGACAAGAAAAAAAATACGCGTCTTCTAGTTTTTGATAGTCTACCCACCTATGAAATATAAAGTCCCCAGCAGTTACGGTTCTTGAAAAAATCAAGTATTATATACGGATGGACGGATGGAAGGACGGACGGACTGTCAGGCCCAAACCAATATGCCCCCTCAACTGCTTCGAAGTTGGGGGCATAATTAATTGCCTTGACGCCCAATGTCAACTGGAATGTTGTTCTTGGCAAGCAACCTCGAATAGTGTACCAAAGTACAGATCGGAAATTACAGTCTGAAGAAGAACTCCACCCTGCCTTTTATTGTTTCTGTTATCTATCTGTCTCTATCTATCAACTCAGTAGTAAATTGGTAACTTTCTCGAATGAGAGTAGGTTTATTGGTTGCGAAAAAAGGGGGGTGGGCTCTGTTTTTCATATGTTGTGCCTAAGAACCCACCGCCTGTACTGCCACATGGTACGGGAAACATTTGGTTTATATTTGAGCTATGTTTTTATACCACATATGGCTGCTCCGAGCATGCGGTAACTGCCCAATTATGGTCACTCCGAGTATGCTCGCTATTGACGAAAATTGGATTTTAGAACAAGAGTTCCTGTATATAGTCAACACCTGTATAATCTAGCAGTATATAATCTGTGACACTAATTTTAAGTGTACTTATATTGCATTAGGGGAAGCCCAGCACACATGCCCAATCCTAGTTATATATGGGGAAGCCCAGCACACATGCCCAATCCAAGTTATATATATACTTTGAGCAGTGGTTGCTCCGCGCACCGATTTGTATTTTTTGCGAGCACGCGCATACTTTATCTAATTTCTTTCCAATTTATGTGGTTCCCGAGCATGATCTGGAAAAACGCTCGGAGCACCCTGGAGGCTGGAGCATGCTCTGGGTGACCAAAACTGGATTGTTAACGCATGCTCGGAGCAGACAAATGTGGGAAGAAAACATACCAGTTATATTTAGCAAACTAAACACTAAGAAGTTGCGGTGCCCTTCCCTGACTATGTCCAGCCAAACCTAAATATAACAAAGGTTTTATGGAAATTCAGTGATTTGGCAATTTGGATAACTACAGCAACAGTAGAAAAAAATATCTGTAGGTATATTCATATGACACCCCCTTTCAAAATTAGCAAGCCAGCAAACCGTAATTTGAATTTAGCATTTTTGTGCTTGTTGTCCAAAACTCAAAATGGCCTCCTATTATAATTATTATTATAGTTGTTATAATCATTGCTCCTATCAGATAGGTTTTAGTTACATCATAGTTACCAAAATTATTGGGACAGAAACACTTAGGCAATGAATTCCTTTATCAGCCTGCTTCTGAAAGAGGAGTTTGATCATGATCTACAAAGTTTACCATTCCTTTACACATTAGGAATAACATAGAAATACGGAACTGAAACTTTCTGATATTTATGCTTTCCATTTGTTAGGATAATATTAAATTAAAATCTTAAACAGTTTCTTCGAGAGCAGAGAATACATTCAGAAGAAGAAACATGGGCCAGACTACGTAGTTTCGGCTAATAAAGCCTCGTCAGTGACCCTGACAACATCTGGTGACGAAACCAGAGAAAAGCACACTGTAATTTCTCAATTGTAATTGGGCAGTCAATGCAAAGACTGATTAATATCAAAAAGGATCCAAAATAATATAAAAGACGATGATCTAGAATAGTAGTCGAAATCAATCTCAAATTTTAGATTTCTCAGAATATATCTTCCGATCTCAAAGGACGAAAATAAAATATAATCTGCACTATGGATGATGTACGGGGAGACGTTTTACGGCCGCCACACGGCACAACACCAGCTGCAGTGAGGTAAAATTAAAATCTTAAACAGTTTCTTCGAGAGCAGAGAATACATTCAGAAGAAGAAACATGGGCCAGACTACGTAGTTTCGGCTAATAAAGCCTCGTCAGTGACCCTGACAACATCTGGTGACGAAACCAGAGAAAAGCACACTGTAATTTCTCAATTGTAATTGGGCAGTCAATGCAAAGACTGATTAATATAAAAAAGGATCCAAAATAATATAAAAGACGATGATCTAGAATAGTAGTCGAAATCAATCTCAAATTTTAGATTTCTCAGAATATATCTTCCGATCTCAAAGGACGAAAATAAAATATAATCTGCACTATGGATGATGTACGGGGAGACGTTTTACGGCCGCCACACGGCACAACACCAGCTGCAGTGAGGTAAAATTAAAATCTTAAACAGTTTCTTCGAGAGCAGAGAATACATTCAGAAGAAGAAACATGGGCCAGACTACGTAGTTTCGGCTAATAAAGCCTCGTCAGTGACCCTGACAACATCTGGTGACGAAACCAGAGAAAAGCACACTGTAATTTCTCAATTGTAATTGGGCAGTCAATGCAAAGACTGATTAATATCAAAAAGGATCCAAAATAATATAAAAGACGATGATCTAGAATAGTAGTCGAAATCAATCTCAAATTTTAGATTTCTCAGAATATATCTTCCGATCTCAAAGGACGAAAATAAAATATAATCTGCACTATGGATGATGTACGGGGAGACGTTTTACGGCCGCCACACGGCACAACACCAGCTGCAGTGAGGTAAAATTAAAATCTTAAACAGTTTCTTCGAGAGCAGAGAATACATTCAGAAGAAGAAACATGGGCCAGACTACGTAGTTTCGGCTAATAAAGCCTCGTCAGTGACCCTGACAACATCTGGTGACGAAACCAGAGAAAAGCACACTGTAATTTCTCAATTGTAATTGGGCAGTCAATGCAAAGACTGATTAATATCAAAAAGGATCCAAAATAATATAAAAGACGATGATCTAGAATAGTAGTCGAAATCAATCTCAAATTTTAGATTTCTCAGAATATATCTTCCGATCTCAAAGGACGAAAATAAAATATAATCTGCACTATGGATGATGTACGGGGAGACGTTTTACGGCCGCCACACGGCACAACACCAGCTGCAGTGAGGTAAAATTAAAATCTTAAACAGTTTCTTCGAGAGCAGAGAATACATTCAGAAGAAGAAACATGGGCCAGACTACGTAGTTTCGGCTAATAAAGCCTCGTCAGTGACCCTGACAACCGATCGCAATACCATATACTTTATGCATCACCCTCTTACTACATATTCTCACTTTTTGGATATCTATAATTCATTTTAGAATATCCATAACTTGTTGCGCATGGTGACGTTAACGATACTTTACTTTTCGCGCCACGTATCAACCGTCGCTTATTGTAGGATCCCAGCAATATTTGCCTAGGACTTTCGTCACTCGTGATTGTCATCCCCGGGAAAGCGGATGTGGTACATGTACATTTCCTCTCAATGCATCAGCCGTCTTAGCTTTTTCTTTAATAATAACCAAAAAAAAAAAAAAAAAAGGAATCGAAAACATTGCCATTATGCCCCTTAATACAATTTACGGGCACCTGAGTTGACAAACTCTCTGAAGCAACAACTTTAGGTTGGGCGTCCACGTTTTATGACATTATGACATTTGAACAGTTCCCTTAATTGTCCCTTGTCGTCTGTACAGTGTTAGTGAGTCAAGTTCTGAGATGAAAGAAAGCCAAAAATAGATCTCAGGTGTATAGAAACCTTGCTACCGACTGAGCTTAGACTGTCTCCAGTCGTTATGTTTTATACTTTCTTTCTTTCTTTCTTCCGTTTACGCCTTAACCCCCGAAGGGGACACAGACGGTGTACTTTTGTACAAGCCAAGAAGAGAAGTAACTCAGTCCGCAATAAATTTTACACAACATTATTGTAGAGTTATCGGTTGGCCATCAGAATAAAAAGAGCCAATTAAGAATTGCACCATTTGAATACATATAACCATTTAGCCTGGGAGCCAGGCTATGGTTAGCCATCAGAATAAAAAGAGCCACATTAAGACTTGCACCATTTGATTACATATAACCATTTAGCCTGGGAGTCAGGCTAGATTGAGCTATCAGGTCGCCATTTTACCTGTTTATATACTGCAATATGTAAAAGTCATTTGAGCCGCGACACGGAAAAACTAACAAAGTGGAATGTGTGCCCAGTGAAGACTCAGATCAGCCTGGGCTGCCGCCCAGTCTGAGCAGAGTCTTTGCTGTGCACTTAAAGAGTAGCTAAGGGTCTAAGGTACCCCCATGGGACAGCAAAGACTCTGATCAGAATGGATGAGTGCCGAGGCTGATCTGAATCTTCCCTGGGTGCACATGCCACTTTGTTGGTTTTGTCATGTCACGACTCATTTGTCATTATTTTATTTGTTTAATTAATTACATGTATCTTAAAGGCCTATATCCTGTCAAAGGATTCACCTTTCCGAGCCAAAATCAGAATTTCACTCAAAAGTCACCTGGTAGTGGTACCTGGACAATGCAATGACAACTTTGCACGTGACATAGTCCCCACATACAAAATTGCATGTGACATAGTCCCACATTAAGTCGTTGATTTTACCTTTGAGTAAATGGAAGGATACATACCTGTTTAAAAGTAGGTGTGGTTTTAGAAAGGTGAATTAAACTATCTGATTTACACTGTTTTGTGTCTACGGTAAAATTAATCTAAAGCCCCAAGGCTATTGGTGACTGGGATGAAAAGCCTTTCAGTTTCTTTTCCAGGTAAATTTCTTCCCACAAACAACAGCCAATCAAATCAGTTATTGCAGGTTGATGTTTACTCTTTGGTGTCCAAAGAAATACTGAGACAAGTTGTGTTTGTTCAAGTTCTCATAACCATGGTCTTCAAGAGGCTCAGTGCAAAGGATCTTCAGATAATTACGTAGTAAACCTTTATGGTCCACCTAGGCCTTTGAGCAGTTACCATTTCGGTCCGATTTATTACATTGGTAGCTATTTTTGTACTGTTGGTTGAAATTTAATAATTGCGGTTCAATTCGACTGGTTTTCAAATGGCAAATCGTATTTCCAGACAGTAAAGTTACTGTGAACCAATAAGTTAATGTAAACAATGGCTGACACTGGCGACGATGTCTTATTTCAGTCGCCAGTTGAACATGCCAATAAACCCCATATTCTTACTTTAGCTAAATATCAGTTGTCATGGGACGCAACTTCAAAGTGTAAACTGCATGAAGGGAATACTTTAGAGCCATTAATTCGTAAGTATATGGATATTTTTTATGCAAAATTAACCTTGAAATTCGGTCACGAAAAGCACCTGTCACGGGAAAAGGAATCATGGACCTGGAAAGGGATCCATCAATGGAGGCGTTCAGACCGTATATTCCTCGAGTTAAGATAACGGTTGGGTAAAGCGAATCCACACGATAACTTGACATGCTGAGAACCTGTACGGGACCAGAATCTCATGAAGGATCATCAGTGATCATTGCCAGAACAAGTTACAGCACCGACCTTAAGTACATTCAAGGCGAAACAGCCTCTACTACAGACAGCCCAACTCTGGAGGAGTTCACAGCTGCCATTCAACATATGTGGCAGCTGTCTTCGTTGTTCCATAAACAGCCGGTCTCCATGTTTTTAACCTGTACAATGTACATAGAAACTTTTTACTATTTTTATCTGGAAGGAGACGACTGTCCCATCCTCTCTTACCGTCCTCGAGACCGTCTCAAGTTGTTACATAACTTCTAACGGCCCATTTGGATAATTCCATGGTCTTTGGATAAGTCTTTCTCCCGGAATGTAACAGGAAGGTGTAAACTTCTGTGCATGTCCGTGCCAGTGTTTATAAAGCCTTGACGTAAACATGTTTAGGAACGGTGCCAGGATTACATGATTCGGCAATGAGTTCCAAGTATTAACCACTCTATTGGAGAACACGTTAGCCCTGATATTTAGTCGTGAACGCCTCTTGAACAGTTTTATCAGGTCAACCTTACAGTCTAAGAAGACTTTTTCCCGAAGACGAAGACGAGAATCCTCTTGACAATTTCATTGGAGACAAGCAGTTCACAGTATTTCTGGATAATTCCTGGATGTGTTAACCGCTTCCATAACATTTGGTCAGAAGCCATTTCGTCGCCACGTTTCATTGAATACGACAGTTGGACGACTCGACATTTGGGGACGAGATTGCATCAATTTTTCGTAGCAATTATGTTGAAGGCTTTGAAATTTTGTCAAAAACTGTTTGCGGGTTCTAGAGTCCTTGTTTTCATGAATTTTTGTGTTTAGTTAGCTCAAAGTCTGCTAATCTGATTGATATAGTGGGATAATGCTTGCTAGGCTTATGTTGTATTTGGTACAAAACCATGGCCTCTTTTGGCCACTGAGTATGCCCTGGTGGTTTTCACTGAGTAGGCGAAACAGGAATGAGGTTATATTTGACAGTAGGCGAAATGGGAGTAGGCGAAATGGGAATAGGTGAAACGGGAGTAGGCGAAATGGGAGTAGGGGAAATGGGAACATCCCGCCCTGGTTTCAGTTGGCAGATTGTTCAGAAGCCCTTTGTTCCCTAATGGACTTGGGGCATCTTGTGACACACCTGCAGCCTCCTTCAGGCGTGCATTGCTTTCTTTCTTCTTGCTTGGGGCGAGCATGCTGGGTGTGAGAACATTCTCTCACAGGGTCATCACTTACAGTCAGAGCACTTACTTATCAGTTGATTGCCAGGTTGGGCGGTAAATTCCACCTCGGTATTTACCGGTGGAATTTACCGGTATTTACCGATCTGGAAAATACTCCCAAAGTGGAAAATACTGGCAAATACTGGTCGATTGAACTTATTCACCTTTAAATTGTGCTGAAACCAAAACCAAGTTAACTTAAAATAATATAAATTCAAACTAAATGACTTTATGATGTTTTAGTTCATTTCTATATTAAATATATAAGTTTCTATATTAAATATATAAGTTAATCATCATAAAGAATAAGATGTTTCACAAAATAAGCAGGTTGAAACAGCCAAAACATGGATTTAAGACAAACATTTTGACAAATTCACAAGTATGAATAGTATCTTGATTCCACTTTATTATTTGTCCTTCAACTCAACAGCATAAAAATACAGCTGAGAAATTCCAGGTAAATTCACCTGTGCACCTGGCTAGTCACCTGTGACACCCACTTTGCAAGACAATGTCCAAATTATTAAAACAACAAGTTTCAAGACAGTGTTTATTTAAGGGGGCAGAGTATTGCTTCGGGCAAGGATGGAAACAATTAGTTGTCAGAATGGTTATCTGTTTTATACAAAAGTTAGATATTAAGTCAAGGTGAAGGGATCCATGACATTTCGTCTAAAGATATTTCGTCTAAAAGACATTTCGTCTAAACGACATTACGTCTAAAAGACATATCGTCTAAACAACATTTCATCTAAATGACATTTGGTCTAAATGACAACTCGCCTAATGCGACGTCTCGTCTAAAATTTGTCTAAAATTCGTCTAAATTTCGTCTAAAGTAGGAAATTAGAAAACAAAATCAAAATTCAACATCCTTTTTTGAATTTTCTGAATTAATGTATACAGCAAGCCCACGTTTATTTATTTGATACCATAAGCAGGGTAAATCTCTGCTCGGCTCTAATAGTTCAGATTGCATCCAATATGGTTACGCACCGTGTTACCGGAACTTTCGTTGATTAACATATGTGTTGTCGGGCAGCTACGAATATTAATTTACGATGGCTGTGTCATGAATTAATAGTTCCTGATCTGCCCTCAAATGACATGTGTTCATCAGCAGGATCTTCAATATATAGCTGACATAGTCCAAGATCCTGTATTTTCCACCCATGAGCTTGAGCAAGATGTCAGGTACGACACTTCGTCTAAATATTTTCCATAAAATGTTTAGACGAAATGTTGCACCCTAAGATTTTTTTAGACCAAATGTCGCATTCGGCGATTTGTCCATTAGACTAAATGTCCTTTAGACCAAATGGCCTTTCGACGAAATGTCCTTTAGACGAAATGTCCTTTAGACGAAATGTCTTTAGACGAAATGTCGTGCACCCAAGTTGAAGTACATAGAGGTGTTATAGGTATGGCTTGAACTATAGTATGGTTTCAACTCTTGAATACATTTATCATGTTTGCAGCAGTAAGATAATAATTTGTCATAATACTATAAGTCCTAAAGCTGAACCATCACACATCTTTACCAAACTACTATTCACCATGAAGCCAAAAGATCCTATGCTGTTGTTGACCAAGACAACAAGACAAATGCCAGATGTATTGACTGCAAAACAGTAGTTAGTGCCAAGGCTCCAAGACTCTGTGCCTACAGAGAAATGTCCAGCTACAAAACAGGCTATTTCCCCTAAGACAAAGTTCAAAATTTCACTGATTGATTAACTATTAAATAAATAAGTTGATACAATTGTGTAACTTCAATATAAATATTAAGTCAGTTGACCAGTATAATTGAACTACCCCTATGGATTTTGAGTGTAGGTTATTGTATAAATTCCAGGCTGGTCAATTCAATCCACCAGTATTTGCCGCTGTTTTCCAGTATTTGCCGGTATGTGCCGGTAAATACCGCCGGCATGGAAAATACTCATATTTGCCGGCATTTTGCCAACCTTGGTTGATTGCTATGATCACTTACAGAAATGATGTTTTAGCAAGAAAACATAAATGTGAAGTGGTGATATTATGTCGTATTCGATATTTTGATGTTTCTTTATTTTGTTGTATTTGATGTTGTGACTTTTCGATGAAGTGATGTTTCAATGTTTTGTCTTTTGATGAAATGGTGTGCACCCATTTTAAATTACATGCTTTTTCACAAGTTAAGTTTAGTAGAGTGATGAATATATAATGTAATAATCAATTGCTTTAGTATGCTCTGAAAACTTTTGCAGATTCGCTAACAAGACTTTTGAGTTACAGTATACCGGGTACTCCAAACAGACGATTTTAAGATGTTGGAAAGGTGAAAGAACACAGTTTCTATTACTTAATTTATAGTTGACTACTAGTCGATGATCGGTCACTTCAACAGAAGCGATGATCAGCAGCAAAATTTTGGCCATTTCCCAACACTATAACCATGTGCTGCCACTTCTGACTTCTCCCTATTTAAACTGGAGGGAGAAGTCACTTCTGCCTAAATTTTGAGTCTAGCTTGACCCCTTGACTAAAATTAAAAAAAAAAAACTACTGAACAATCCACAGACTGTCTGACAGTCAAATCAGTTAGTAATTACCATTTATACAGATTTTTTATAAACTGGAATCCGGCATGGACAGTTTCAGACCCATAGTTCCAACATAGTATTGTCACATAGACAACAGTTGGATGACTCGTGGTAAGTTAGTATGCGAGCCACTGTGGTCAGATTTATTGACCAGTTGATTTCTGTTATGGCAGCATATTATGGCCTATTCATTGAATCTACTTTATGCATTTTGCACACAATAATTATTTTTTTTAAATTTCTGATAGTCCTACATGACCAAAGATATGCTTATTTGAAGTTAAATAATTTACTCTTGAATAAAATATTCCACAGGGAATTAAATTCTGCTAATTTATTTCATCAGTCACTCTTTTTTTTTTTTTTTTGAAAAAGAGTGACTGGTGAAATAAATTAGTTAAATAATTTACGCTAGAAACAGTCCAAAATTTCACTTGTCCTCAGGAGGACTCCTCCAGTAAGAAAAACTCATCATGGCCAGCAGACAAGTGGAATTTTTGAGCCCTGTATTTTACAACTTCTCAGACCTGAAGCAAATCAGCCACCTTCTACACCATAGCCACCAACCACAGCACCTCACAGACCCCTGCCTTGACTCATTCAGGGTTCAGCCTGGAGCTTTCAGACAGGGAGAAGTCTTTTTGACATTTTCTGCACTTTTGGGAAAAGTTTTGGTCCAAATTTTGGATTTTGGATCCAAATACATTCTGTTCATTTTCACATCTCCCTCAATTCAAGGCCGGGCCGCGTAGCGCAATCGGTAGGGCACTTGACTCATAAGTCAGAGGTCCTGGGTTCGAAACCCGGTCTGGCCACATACTTTCGTTTCTCCTTCCGCTGATTCAAGAGGGGCAGTTGTCTGTTACTGGCGAAAGTATGTGCACTTAGTACTGGTTAACCGCTTAGGAGGTCTAAGCCTGCTCAGGAATAGTGTGGTTGGATTAACTGACCGTCCCGACATGACCTTAGTTGTTTACCGAGGACGTTAAGCATCAAATCAACCAACCAACCCTCAATTCAAAATAGGGAGCTGTCATCCAGCTAAGGGAGACTATTTCTCCCAAATGGCCCTCTAGGCTGAGCCCTGCTCATTACTATTTTCTGGACATAATAATCACATTTATGGATCTGATGAACAGATAGAAAGTAAAATCAACTTGTCCAATTATGATGGCAGTAAATGCTCAGTGGTTAAGATGAGTGAGTACACTTTTAGGGGAAGCAACTTTGTCATTTTATTTTTTGCCTCCCTGTCCTCAAAAGAAAGAATTCGGTCATTTTTGCCTTCCTGCTTAATTTTGAGTCCACTCAGGAAAGAATTTGCTCCTGAAGGAGCGAATTCTTTCATTTGATAGTAGACACCCTTTTTGGAAGGGCTTCATCATTCGGGGAAGCAAACAGGAAGTCACAAAATTTGTTTCCCTTTATGAAAATGGCAGAATATCATGGAAGTGTACCCATTCACCATAAAATGTTAAAATATTTACAGGAAATGACAGTAATGATGTTTTTATCCAACAAGGAAGAATAGATCATATCACCAGGAAGAGCTTTGCATTTTCTAAAGTACTAAGTTACATGACTGTGACCTTCCGTTTGATTGGGTCATGATTTGCTGATTTGCACTGTAGTCGTATGTTATAATAATTTCCAAAATTATTTCATTTTCATCAGGGAATTTCAGGAAAAAAATGGTGGAACTGCACAAATCAAACCCCCCCCTCTCCTTCTCCCACGCAGCTAATTTGAACCCCCTATCCAAAATTCCTGGATCCACCCCTGATTTTAATTACTTTAAAGACATACATGACTGTGCTGTGCATATCTTAAGAAATGTCTATGCAATTTCAAACTGATACTAGCCCACTTTTGACCAGTGGAAAGTACAGAAGCTCCAGCAGTTTATTTAATTTTGAAATGAAATGTCATGAGACATATCAGCCAGCTCACATGGATCTTCAGTCTTGCCTAGTGAACTGAGTGCTCCCCTTTCAGGCAGGGGGTTGTGGCTTCGACTCTATGTTGGGGATGGGACGGTTCTAAATGTGCAACCAACAATATCACATTGGCTTTGAACACCAAAGTGCAAAACGTCTGTTTAGAAAATGCCAAAAACATATATGTTTACAAGATGAAAAATGACAAAGCTGCAAATGCTGCAAAAATGGTAGCAAGCTCGTAAGTGTTGTGAGCTTTGTTAAATGTAGGGTTTCTTTTGTCTGCCAGTAGTAATTTTCTTTGAAAAAAAAATGAATATAAATAAAGAGATGAGACGAGTCCTTGACTTAAACTATAGACAGGAGTGGAGGACTATAAATGCAGAGTCTATGAGAATATTGACTGATGTCATGGTAAAAGAAAAAAAAAAGACATCAAAGACAAAACCAAGAGTTTATGTTTCATTTTAACGCAGGAATGTATATTTTTTTCTATTATGAATGATGATTTTGCCAGCAGCATTAATTGCTGTAATTGTTTCAAAGTACATAGTTCTTGAATATGTATGAATCTGATATAGATTATGGACAAGTAAATATCAAAAGTTGCACCCAGAGATTGTAACTCATCTAGAGCCCTGAATACAAAATGTAAAGCTTGTAAAATAGTTTTCTATGCATTTGGGAGTTCCAGTAGCTCGGTGGGTTAAGGGCTAGTCTGGATTCAATTCTTGATGGAGGCTGAAATCATTTCAGACATAAACGGGGTTCCATTGCGCACAGGTTTTCATTATTACCCCCCATCATCCTGATATTACTGAAGTACTGTTGAAAAGGATATAAAACCGCTAGTCATCTATCCATCCATCCATTCTAACCATTTCATGACATGTCTTTGTTCATTACAGATCATGATGCGTGTGTTGATCTCCGAGAAGTTATTGGTATTAAGCCCATAAAGATACCACCAAAACAGTCTACCCTGCCGACAGGATTCAAGAAAAAATATAACCTCAAAAATGACACACCAGTTTGTATTGAGATGCAGCCGGTGGGGCCAGTTGGATTTTCAGTGTACATTATACAGAGAGCGGCACATTACAAGTGGCGGCACCGCCATGTTTCATTCCAATGTAAAGACAGCAATATTTGTCAACAGTGGATCAGCGTGTTAAAGGAGGCATTGAAGGCACCAGGTAAAAACTGTACCACACAGTCATAGATTAATTAAATTTTAGATCTTCAGCACACTATAGACTGTGACCTTAAACTGATCTGTTGGCTGCAAAATTTAATGGAAATGCATATTTAATGGAAAAGTGATCACTTTCATGTATTATGTTCTTTGAGCCCCTCTTGGGAACATTAACTGCTATGAAAGTATGAACTACAACATTTCATATCATGTATCAGTAAATGATTTCAGAAATTTGGAATTTTTGGTATGTGTGTGTGTGATGCACAGGTTCTACTGGCATGTAAATCTGTGTGAAACACACTTTCCTGAAATCCTGAATTTCTGATACATGATATGCAACTGATATTTTTTCTGTCAATTATGTCTACAGGGGTTTCTATCCAGTATTACAGCTCAGGAAATTGCCTATCTCAAAGCAATCCTGAGATTCCAAATTTAAATTCGTATACCATATTTAGAAAATCTTGTGCTCATTGATGAAAATTTTGATATTATGCTGTTTCTCAGACAAGATAAAAATTAGATCCAACAACTAACATCTATATGGGAACAAAAAGACTGATTAATACAGAGCTCTAGATAAGAGGGAGTATTTGATGATAATAAGGGATAATTTTTGTTAATTCTGCATTAAAACATATATTGTGACCCCTCATCTGAACCGTCTCGACGAGACGGTTCAGATGAGTGGTCACAACAGTCATATGGTTTTGATGAGAAATAAGAAAAATTATCCTTAATTATCATCAAATACTCCCTCTTATCTAGAGCTCTGTAATACTTTAATTCCCAAAATGGATTCTTATTTCTAGAGCTCTGACTAGAGCTTTGGGATATTTTCAGGAGCTTTTGGATTTTCTTTATGTTCTATACATTTATAATGCTCTGTCAGCTCAAAATAGCAAGCAGTCAGCAATTTCTCCCAAATCATTGCCTAGGCTGAGCCCTGATTCCTTGTGAGTGAACAAGCCAAAGTGGTTTTAGTACAGAAATTGTAAATGCAAATTGAGCAGACATACCAGTAGGTAAGAGGCTGCATTCTGAAGCATCTGAGGCCGTATTCATAAAACGACTTAAGTCACGTCTCTATTTGTTCAGAATAAAAATACACACCTTTCTTTATATGAAGAGCAGAACATTTAAAAGTAAATGAGGAAATTTGAATAGATGGTTCATAATTTCATAAACATTTTATTCAAGTGTCAAGTTGAAATGTATTGATCAACTACTCTGAGGTCCAGATAACACTGGGTTTTGAGGTTAATTATGAGATATTTCTGTTTAGAAGCTATATAAACAATTTTTGGCCCTTCATTAGAACTTTCTTGATAAGAGATCATTTGGGAATTTTCTGTGTATTCATAGGGGCAGAATAAAGGCCCCATTTCCAATTGAAATTTCTTTAAAGTCATGCAGAAATCCCAAATTTTGTTCCTTACTCCTCGAATTTTCATTCCCAAATGGCCAAATTTTCTCCCATTTTCAGGAAAAAGACCCCATTCCCAAAAGACATGGATAAAGCCTGGATCATCATATCTGTTTAGACGTCATAAAAACATGTTTTGATCCCTCAGTAGAACTTCCTCAATGAGGTAGTTTTAGTGAGGCATCACAAGATATGTTTGTCTGAATAATAAGAAAAAGTATTTCAGATTTATCTTCAAATCTTGAATTATCTGCAGCTCTGAAATTTCTGATATTCCTTGCCAGATTTGCCCAATACCTTTAGTTCCAGAAAAGATGGTGTTTTTATGATATATCTTAGAAAAGTTTTGTTCATTCTGGATAAATCATCCATTGTGGCCCTCTTTCTTGATTCACCTTGCCCATAGGATGTAATGAGAGACCATCACTTGCTTCCATTTAGAACTAAGAAAACTACTGTAGAATTAGTGTCAAAACACCAGACCTGGGGTAATTGTAATCTGTAATCGTGATTACTTGTAATCGATTACAATTTCTGAGTAATCATGAAGTAATCTGTAATCATGCATTTTTATGATTACAAGTAATCATAATGTAATCAATTACATTACAAAATGGGCTGTAATCATGATTACTTTATGATTACATTTTGATTACTTTGATCCATTTTCAGAAATGAGAAAAGAAGAAAAAAAGGAAACTTGCTCTTCTTTTTAATAGTTAAAAGACTTGTGCAAAATAATAACAGAAAGCAGTTGATTATTCAAAGTGTCTTCAAACTGAATAAGAGAAAACTGATCTAATTTGTGCACAAAAGGCAGCAGACCAAATTAAGAAACTGACAGAATTCCCTTTATACTCTTTTGGGGAGTAACATTTAAGCAGTATCATAGTTATAAATATGCACTCTTTTACCCATTTATGACTGGCAGACTCTTCTATCCTCACAAATTGGATAGGTGTTTTTTTTACATCTTTTTATACAAACTGTTAAAATTTTTATGCCAGCAGTGAAGATCCTGATCAAAATGCTGCATCTGAGCATCTGATCTGGGTCTGCAATGTCTACCTGTCTCTTTTTATGAGTTGCTAGGCATTAATGGGTTAATATTTAAGAATAATTTGTTATTATGTAAAAACTGCGATTTTGGTACTCTTGAATGCAGTGTATTTCAGGTTAAGACTGGTAGCTGCCTTGGTTGACTTATATTTTACGACTCATTTACATGATATATCATCTTTACTTTGGACAGGCAGGTTCAAGTCTTAAAGATGTTTTTCAAACATACTGACTGTTTTGTGTCTATTGGTGCAGAGTTGAGCAGTGCAACTCAACTCTGATTTTCACACCTTCTTTGTGGATTGAGCTTACTGTAACATCTGACTACTTAATGACACCTATGTATTGCATACAACAAAAAGCCAATACTTTGATTCCTTCTTTCCCATTTTTGGGCCAACTTATTAACTTTGAATTTCTTGCCAGACTGAGGGTGGGCAAGAAAAAGATGAAAATGAAAAATGAAATATATCCTGTAATAGATAAAATGTTTTGAAATTAATAAATTTACAAGAAGTGTGTGGCCCCTTGCTTTGAAGACTTTGAACTAGTCTTTCACAAGCAATTTTATGACATTGGAAACAATGTAGAATCATATTTCTGATGTTTGAAATAAAAGGTAAAATAAGTGATAGAGAAAAAAATATTGAAGTGTGTGCTTTATATTTAGGACCTGACACATGGCATTTATTGAATTTCTCAAACTTCATAAATAGCATACAGTCATTAATGTCACATTATATGTAACTGCAGATTGCTAAATAAATTTCGTTCAGATTGAAAAGTAAGTCAAGTGCTTCAGAAATTATTTCAGTCTTACCTATTAGCACACATGTAAGTCACCAATTATTTGCTGATTTAGGAATGAACTAAGTCTTTTTGAATATAGAGTTTTTGCACTTTCACAGTCATGATCATTCTGTACATTTGTATAATGTAATCACATGTAATCATAAAGTAATCATGATTACTTTGCAAAGTAATTGTAATTGTAATCAATTACATTGAGAAAAAATGTAATTGTAATCTGTAATCATGATTTTAAAAAGTAATTGTAATTGTAATCAATTACATTGGCATGTAATCGGCCCCAGGTCTGCAAAACACCACATCATCTGGAGATAAAGCAGTACATTTTTTTTTTCTTTTTGATTTTATAGAAGAGGAAAATTTACTCCTTATTTCTTCATTGAACATATACATTGTCTTTGAATAGATGGCTGCTGATTCAAATTAACAAAATTGGTTTTATGTAGAAAAAAGATGAATTATGCCAAAGATTTGGCTTATCAGCTGCAATATGCTATTATTAATGACAGTGTAGGCCAAATATGTCAATTATCTTAAAGTTATATTTAGTGTCATATTATCTCTAACACTTGGTCATACTTATCCAAAATATTTGGACACCGCAATCTGTTCTGTTTCTTTTCAAGTGGATCAGCACACCTTTATGACTTCCCACCAATTTTATAAAGGAAGACAACTTTTGTGACTTCCTGGACTTCCAAAAGGGAGGTCAACACTAAAAGGAAAGAGAAGTTGCTCCAAGAGGAGCAAATCTTGGCTTTTAGAGTAATTCCACCTTGAGCAGGGAGAAAATGAAAATGGCAGAGTAACTTCACATGAAACTATACCTATTCCCCATAGGTTTTTGGCAAACATTGCAGAGCCTGATCCGACTGATCATTGAGAGTGTGTGACCGTTCCAAGGCGGTAGTTCTGTTGTGGTTCTTTGTTGCCTGTTTTTGGTGTCAGAGTTTCTGTGATGTTTTACCTTATGTATGTTATTATTATTTTTGGTTCGGTTTGGGTTGCTGAGTGGCCACCTTTTGGGAACAAGCTGCTCACTCGGTTGGCCATATGTTCTCTGTATCTTGATTATTTGTAATCTTAGTTGTTTCCAACTATGGTTTGAGGGCTGGATTTGGATTTTGATTGTTTCAGTTCCTGGTCTTTGCATACTTTTTACTAGATCTAGGGACCAGTCTGGGACTGGTTCTAACAACAAGGAGGAATGAGTTAAGCGCTGGCCTGCTGATGTAGTGGACCTTGGTTCGATTCCCACTGGAAGAGGAAATCTTTTCAACCTTTAACAGGTTTCATTGCATACAGCCTTTCATAATCACCCTCCCTGTTCCATCTAAATCATCCTGATATGACGGAAATACTGTTGAAAAGGACATAAAATCACAAGTCATCCATCCATTCTACATTGATAAATATGGTATAATTTTATAAGCTTAAGATTGTTCACTTTAAAAGCTCTGTTGATATTAAAGTTATCTACTGGTACCTTAAAATTTAGGTGTTATATACCATGTTTTGCTTTGAAAATTTTCAGAATTCAATCGCCCAAGAAATGTGATCGTGTTTGTGAACCCTTTCTCTGGTAAGAAGCGTGGACCAAAGATATACAAGGACAAAGTTTTACCTCTTCTAGAGCTGGCTGATGTCAGCATTCAGACAATAGGTGAGAACTTTGTAAAATATTGTACTAGTCCTATTAAACGCCCTAGGGATGTTGCATTTTATGCTGTGGGGGGAGGGTATCTAGAGCCTAAATGACCTCTATTAACAGTATTAAGGTGAGTGGATATACTTACAGAGGCAGCAGCTCAACAATTTTGGCTCCTTTCTCAGTAGGGGTCAACTCTTAAAGGAAAGAATTTGCTCCTCTAGGAGCAAATTCTTTCCTTTAAGAGTAGACCCTGTTTCAAAGAGCTACCTCATCCAGAGAAGCAAATGGGAATTCATGCAATTTAATACAACACAATACAAAATAGGCATGGGGCATTTATTAGAGCAGGGGTGTTTATTAGGATTAATATGGTAATACAAAAGTGGGTTACAGAAACAGTAGATAGGGAACTTACGAAACATTAGGCCATCAAAGAAAATAGTTTCGTCACATGCTTATATTTTGATAAACCCTGTTATTTAGATACATTGCATAACTGACTATGTGGGGGCAAAGTGTGTTTTGTTTTTACACTAACAGTGAGACAAAAGAGATTGTTGTTTTCATCTGTGTCTCAAGATGTTAAAACTAAACTTTTGGGCCTAGTTGTTCAAAGCATCCCTAGCATAACAAAGTCATTAATCAATGATTCTTTGGGCCAAGTTATTCAAAGCATCATTAGCTTTACAAAGTCATTAGTCAATGATTCCTTAAGTCTTCTAGTGCACATAAAGTCAAGTTTGCTTATATGTTTTGCATAAGAAAACAGAAAAGCTCCTCACATTTTTTTCCAGCAAAAAAAGTCAGCTTGTTTGCGTACAGTATGTTTGAAATTTTAACAGCTCGCTAGCTGACGATGTCGTTAGTTTTGAACAACTGGTCGCATGCCGGAACAGCTTTGTCATGGTACTGGAGGCATATGTATTCAAGGAGAATAAAACACAATTGTGTCAAAATTATCATCAAACCTCAACTCTGCTTTTCCAGGGCTCTTTTAAAAAGAAACCTAAAATGTAGGTAGTGATAATGTTTTGTCACCTGACTATGTTTTGATAATCATTACATGTATCTGAAAGGTTTACATTGCTTAATTTGTTATATATGACAGCTAGTCATTGTCCTAGCCTCCTAACATCTGATTAACCCTGATGGGGAATATATTGACATGATAAACATTTGTCAAAAATGTTCCAGACCTTTGGATAAATATATTTCAGAGACTTGAGAGAAAAACTATGTGTCTTTACAGTCAGTTTTAAATTAGTTTTTGGAAGAATTATATAAGGCAAATGAGAAGCCTTATACTATCTCCTTTGGTTGGTACCCATGTAATTTGACACGTGTCGGTGTTGGGTCACAGTGTGCCCTTTTCAGTGTTAAATGATTTGATGATAATGTTGGACTATTTTGCCCCCACTCCCTCACCAAACCCAGCCCACTCCATCACCCCACTCCTTCAGGCAGCCCCACCTCCACTCACCCACCCACCCAACAAATTTAAAAAAACCCAAATCAACAACAATAACAAAAAAACACCATACTGAGGTTGAGTCTGTTTGAAGATGGGCCCTAACACATTGTTTTATTGCCACATCATGTCATACAGAAAAATACCGGGACCCTTCGTTAAAGTGGTTTTGTTTGGAGACCATGACATTTTGTAGTTGTGGAGAGATGACAGATCTGTATTTATTTGGCAATATACATGTGTATAGTATTTTTTTCATCTGTAGAATGACCTCAGATATCTGAATCAGTCTTAAAAACTGTGCTATGAGGTGGGGTTTTCCCTTTTAAAACAGTCCAAATATTTAGATCCATTCCTGTGGAAGTAGTTTTTCCCTTCTGAAACATCACAAAAATCTAGATCCTTCTTATCAGATGAATCTAGATTTTTGGGATTGTTTTGGAAGGGGAAAAAAACAAACCTGTCTTATAACCAAAGACAAACTGTTATTGCTCAGCATGTCCAATGATGCTTCACTTTTCAGAGTTTTTAATTGCATCTGACGTAACATTTTTTTATGTTTCTCAATTTTATATTTTCAGAAACTGAGAGACAAAATCATGCCAAAGATCTTGTGGAGAATAGTATAGATTTAAACAATATTGATGGGTAAGTGATGGGTGGTGAGTTTGATGCAGGTTAGAAAGCCAAAGACCATAATTTGTCTCTGGACAGTCTTTAACCCATTGCATTCTGGGTATTTTTTGTTGTCTGCTGAAATTGTCATCTGCATCAAAAATCAAGAATATTTTGACAATATTGGTCTAACTAACTCTTGTAGAAATGATGTCTAGGCAGCAAACAGTGTGGATCTCAGATCAGGCCCCACGTTTCTGGATCCAAACTGTTTGCCCAGATGCCCCTAAAGGGGTATCCCGAATGGAATGGGTTAACAATTACCAAAGCTGAGAATTTTTAGAGACAAAGAAAACAACTTTTAACCCTTAGACCTCCAAAAGGCAGATGATAAAATTTACGTCTGCAAAATTTCAAAAAATATTTTAATCTAAGCCATATTATATTGAAAATTCAAAGACTGGAGGGATAATGGTTTGCTAACAGGAAATGGATCATTATGAGCCACCCCATCTGGATTTAAGCTGTATGCAAATGCAACTATTTCATTTCGGTTGCGATAATAAGTCCTTTTTGACAGTATTCAAGGCATATCAGGTTGGTGGGAGGGTGATAATGTAAGGCTGTATGCATTGGAACACGGTTTACAGTTGGAAAGATTTCCACCTCCAGCGGGTCTGGAACCTGGGACTGCTAGGTCAGCAGGACAGCACTTAACCTACTATGCTTCTGGGCTCCTTATTTATTTTGGTGCTTTATATGCTAAGCATTAGATGAGTCAGACTGTACCTAGATGTTGTGGGTTTTCATCAGATTGCTTTACAGAGAACTATTAATGTGCCCAAAATGAAATTGTTGAATTTACAAACAGCATAGATCCATATTGAGCAGCTTCATCTGGATCTGCAGTTTGTCTGTGGTTTTTGAATTCTCAGTATGGTATAGCTTGACTGAAACTTTCTTAGAAATTTTGCAGATGTAAATTTTGTTGTTTGCTTATTTGGCTCTTAAAGGGTCAATGAAGAAATATATTTATTCCTGGAGCTCCAGATCAGATCTGTGGGGAGTGGGGTTAATTTGGGGTTTTATGTCCCTTTCAATAGTATTCCAGCCAGTTTTGGCATGATGATGAATGATGATGAGGATAAAATACCCTAGTGTGCTTGTATATTGGGACACCTAAAAACCATTAGTTTTCCATTTGGGACAAATGGAAAATTAATGGTTTAAGTGTACCAATACTTAAGTACATTAGGGTAATTAAAGGGCTAGAGAGGAATCGTCCCGATAATGAGACCAGTTCAACTCTTTGGCCAAAACCTATAAAGCTGGATCTAATGTCCTTGCTTAAATCTCTGTATATGAGGATGCAAAGATGCTAGATTTCATGAATTATAAAATCAATACACCAGTCTGCAATAAATATGTGTCTGTCTGAATCTGACATCAGTTTCGTTTCCTGGTTTTATTTTTATCCTCTTAATAAGAATGTCAATCCTCTTTGCTGGAACATTATGGAAGTCTGATTATGAGAAAAGGTACCATATTAGATACCACATAAATCCAAGGTTTTTGGTGGTAATTTTGATTTGTTTTTTGGCTTGCGCTTTCGAGCGCAAGCCAGTATTCAAGTGGTTTAGTGATACCGAGTTATTTTGGGAAGAAATGATACGTCACGCTTAGTCGGAAAATACCAGTGAGTGTGTACTGCAACGATTCGTTCTAAACTTTTCTTAGGGCAGCAAATAAGCCAAAGAGATCGGAAAGTTCGTTCCGATTTGAGACAGCATTTCTTCATTATTTTCTTCACAGACATAACAAACAAATACCTCGTCCGATTTTGTCTATTTTTATCCACATCCGATTTGCCTCATCTGCTAAAAATAACGATGGAATTTTGATAGTTCATGTCCTTTTTTTTTTTTTCAATATTTCCGTTAAAAAGCATGTTTTTCTTTTACCAGTGCCTTGAACTAGGCCACATTTCGTTTGCTTTTTATAAACTGATTGCATAAAAAATGAAACTCTGAATGCAATGTAAAGTATTTGGCTTTGCACCCTAAGAAATATACCAAACTTTTATAAGAAACAGTGTTTATATATAGCTTAGCGCAAAGCATTAGCTTTTCCAAAATATCATGCAGCGGCGTCATGAAAACTAGGCCTCAGGGCATCGCATAATCTGACTAGTCAGAGCAGCCGGCACACTGTCCAGCGCCAATGCATTCGTTGGATCTGATCAGTCTGTTTCGGCATATATATATTCTTCATCTTTCATGCTGAGGCTAGACTGATCAGACTGCGCTTATGCCGGAGTGGGCTGATCTGTGTATCAGTGTAAAATCTGAAAGAGCAGAGTTCAATATAGAAACAAGCGCTTTTGACGATTTGCTTCCCTTATCACATTTACTGAAAAGAGATAAATTTCATTTGTCAGGAGTTCATGGAAATACGAACGCAATGGGTTCCGTACTTTGTTGTTCCCAAATGGTGTAAAGCAAGTTATCGTCCCAAACAACAGCAGCATGCATTTTCTTCTCAGTGTCAACATTTTGTTCCAGTCACTGCCACTGATGTCACTTAAACCAAAAATAAACTTCTGTAAATATAGATTTATTGTCTTCTTTTGATGCCAAGTTCAGATGTGCCATGATTCCATAGACATGGGTTTGAAACAGTCTTTCCTAAAAATTTGATTCAGACTAACTGTGACTCAACAGCCGTGAACAAAAGACTTGAAATAGGTCCATATAGTTATTTTCCTTGAGACATGCCTAAAACGGCCGGCCAAAACGTTGGAAAACTGTTGTGTGTGTGTGTGTGTGTGTGTGTGTTTAAATATTTTTCAATTTGTTTTTCAAACAAGTTCTACACTTGTTTTTACCTTACACCCGTGGATAATGCCACCATTCAATAAGATAGAAATTAAACTTTGCTAAATAAAAGTTAGCAAATGAAAGTGCACTAACAATCGGGTTCACTTCAATAACAACTCATGAAAATTTCACTGTTTAGCTGGGCAAGCCTTCCTTTTAAAAGGAAATTTTATCTCAATTTCATAATGAAATATAGGATTTCTTTAGAAGTGTCTAGCCAGGAACATATCGTATTAAATCCTTATAAACCCCTGTGCTCTCCTTCTTTCTCTGAAAATAATGTTATACAGACATGCCAAAATTGCAAAATTCCTTGCAGAAAACCCTCTAAGTCCCAGGTTTACTAATTATACTGTGGTCCATGAGGTATTTCATGCAGTCGTCAGCTGCTTTAGTAATAAAGTTTTATTTATGATTCTTAAATGGTTAAAATCACTTACAGGACTACTCTTTATTTAATTTTGGCAAGTGGTAGTTTGTCTTCATAATGCTCCCCTCCTCCCATTAAGTAATTGCAATGCTACCAGCCTCAGGATCAGCTTATTATGGTATCAGTCTGGATTTGTCCAGATTATGCATCTAAAACTGTAGACAAAAAAGGGTGACAACTTTTGAGATTTCCTGTGATGAAACTTCTGCAATGGGGTCTTCTCTTATTGGATATAATTAGCTCCTATAGAAGCAAATTCCAAGCCTTAAAAGCTGACCCTGGCCACCCCACCCCTTCATTGAAACGGGAGGTGGAATTGAAAATGACAGAGTTGCTTCCCCTGAAAGTATTCCCTTTCACCTTAAGACAGGCTTTCTTACAGCACAACTTTCTATATGGTGTTAATATGGCTTCTACAGCTATTATTGATTCTTGCTGGTGAAAGATAGTCTTTCTCAGTTGGCCTGGTTGTCAGTGGAATTCTTATTCTTGTCTTCTTAATTAGCTGTCTTGTCACATTTTAACAATATGATTGTACGCTGAGGTTCCATTAACTCTTTTTATTTTCTTTTTCTTTTCTTTTTTCTTGAAGAACAAAAAAAAAAAAAAAATAAAAGAGAAGAGAAAAGAAAAATGATAATGGGATTTCAAAAGATTGAACATTTCATTGCCAGTATTTTGGGGTATCTGGAGCCCTGCTCTGCACTTATTTACTGTACAGACAGAGTATTTGAGAGAATTCCTAAGCAGAAAATAGACCTAGATTGCACTCCCCCAGAAGGGGCCGACCATTTGATATTCTGGGGGTTGGGGGGGGGGGGGGGGGGGGGGGGGGGGAGGAGGCTGGTATATTTATAAAAAAAAAATCCCTGTCTTTGGATATGCAAGAAAAAATAAACTGGCTCATAAGGGGGTTTAAAGAAATAATCTGGCCTCAAAAGTAAGTGAAAAAATAACCTGGCTCCACCCAAAATTTCAAAAAAAAAAAATACAGTCTGCAGATGATTCCATTTGAATTGAGTTTTTAAGTTTTATAATGTCTCTGGTTTCTGGGGGGGCACAGCCCCCCAGACCCCATATTTATAGTAATATTTTAATATTACATGTATCTACAATGGTTTTACAACAGCGGGCCCGCATGTGCATACATTAACAAAAACATCCTATACACATTCACATACATGCATTATTGATCTGCCACATTACTAAGTAAATGTTTCCACTAAAACTGAATTGCAAAGGAGTCACTAGTTATGGGAGACAAAGCCATTATGGCAAAATAAACACTCTAAAAGGCAAAAGTCCTAAAATAAAAAAACCTTATTTTTTATCATCATCCCTAGTTTTTCTCTATTGTTTCCAGTCTTAAAATTGCCGTTAAAATTGGGAAATTGCTTTGGCTTCTGTGGGGCGTTGTCCCCCAGCAGCCCCCCTTTGTTAACTTCTTAGCACAGACATTTCAGCCATTTTATTAACTGCCATTCATGTATAATGTTACTCTATCAGTAAGTATTTATCAAACTTTCTAAGGTGCTAATAAAGCATGTTTGGGCATATTATTGGGCAAGAAAAACCCATAAATTCCTACGTTAGCCCGAAAACTTTGCGAAAATAGCCCTAATTGTTGGCCATAATATCCCTAATTTCAGGACCTAATTTTTTGCCAAACTCATCCAGGGATGTTTGTACTGTACCTTAGATGAAGAGAGTAACATGCTCCAGGCACTGTTTTGCAAAAGCATGCTAAGCCTCGCCCTTAGCCTGATTAAAGACAGCACTTTGTTCTTTTTGTGAGCAAAAAAGGTGTAAAATTACTGATTTGGGTAAAATTAAAGGATGTTAAGGTCAAGTAAACAAGGATCTGAAAGTTCAGCCTATAAAATTAAAAAAAAAAAACTGTTTGAG